>WRNY01000029.1:0-474441 GCA_012978405.1 Pseudocercospora macadamiae
GATCTAAAAGCCTAGGTATAGGAGTATTTTTAAAAAATTATGTCGATTCTATCCGATTATAGGCCGATTATAATCCGACAGAATCGGCCTCTAGTGTCGAAAAAAACTTAGATAATTTTACCGATTTAGTCGATTCTACTAGATAGAATTGGCCTAATTAGCTAAGGGGTTTTCGTAACGTACTAATTTAAATTCTTCTTCTATTTTTTACTATAATATAGTTTCTATTTTACTATTACTATCTATATTATCTCTACTACTATATACTTTATTATTACTATTATTACTATCTTTACTACTTTACTCTTATTATACTATAACTCTTTCTACTACTCTTTCTACTATCTATATCTATAGCTCTATTTAAACTATTTCTATAGTTAGATAAAGCTTATATTAAATAGCTATTATTATAAGAAATTAGTAGAAGTAATATATAGATATAAATATATCTAATAAATAGAGAGTTATATTTAGTAGTACGTAAATTAGCTACTAACTTTAAAAGGTATAGTACTATCTACTATCTTTTAAATAAACTAAGCTATCTAAAGAAGATATTACTATATATAAGAGACTTTATTATTAATATATTAGCTACTAAAGAGTCGACTTAAAGTAATAAATTATAAAAGTAGATAATAATTAAGTTTAATATATATATTAGAGTTACTATAATTAAGGACTACCTAAAAATAATAGATATAATAAATAAAATCTAGTTATAAATAGCTTCTTAAAGAGACCTAACTACTAAGCTAGCCTATCTATTAAAGATAGTAAGTTAATAAGAAGAATAGATTATCTATATAAATAAGACTTATTATAGTAAGAAGTTAGCTATCTATAAGTATAGATAAGCTCTAAAAAGCTTTTCTTCTATATTAACTAATTATTTCTACTATCTATAATAATATAGCGTTCTTCTAGTATATATAGTTAATAGCTAGATACCTAGAGCTACTTTTATTAAATAAGGTAGTATTAATAGCTTATTATTTCTAATATAGCTATAGGAAAGAGTACTACTTAATTATAACTCTTTTCTAAGTCTATAGTCTATTATAATAATAAATAACTACTTAATCTATTATAGAATAAACGTCTATAACTTCTACTACTAATATAGAGTTATTACTAAGTTCTTACTATTCTATTTACTATACTTTAATCTAATTAAGCTATCTTTCTATATATTTAAGTATTAGATAAAGAGATACTAGTATATTATACCTAAATATAGTACTCTAATATAGTAGAAAGACTTTAAGTAATATCTATAGCTAGTAATTAATAGTTAAAGTAAAAGGAAAGATTATAGAAAGCTATTTAGATACGCTAGAGTAATAATAAATAAGATCTATAATAGTATACTAACCTAACTACTAAAAAAAAAGTTTAATAGTAAAAATAAAAGAGCTTAATTAGTACTATAATCTTCTATATTTTTTATATCTATAGTATTTAATCTTATTATATAGTATTTTCTTAAAGTTAATAATATTCTAATATAGCTAATTACTAAGCTTAGAGGTAGATAGATATAGCTACTAGCCTACTTATTAGATTTAAACCTATATATCTATATAACTATAATATATATAGACTTTATATTTTTTATCTATATACTTATATATATATAGAATACTATAGAAAAAGTATATAGATAATAGAAGTATATTCTAATATATAGTATTAATAGATATATAGTAGGTATAGATTTAAAGCTAAAAAGCTTAACCTATTAACTTTAAATATATATAACTATATATCTACTATATCTATAGAACTAGTAACTTAGTAGATAATACTTTTATATATAGAGAATTTAATAGAAAATATACTAAAAGATATAAAAGTAGTTCTAGTATAATATAGCGATATTAATACTATATATATAGTTCTAAAGCTAATAAATCTAGAGTCTATATATAGATCTTAGTATAATTAAATATATACTATAAAAGAATAGTATATTAGATTAACGTTACTATAAACTATATAGACTAGCTATAAATATATAAAGTAGATAGAATTAATCTATAGTACTATAACTCCTTTATTCTTAAGTTATATATTATTACTTTATACTATTATAGTACTATAGTAAGTAGAAAAAGCTAGCTTTCTATACTAGCTATACTCTAGCTTTCTATTTTATTTTCTAGACTTAGATAGTCCTTTATTATATAGTTAGCTTTATACTCTTTTAAAAAGACGTTAACGTCCTTCTTTAGCCTATATTTAATACTTTATAAAGTTATAATATTATCTAATCTATAGTCTTTTTTACTTTTTAGTATTTCGATATAGAAGTTATTAATTAGAAGGTCTTCTTAAGCTATCTTTATCTAAAAAGAAAGCTTTAGATATTATACTTATAGCTAGTAATAATAAGTTATTAATACTTCTAGATTATTTTTAGTAGACTTACTAATAATAGGTAGACTAGAATATAGTACTAGAGGTTCTTCTTATTACTATAGATAATATCTATAAAGTAGAAGCTATACTAGTTAATAGAATAGCTATAGCTATTAAGGTTAAGCTAGTAGTACCTAATAATAATAATATTATTACTATAGAGCTAGTAGTTTAGATATTAATAATAATAGCTTCTTTTTTTTACTTTTACTTTAATTATTTTTATTTAGATAGTTTAACTTATAAAGCTTTATTATCTTCTTAATAACTTCCTTACTAGATAACTAGATTATATATATCTTATCCTTAGATATTATATCTTTCTAGAAGTTAATAATACCTATAGTTATTTTATAATAATAACTAAATAAAATATAGTAAGCTACGACTCTACTTATACTAGAAATACTATACTATTTATTAGTATATATATAAGCTAGCTTTATCTCTTCGTAGCTCTATAGCTAACTCTTAGCTTCTACTATAGTCTTCTAGTTTATATTTTATTTACTTTTTTTACTAGTAGATAGCTAATAAATAGATAGACTTAATAGAAGCTTAATTTCTAATAAAGTATTATTAGAAGAGTATAACTTTAAGCCTAGTACTAGAATAGACTCTTTAGGTCTATATTTATTAATAGATATATCTACTTTATAAAACTAATATTTAGTAGTAATAACTTATAATAAGATAGGCTTCTACTAATAGAAGAACTAGATAAGAGTATCGCTATAGCCTATCTAGTCTTCTATTTTATCTATTTAAAAGTCCTTAATCTATAGCTTTTCTATCTTTACTAGTAAGGCTTATATTTCTATCTTCTAGCTTATTAAATAATATTAGAAGCCTTTCTTCTTAGTATAGGTAGTAATATAGCTTTCTAACTTCTTAATTAATTATTAAAGTATAAGAGAGCTTTAACCTAGTACTATAAAGTTATAGTTAATACTATTATAATTAAACTATACTTTAAGCTCTAAGAATATTATCTAATTAAGCTCTTTATCTTTATTTTTTAGTAATAGCTATAGTAGTAGTAAAGAGATAGGTAAGCCTATATTAGATTATTAAGTCTTAGGTACTTTAAATTAGACTAACTTCTTTAATTTTTTTAAGCTAATAGAAGCTTTTAAATAGATAGTAAACCTATTTCTTAAAGCTCTCTTTTTAGCTACTTTTAGTATACTTTTTAGAGTATAAGATAGCTCTTTCTATAGCTATTTAGTAGCGTTTTAAGCCTTCTTAGCGCTCTTAGTAGTATCTTTTACTTAGAGTATTATAGAAGCTTTATACTATTCTTTTATAGACTAGCTAGAAAAGCGTTTAGCTAGTATTATTATATATCTTTTTACGTTTTATAAAAGAGCTATATTAACTAGATTACGCGCTATCTATTTAAATACTACTTCTTTATTTTCTTTATAAGCTTCTATATTACTTATATTAATAAAAGTTAATATATTAGAGACTAGTATAAATAATATATATATAGAGCTTAATATTAGAAATAGAAGTCTAATACTCTTAAATTATAATAGTAGCTTAGTCTAGCTTTCTTTAGTATCTAATAGTAATAATATTAGTAAAGATACTATAAGAATATTAGCTCTAGTATATTATTAGAAGCTATAGTTATATATAGTAGGCTAAGAAAGTAGAAAATAAATAGTTTATAGTAGTATCTTCTAGCTACTATCTAGTTTGCAATAGTATAGTAATATAGCTATCTATACTACTAATATAGGTCTTTTAGAGTTAGAAGTTATAGTAGTACTATAGTACTTACTTATACTATAATATTAAATAATATAATAATAATAGTATACGTTTAGAGAGGTATTGGTTCTATCTACTATATATTAAGGTATGCGGCTCGAAATTCGGCGCGGGGGCCGAAATGTTCAGGGTTTTCCGACTTAAGAATAAGTGGATCTAAAGTCGGCAAGAATTGGGCTGCTGGATTGTCCGGATCGGTCCTGCCGTCGATCGTGATATAGATGCAGCTGTACCAGCCATCTCGTATCCACACACCTGCATGGCGCCATGGCTTTCTCCATTGGCAACGATCAACTGGGATTCAGAAGGCTGCATTCGCGCAAACTAATATGTACTTCCGACTTTTACACTTGTGATGCACACGAGTCTGTGTGAGACTCCATTTTGGACTGGCGGTGAGGTCTGTACCTACGAACGAAGGCGGACGCAGCGATGGACCACTGGCATTGCCAACTAGAGCTCGGATGAAGGACCTCGTCCATCCAATACAATCCCGATCCACTTCTTAGATTCAGATGTAGGCAATGCTAAACACGCAGGGTCTATGCAGCCGATTGAATCCATCGTCTACTTCCGAGATCCGGAACTAGATCAGTGGTTCCGCCTCAATGGCACGGACGATGCTGAAGTCTCACCTGCAGACGTTAGAGCGGGAACACGCAAAGAAGCAAAGAAAGCTCGGACGGCCTACATATTAGCACAAGATGCTGTGAGCTTGTCAGACCTACTCTTTGCATCAACTCCCATGTTCGAAATTCCAGCATCCGGGCTCATCTCTAGCCACTAATGCGGCCATCGGAGGCCACGCCCCTCTTGGGCAGTCAAAAAGTCTTTCGTTCCACGTACACAGAGTCCAGCACTTGCGAATCTGCTTCTTGCTTGCATGGCGGGGACCAGCGGCCGGAGCAGCAACATGATCAAACACACAATGAAGCGCGCAAGGTGTCATTAACTACGCACTACAACGAAGCAAAGGACGACAACCTTGAAACGCCGGTAGTGTACGAAAGTTTTCCCGAAGCGTCACCGCCTGGATGCAGGACTGCATTATTTCTGGTCCTCCTGTTCAGTACGTGTCCAGCCATGTGCGCGAGAGTGCTATGCCACGGTTTGCTTCGTCATACTAATCACTAATATATCATGTTATAGGTCTCTTTATCTCCAACATTGAGGGCTCACTTCTCCTCGCAACTCATGCCGTAGTCGCTTCGGATTTTGGCCTATACAGCCAGTCCCAATGGCTCATCGTCGCCTATCCCCTCGCTGTTTCGGCCGCAGAGCCGGTCATGGGGAGTTTATCAGATGCATTCGGGCGCAGGCGCTTGTTGCTCATCTGTTACGTGATCTTCGCATCAGCAGCAGCAGTATGTGGGGCTGCACCACACTTTTCCGTCTTCATCATCGGCAGAGTGATGGCGGGAATCGGCGGTTCTGGGATGATTGCGATGGTGAACTTGATTGTCAGTGATCTCGTCGGTCTCAAGGACCTCGCCTCGTACCGAAGCTATTTCCAAGCTTCCATGGCTACGGGTAGGTTACTCGGAGGTCCTGTGGGCGGACTTTTGGTCGAACGACTGGGTTGGAGATTGGTCTTTGTTGCGCAAACACCAATATTGCTGTTGGCCTCTTTATCGTGCGCCAGACTGATACCATCCGCGCCAGCTGGCGATACACTACCCAGTCTCAAGACGTCGGCCACAACTCAACGACACCAGATCTGGACGACGCTTCGACAAGTCGACTTTGGAGGGGCTTTCCTTTTGGTGTGTACCATTACGCTGGGTCTCCTATCTGTCGTCTTTCTCGGCGATGGGTACACTATTCGTGACCTTCGAGTGTACCTTACGCTCGGTCTCTGCTTCATATGTGGCGGATCACTTGTTACGGTGGAACGATTCCTCGTGTCGAAGCCCATGCTTTCGCGTGAACTGCTCTCCAACATTGTCGTGCTGGGGATATATTCCGTCAATGTCCTGGGAATGATTGCGCAATCATCTGTGAGTTACGTCTAATACACTGCTAGATTCTGTGGCATTGCTGACAAAAGCAATCTGTTTAGCAACAATTCATTCTACCCCTCGAGGAACAAATTCTGAATTCTGCGACAGCTGATCGAGCCGGAATCCAGCTTCTGCCTCTCGTTTTTGGCAGCATTGTTGGCAGTATGACAGCCGGAAGGCTCATAAAAAGGTTCGTAATATCGTCGACAATGACGTGAGAGCGTTCACAGGCTAACGAGATTCATCTGTAGGGGCTACAGCTTGACCAAGTTATGCTCTATCGCAATGATCATCAGCTTCCTCGCAAGATCGGTCGAGTTCCTCTTCTGGTATTCCATGAACCCACTCTTACGCATGCTTCCATTGGTAGTGGTTGGTGTGAGCTCATCTATCACTTTCGCGAGCACCTTCATATTCTTGAACGCGCAGGTCACCAAGTCACAACAAGCTATGGCTGTTTCTTGTCTCTTCTGTCTCTATGGTATCGGTTCTGCACTCGGGACGACATGCGCCAAAGTCATTTTGAACACGGTGCTTCGGTCAAGCCTCAAAGCAAGCCTCAGTAGCCATGACCCGAACAGCTCAAAGGTGTGTTCACGTCCTCCTGCTTAGCTCTGCGCATAGACTAATCACCTCGATCTAGATCATTGATTCTCTTATGAACGATCATCACTTTATCGATAAGCTGTCGCCCACACTGCAGGGACTCATTCAGCAAAGTGTCAAGTACAGTTTCGATGCTAGTCGCGGTAAGACCCAACCTTATGAGAGCATGGTACAGTTTCTGACTGCTTACAGCATTTTCATCGGCGGCACAATTTGCAACAATACCCTGCATACTACTCCTAAAGTGGCGTTCGCAGAAAGGTACAGTGTGAGGTCTGTACTCGTCGATGAGCTACTTCCACCCCTCACGTGGCAAGCAGCTCCAAAATCTACTCACAATGATGTAAATAGAACCCTTCCACACACCGCCTCTGCTTTAGGGGGTGCGAAATGTATTTACTTTGTATGGTAATGTGTAATCCTCGTTCCTTTCGTGTACCTTGTCCCGCACTATATATCTCCATCACAGTCCCTCTACTCTACCTTACTTCACCTCCCTCGCTCAAGCATCAACAATGGGTTCCATTGGCAGTCCACCTTCCTCTTTTGCGCCAACGAAGAGCCTTCACGCTGCCAGCACTGACATTGCTCTCGCTGCCGAAAGAGATTTCTGCGCGACCAACTACCAATCCCTCCCAATAGTCTTCTCCCGAGCTCAAGGTGCTGAAGTCTGGGATCCCGAGGGCAAACACTATCTCGACTTCCACTCGGCCTCAACAGCCTTGAATCATGGCCACTGCCACCCAAAGCTCGTCGCTACCCTGATCGATCAAGCTCAAAGACTGACTCTGACTTCTCGAGCCTTCCATAACGATGTGTTGCCCATGTTCGCAGAGTTCATGACCAAGAAGTTCGGGTACGAAAGGGTACTACCTTCGACTACAGGCGCCGAAGCAGCTGAGACAGCGATCAAAGTGGCTCGAAAATGGGCGTACAAAGTCAAAGGTGTACCAATCGATCAAGCCATCGTTCTCGGCGCCGCTGGAAATCATCATGGTCGGACAGTACGTTCAAAGCCACGGCCGATGGTATCACGAAGTTGACCTATCTTCGTAGATCGCCACAATATCCTTAGCATCAGACGAAATGTCACGAACCAATTACGGCCCTCTCGTCCCTAACATCAGCTGCTCAATCCCCGGCACGAACGAAACCATCCACTACAACGACAAAATCGCCCTTCGAAAAGCTTTCACAGCAGCCGGCTTCAACCTCGCCGCCTTCGTCATCGAACCAATCCAAGGCGATGCTGGAGTCATAGTTGCAGATGACGACTACCTCCAAGAAGCGCGAGCCCTCTGCACCGAACACAATGTGCTCTTAGTCTGCGACGAAGTACAAACGGGTATCGGACGCACGGGAAAACTCCTTGGACATTATCACAGCGGGATACGTCCCGATATGGTGTTGCTGGGAAAGACTATGACAGGCGGCATGTATCCCGTCTCATGTGTTCTTGCTAGTGATGAGGTTATGCTTACTGTTGAGCCCGGGACTCATGGTTCGACATATGGTGGCAATCCTTTGGGTGCGGCGATCGCGATGCGGGCTTTACAGGTACTTGAAGAGGAGGAGTTGGTTGAGAGGGCGGAGAGGTTGGGGAATGTTATGAGGGATGGGTTGAGAGAGATTCAGAAGAAGAATGAGATTGTTAGTACTGTGAGGGGAAAGGGATTGTTGAATGCGTTTGTTATTGATCAGACGAAGACAAATGGGCGGACTGGGATTGAGTTGTGTGAGATTATGACGAGGAAGGGGTTATTGGTGAGTTGTTGATCGATTGAGCTTCTGATCTGATGATTTGCTGACTTTTGGATAGCTCAAGTCGAGTCGGACGGGTATCATACGCATTTCTCCTCCGCTGGTCGTTACGGATGGGCAGATCAAGGAGGCGCTGAGGATTATTGAAAAATCCATCGAGGAACTTCCGCATCTCATTCCAGAAGCAAAGTAGTTTATAAACTGCTGTATGCAATCATGCAATGATGTACAATCCGACATTATCAAATTCGGACTTCGGTATTGAGGTGAACGATCGATCGACCTAATCGCACACTTATTCAGACTTTCCCAGAGAAGTAACAGCCTGCCTACAACACAAGCTTCGAGCTACTGACACTACATATCAGTCTCTGGCGAGCATGTACTGAGATTCAGAATAATATTGATCACTAAAGTCTCCAAATCTGATCGAGTTTAATCGAGAATTTGTAGCCTACTGAATGATTCTCAGAAGTTCTCCCAGCCGCCATCAGCTTCCTTAGCAAGCGCCTCCCTCCTCGTCAAACTATTCACATCAAAATAAGGCTCCTCACCAATCCCCACAGCGCGATGTCCAGTCCTCACACCAAGACCTGCATAATCGAAAATGGCCGAATGATACACGGTGCGATTATCCCAGATGGCTGTCTACGTTAGCCAATGCTCACTTGAATTAATTGAGTGAAAGATATATACTTACCAACATCAAACTCATTCTCCCATCTATGTCTCAGCTGAGCATCATGCTCCTCAACAATCATCTGCAAGAACCAATCCTGTAACCTTTTATTCTCATCAGGTGTCACATCGTTGATCTTCGCCACATGGTTGCCCACAGCAAACAGACTCTTCCATCCCGTTACTGGGTTCGTGCGTACAACGGGGTGGACGCTTGTCAGAGATGTTCCGATGTTGTTCGGTGAGCCACGTGGTGAAGAGTATAGTTCGAAGCCCTTGTCACGAGCGACTTGCGGTAGACGAGATTGTGAGAATGTTGCAGTCAGGGTTTCGAGGAATTTGCGGTAAGATGGGGAGATTTTGTCGTAAATTTCGCAGGAGGATGCCCATATTGTGTCTTTGAAAGTTAGTAAATGTTAGTAGGAAAGGTGAGTGTTGACCTACCACCACCTGTCTTGGGTAATTTCGTCAATTTTAGCATTGAGTAGTCCGGTGGGTTTGGCTCGTAGCCAGCATCGGTATGCCAGGCATTTCGAATATCCGCTGGTCTGTTTTTCCACAGGTCTTCGGCAGGACTTTCGGCCTTATCGGTCGTGATTACATTGATGTGGAGATCCTTGTCTTCGTTGTGGTTGGAAAGAGGGTGGATGTGAAGGTATGATGATTCAGGTTTGCCAGTGAGTTGGCCCAGGCGATGAGCGAGTTCTTTCTGTAGCTCATCTGTGAAGTCCTTTTGGGCACGAAAGAAAACCACCCCGCGTCGAGATACTGTGTTGTTCGGTCAGTCGAGGACTATCAAGATTGCTGGTTGAGGACTACTGGTGATGGCAAGGTCGCGGATGAGCTCGTCACTGTTACTGGCCTTGAGCCACTCTGCCAAGTTGGCATCTGGAAATTCAGTGCCGATGATGGGAGTGGACTTGAAAGATTTGTATTTCTTCAAGTGTCCCTTCAACTCCAAGGGCTCTCGAGCAAGAGTGTGCTTGGAAGAGTGGTCGTTAGTGTGGCCGTTGGTGTGGCCGTTGGTGTGGCCATTAGAGGTGGGAACTTGACTAGGCATGTCTTGTGTTGTAACAAGCAAAAGCGACCCCAAGATTCAGAAGTTGAAGGAAGAAGACGCGGTTCGGACAAAGGAGAGAGGGGCTGCATATATCCTCCAGCTTAGTTGGTGTTGTGATCGGACATGTGGAGTAGATGTGTGATTGTTGGGCCACCTTAGCTCATCTACAGAACAAAATCACTTTTTTGGGACGTTTACAATGCATGTGTATTCTCTCAAATGTCACAAGACAGCCTAAGCGTACGTAAATGAAAAGTTGTGATTGTTGTAATGATGTTGTGACAAGCTCTTGACTTGGTCAACGTCCAATCATATTTTGTCCTTCTTGAGCCTAAGTACGGAATCATGTAGAACATGAACAAATCCTCGAATTTCTTCGACTGTATTGTAATGAACCAAACTGACCCTCATCACTCCATAGTCTGGCAGTCCAATAACATCGTGTACTGTTCTTGGCGACCAGCAGTCGCCTGTGATCAAACGAAAATTCGATGTCTCATGGATCTCTTCAGCGACTCGATCAGATGCGAGCCCAGTCACGGAGAAGCTGATGAGAGATACCCGCTGTGCTGGATCCGCTGTCTGGCATCCATAGACCGTGTACAGATCAGGATTTGCCGTAAGGTAGACAAGCAAATGGTCGGTGATGAGCTCTTCGTGCGCAATGACTGCTTTCCAACCGACTTCTTCTTCTAGATAGTTGATAATGGGAACTACGCCATGTTCCAACTCGATGCAGCTATTTCCCAGACCAAGTCTGACATGTAAAGCCGCCGGGTCGAAGAAGTAGTGGTTGAGACTGGTCAGATATCGTTGTTGCACTCTTCGTCGGGCATAGATCTGAGCAATGTGCGGACCAAAGACTTTGTACCAGCTGAAAACGTAGAAATCTACGTTCAAGTGCTTGACATCGATCGGACGGTGGGGAGCCCATGCTACACCGTCGACACAAATCAATGCCTCGGGAATTGTGTGGACGAGTTCTGCAATCTCTTTGATCGGCTCGATCGATCCAGTGATATTCGAAACGTGATTACAGCATACAAGTCTGGTTTTTGAGGAGAGTAGCGGACGAAGTGAATCGAGCGTGAGTCTTGGGTTATGATTGGAGCCCAGCCCACCCGCAGGCGTCCACCATTTGATGGATATTCCCAGATCTTTTGCTAAAGCAACCCAGGCAGTCATACCTGCTTCGTGACAGAGTGATGATACGATCATCTCCGAATCTGAATTGAGGCATGGACGCAACGAATTGGTCAACGTTCTCAGGAGACCTGTGGTGGATGGACCGAACGCTGTAACGTAAACCGTCAGATTTTGCGTACTACTTCAGAGGATGGATACTTGCCTATCTCGTCTGAATCTGCATTCATGAAAGATGCGATCCGGGCGTAGTTGGCCCGTCGAATTTCTACGTCGACTTTGCTTTTAGAATCAAGTCCACGCAAATTCATGTGAGGCTCAGACATTGTTCGAGCAATACTGAATGTGACCATGATGTCAGCTTTTGCACTACTTGTGCTTTTCGAGTTGTAGGAACTTTCCCTCACCTCTCGATCGCACCTTGAAAGACAAGTGCACCTGAGCCATTGTTGAAACATACTGAACCTTTCTGGAGTCCAGGAAACTGTTTGCGAATAGCACCAGTATTCAAGGGCCGAACTGCCTCACCGATAGCCATGACTGGCAGTTATCGATTACCTTGACACTGTCGTTGTAGAATTGAACTTGTATTATATCGAATATCTGTATTCAAGTGAGGTACTCAAGTGAAGGGTCAAAAAGGTAAATGCAGAACGATCTTTTGGTCCTGCAGGACGGGAGGATCATGACAGTCCCTGCTAGTGTTGAATCCTTCCACTAACCTTTTGTAGTATAGGCTTTCTTCAGGTGGTTAGTGCTATAGAGTGCGTTTGTCCACGTTCTTCTTCCTTGAAAGGCTCGTGGTTCGCTACCTGTTGTGCATGATATTGTCCCTTTCCAAAGATCAAAAGCTGTTCTAGTCTCAATCAGACCATCACACTTAACCTTGTATACGACTTAGCGAATTCAACCTAACTGAAAATCTCGACGGCCTCAGACAATGTATCTATCTACATCTCCTACTGAAGGGACGGTGAGGAGGTGACAGCTTGAAAGTGCACAATTATGATTGATGAGCTATATTCAATGCCGGAAAGGGCATAAGAAGATGGTAATTACTTACATGTCATGTCTACCTCGAGCCGCACTTACTGGATGCCTGAGGCTAACAGAGTGAGCTGAAGTCTTATCGGGCAGTGTATTTCCATCTATGGCTAGTCAGAGAATCCACACTAGCAGGGGTTTCTGCGACTATTCACCCAGGACTGTACTCGCTCTGCCCGACAAGCCCACATACACCAGATTATTTCATGAGTTTCGTGCAGAAGTGGGCCTTGGACTTTGTCTTCGTTTTAGTGGCGCATGGCTATGTCGTACAGCGTCTTCTCGCATCGAAGTGAAAACGTTACAGTCCCAAGGCCTGGATTGCATATGGTTGGCACCGGATGGCGGTCTTCAGACTGGGCGAATCGTGTCTAATTGACTTCACTTCGGATGGAAATAGACGCTGTATGCGTGACGATCGATCTTTCGAGCGTTTCGAGATGTTGGGGAAGCAGGGGACTCGGGAGAAGGCCCCTTAAGTAATACTACTGATGGCCGGGAGAGAAATCACATCATCAGTTATCAATATTGTATCAGCATGAGTGCCGACAACAGCCCCAAGCAAGCACTTCAAGATTCGCTTACACGACTGGCACATTCCTTCCAAGCCAACGAGACGACGATATCGGTCGAACAGATAGCCGAGTGTTTCCATCACCTACACGACACTGATAGGACTGCTCTCAATCGTCTCTTCAGTTTGATATGGCAAGACGATCGCACGGCAAGTACTAAGAAGAACATGTCGCGGAATTTAGTACTCCTCACATTCTATCTTCAAAGCTGACTCTGCTTCGACAGTCGCCCAGCAGGAGTGTTGGCAGCAATGCATCGTCTGCCTCCTCAAAAGCATCCAGATGTACTCGTCAAATCAACAACAGCCATGTCAATCAACCAAGCACCATTACCGCCCAATCTGCTTTGCGCAAAGCAGCAGCACGAGCTCGAACTTCCACTTCTCGGCAGTCTGCTCGATCAACGAGGAGTAGCATTGACGCATCTTCAGACTTCACATCTGCAAGTGATGCAAGCGACCAACGCCACAGTGAGGAGTCAAGGATAGTCCAAGGAAGGCAATTTGCGGATCGGCACTCGCCGTCCCCGTCCCCGCATCCGAACGCTTGTCCTGGAATTACGGCTCTGTCATTGGTGGTTGATCCTCTTGGCGCACCCGATTTTTCACCGCCCGGGGGTTTTGCATTATCAAATTTAGGACTAGACGGCGGAATGGAAGCATCGTCCCGGCCGATCACAGCAGCTATTCATGCGAGTGAACAAGGGAAGCTCAAGTTCTCGGCCAAGATGGAATCCCTCTTGCAGGTCTGCATGTCAGATACCTCCGCATTTTTACGAGCCGTCGCCGATGGCAAGGTGTCACTACCCAACGGCCAAGGCTGGGAAGCTGCAATGGCGACCAAGAGAAACAATGCCGACCTGCGCGAGCTGACAAGAATTTTCCATCGATTTGAGTGCTACAACATTTATCAACATGTCGTCGATGCAGGCCGCTACCACACGGGCTCTCATTGGATCCGAGACATGAGACCATTACTTGCTGAGAAGCTACCCCGTGACTTTCCTGAATGCTTCATCGATCAAAAAGCAGCGAATAAATGCTTGAATTGGGTCGATCAAGGTTGTCGGTATCGTGATTGGGCAGAACAGCTGTCAGATCCAGAAACAGGAACGAACCTGGGTTACCTGATTGCCATGCCCTGCGATGTACCACATTCAACGTGAGGTCATTGACGACTCCAATACTTGACACGGCATGCTGATGACTCTCGCCCAGGTATACATCTAGGTGCACCAAAGAACAAATCGCAAGCACCGTAATCGAGCTGAAGAATATGGGGATCAGGGAAATCGTCGACATGATGAAGCTGTCGTCTTTAGCCAACCAAATCGTCAAAAGCTTGCACGAGATGACATCTGGAAAACATAAGGCAGATTCCGGTAAGCTACACGCTGACGGAACCCCTTAACAGTGCAGTGAGCTACCTTTGCTTACACAGCTGTGCAGCAACGCAGCTCTCAGTATCCCAGCGGCCATGCCAGGCACCCAATGTCGAACGCCGCCTGACCCCAGTCGTTCGGTTAGACCACAGTCTGACGCCCCCGGATCTGACAATGTTTGACGGTATTGCTCACATACTTGAATACTGAGGCAATGTGGCTGACTTTTAGAATTGCAGCTAGTCAGTACACTTTTGATGCGTTTACTGATTCGTGGTTGGAGGATTGGACGACGGAGGAGACCAACGGCTCTTCGATCCACGCATACATGAATGTCGATCCAGCACCAGTCTTTCAGCATTCACCTTTTGCTAGAACAGGTGCGTTTATCTCCCAGAGTGATAGAAGCCAGAGAACTGAGCAATTGAAACAGATCCGCGTTCACCAGCCTCGTCAAATCCGGCTATTTGCTCGCCTGCTACCCTCACAGCCACGTGCAATGAATGGTATCAGCAGTGAAGTGTTGTAGAAAGGTCTATGATCGATGCTACTTTTGCTACTTGAAGAGACTTCCAACAACATCATTTTCCAGTCGCCCCCAAATACCCTTGGCGCCCCGTCAACATGGCTCCGTGCTGTGTAGCATCCAATTTGGCTTCACGAAATAGAGCATACTTCTGGTTATGCCACTCGACACTGCTGATCTGCTTTCCATCATGCGTGATGAATTTGGCATCAAACTCTGGTCGCAGAAAATAGATGACCGAGAATTTGTCTTTTGGATCGACTCCCGGTGGCTGCACTACACGGTGCAAAGACGAAGTCAAGACACCACCGGACAGGAATCGCAACGAGTCACCAACGTTGACGACCGCATGGCCCTCGCGAGGTGGAATGAACGACCAGTCGTCATGACCTGGTAACAAAGCTTGCAATCCAGGCACTTTGGAGAAGACGACCGTCAACGTACCCATGTCGGTATGTGCCATGTTACCAGTCATTTCGTCGTTGCTTCCCCATGGAAGGTAATTCAGCATGGCCATATTTGCAGACGACGGTTGATCTTTGCGGTGGCAGTCCTTCAGATCCCTCCCCAAGTTGATCTCACGAGAGAGAATGGAAAGGATGCAATCGGTATATCCATGAACGTTTTCCATAAAAGCAGTCACCAGTGGGAGGTTCTCTTCAATGGCCTGTGGTACAATCATGGCATCTTTGCCGAAGATACCATTATTGTGGATCTTTTCGTTGCGGTCAGTGCGATTCGAATCAAGTAGCAAAGGATTCTCATACCGAAAAGCTTTCGTATCCATCCCTCTTCTCAGCAAGTGGTCCCACGGAACATCCAGCGCGTTTGTACCCCAGTAGTCGCGACGGTAGATACTTCTCTGTGCTGTATTCTTCCTTCTCCTCCAACGGAAGAGCAAAGACTGCTTTTCCAACCGTGATCAAGTCATCAACTTGCTGAAGAGACTGGGAGGTTTTTGGGCTGCGAAAGTCCAGGTAGAAGAATCCATTCTCCTTGCAAGCCTGCACAAGGTCCTTTACAGAATCTGCATCTTCAGCCAGAAGTTTGACCAGAGAAATTGATTTGAGGTCTGCACATTGATCTGAGCCCATGGAGCCCATTTTGAGAGATGTAGTGAGAAGACGAATATTGTCGAAACGATCAAGAATTTAGAAGAAATCAATGCTTTAAACAATTTGGGCAGTCACAAAACTTTCGGTTTTAGAGGAGTGGAGACTTTCAGATGAACGATGCATAAATACTGTGGCTTCTCACCATCACATTATCGTGATAACCATACAAGCAACACTCTTGCCAAATTGCTAGCTTCCTTCACTCCAACAACCACTTGCTGCGTAATCATCATCACGATGCTGAACACTCACGACTACAATGCGACCAGCCTGGCACAGCCAACGAACTTCAAGGGCATGCTTCATTCTGGCGAATATCTCTGGGGAACAGGCTGCCGAATAGCACGTCCAGAAGCAGCCCGAATAATCGCAACAACACCATACCACTTCTGCTTCATCGATGCTGTGCGTACCCACCAGTCGCTGCACACAATCACATCTGATCTCGTGACAGGAACATGTTCCTCTGAGCGCAACCCTCTTGATCGACTTGATTCGTACCATCCAATACCATTCTCAGGGTTCCATGGTGCCATTTGTCCGCATTCCTAGCTACACACCCGAGTTGATCGCTTTTGCTCTCAACGCGGGAGCTGGTGGTATTCTCATGCCACGCGTTCAAAACGCCGAGCAAGCAAAAGAACTGATCCGCTTATCACGATTCCCACCATATGGCGACCGAGGTTTCCCACCTGCAGCTCTCATAGGCGAGAGCCAGAATCGCACGCCAAGTCATATGAGTACGTATGATGTGTGGAATTCTCATGCAGCTATCATTTGTCAAATCGAGGACTTGGATGGTTTAGAGAATATTGAGGAGATATGTGCCGTGCCTGGTGGTAAGTTACACGAGTCCAAATTGTCGTACAGAGAGGTCTAACGTTGCTGTACTATCAATAGTTGATGGCATATTTGTTGGAACCGGAGATCTGAGACTGTGTATGAATCTCTCACCAGGATCGCTTGATGGTGATGAGCCTGTCTTTATTGCTGCACTTGAAAAGATCCGTGATACTGCTAAAGCGCATCGACTGCCTATCATGGGTTTTGGCCTTTCCCCAACGATATTGCAGCAGCGAATTGAGATGGGCTGGAGTGCATTCATCGTTCATGGTGACATTGATGCAATCTGCAATTCGGCGAAGGAGTCTCTTGACTTGTTCAGTCGAGCTGCGAAAGGAACCAGCGGCCGTGTGACAGCTGTAGATGCGAAGGGTAGCAATGGGTATCACAAGACGGTAAATGTGAATGGTATGAATGGACATAGCACGGCGGCAGGCGCTAAACCGATCAACGGTCACAGCACAGCTGAAGAACAGGAAGTCTTAGCGGACAAATGACGAGCACAGCTAGTTCACACGTTATAGAAGATGTCTTTCCCTCTTGCGTCTGGCCGCTCTCATAGCACGAACTATCAGTCTTCCCGGGCTTTTATTTCCTTCCATCCATCAAATATCAAGTCGCCCAGCTGTGTATCAACGACCAAGTCGCGATCATGAACGATCTTACAAGCAACCTCAAAGCAGTCATTGCCGAGCAATTGGGCGTATCCATCGATATGGTAAGTCCTTGATCAAATTACCTGGCTAAGTAGGTAGAAACTGATTCGACTATAGATTACCAATACAGCCAATCTGAAAGATTGCTCAAATTTCGATAAATCTTGTGAATCAGCGCTCACTGCGGCAATCATGCAGGTATTCCAACGCCAAACCTGGATCCATAAGTTATCATTAATGATGAACGATAGAGGTTCGATATCAGCATCACTGATGAAGATACCGCTCGATTCGTCACCAGTGAGCTTGAAGCTGATCCAATTCGTCGTTGGTTTCCACTAATTGTTATCAGCTGAAGATGTCTTTCGCTACGTAGAGACAAAGTTGTGGTGGTATAGTCTGTAGAATTTCGTGATGCGTTTAGTCTAGTCAAGGGTCAGGAAACAAAGAGAAGTATCGTTAATGAAATTAGTGCTTTGATGGTTTTCACGCTGCTACTATTGCTTTTCAGTCATCAAAAGTGGGTCTCATTCATATGAGAAGCTCATTGATCTTGGCGATATCTCCATATGAACGCCATCCGCACTGGGTATCGGCACAAGTGGAGCTGTAGTACTCAGCACGTAAATTTAATCCAGTCACCATTTATCCTGCCCTCCCCGGCTTCATTCACTGTCTACCATTCGAAACAATTCTTCACCATGCCATCTCTGCAAAGACCAACTCTTCCCGATGATGTATACTTTTCACTGCTGCTGAGTGTCGCCTCTCAACAAGGAGATCGTATCATTGTTGATGACCGCAGCCGCAACACACAATTTGGCTACCTTGATATCCTCAACGGTGTAGCCACACTGAAGACTCAATTACAGCAGTTACTCGATCCTACGATTTTGGAGAGGCGCGGAGAGTTCTTTATTGCTCTTCTTGCACCCACTGGATACGAATTTATTGTCGGCGTATTAGCTACTCTTGCACTTGGAGGAGTGATTGTGCCCGTTCGTAAGTTTCCCTCAATGATCAATCACGTCGACCTCACTAGAATTGAGTGATAGCGATCGGAGCACTACCAGCAGAGGCAGCATACGTTGTGCGCCACTGCAATGCGCAGGTTATTCTCGCTGGTCCCGAACAGGTCGATCTCGCTGCCAAAATTCGCGAAGAGTTCCCGATTCCCTCTCTTGAGATCGCAGGGCAGGCTATTGACCCAAGAAGTCTTCCACCAGTTACAGCTTACATACTGGACAAATCCATTTCCGTCAGCGAAGATACTCCCAGTATTCTCTTCTTCACTTCAGGAACGACAGGCCCGCCCAAGGGAGTTCTGCACGCCCGCCGTACGATCAACAAATATGCCCATAGTGCTCCTACCCTCGAGGCTCCCGATGAAGTCTGCCTCATACCGGGCGGAGCCTTTTGGTCCATCTACTTTACGAAACTGTTCCAGATGCTTCTCCACGGTGTACGTATCGAAATTCAGAGCTTTGGTCGAAACTACGATTTGATATGGGAGAAGTTGCGCCAAAAGAACATTACTAAAATGGTTTTGAGTCCGACTTTCTGGTATGGGATGATGATGTATTACAATGCGCACATCTTGAACATGGAAGAAAGTACCAGAACGGAATATATCAACGGGTTCAGATACTTGCGAGACGCTTCTATCACAGGGGCCATGCCTTCAGTAAGGCTGAAAGAGTTTTGGAAAGAGTTGAGAGGCGGAAGGGCGCTCAAGGTTCAGTATGGAACTACGGAGACACAGGAGATCGCTATCTGCCATGAGCATGAGTATTCGACTGAGGTACGAGTGAACTATTATTGAGAAAATCGGTACTGATGTAGCATAGGCTGATCTCGGGACACCGTTGCCCAATGTCACCATCAAACTGTCTGATGGCGACGAAGGGGAAGTTCTGGTCAAGACACCGTCGTTATTTCTGGGGTGAGTTAAGAATGTGCTTTCAACAGAACGCAGTTGACTCTGTGATAGGTACCTCCATGCAACCGCAGACTCAGCACAAAGATTTGATTCCGAAGGCTTCTTCAAAACTGGTGACCTTGCAATCCGACAAAATGGACGCATCATCTTCAAGGGGAGAGCCAACATGGACTGTTAGTAGTATGTCTTTCTACATCTCTCCGGAATGTACTAACATTATCTTTGGAAGTGTTCAAATTCTACACGTATAAAGTGCCTCGACTGCATGTCGAAAATCGTCTTCTCGCACTTCCATATGTTACAGAAGGCTACATTATGCCAATCGAAGATCCGCATTGCGATACAAGAGTAGCAGCTTTAGTACGCATCGTTGACAAGACTAACACAGTCAGTCTGGATATGATTCGAACCGACTTGTCCGTTGACTTACCAGCATATCAATTGCCTACTGTGCTTCGTGTCCTGAAAGACAATGAGACGGTGCCACGTACGTGGTCAGATAAGACGGCAATGGGAAAAGCCATCAATCTCTTCTTTCCGCAGGACGATGAGCAGAACTTGGTTGGGTCGGACATTGAAATCATGAATATCGATGCCTTCATGAAGGCCAAGACGAAGAACATGTGGGATCTGTCAGGAATGCGTGGGTAGAAAAGATAAGGGTTCATTGTTCATCGATCATGATCAGAGCTGACTCGAGGTATTTGAGCTGCAGTCGTTCGTTTGCATTGACGAGTATCATCAAATTTGGAACATATGCATCCTTTCAGATACGTAGAATCAACCAGAAAGATTCCTTAATCAAGCAGACGACCCTCTTGGCTCCCTAGTACCGGTATTGAATCCTGCTTGCAGCTACGAAGAATTCATCATCAAATCTTCTTGCTTTTTAGATACTCATAGTCCGGCATAGCCTTCTCCACAAGTCTCAAAAGCTCAGCAGCAACATCATGACCAAAATCCTTCTGCCACAACTTATATTTCGCATCCATATCAAGACTCCGCGAGCTCTTTGACTTATCAATCGCAGTCGAATTCCAATACCCACTCATGAAACTCAGCTCGCGATTACCAGCATTCTCCGGCGCTTTAATGGCATCCCATTCGTGAACAATGTGCTTCGTGTCCAGACCAAGCAAGTCGCACAATGTTTCGATCGTAGATGGATTTTCAATCATGTCATCCGCATCAATGACAATTGGCATGGATTGTGGGTCGTGATTCAAGAACCAGTCGTAGAGTTGTCGAGAGTACTGAAAGCTGGTGTAGAATGCCCATGACTTGTCAAAAATGTCAACGTATCGACCACCACTTTCAGCTCGATACCAGGACTCGAACGAGAGCGCTGGATGCCGGATCAAGAATATTGGTCTCCAGGATTTGAGAAATGTGTCTGGAAATATGGTTGGGTTTGTCTTTTCAGCGTCCGGAGAAACAGAAGATGTCGTGTCAAGGACGGTGAATGAGGACTGTGGCAGTGGTCCACCCCACATGCTCTGCGACAGTCTGGCCGGATCCCAAATGTAGAAAGTGTGTTCTTTCAGGAACAGAGTTTTGTTCTGCTCAGGTAAGCGGCTATTCTTTATATCGGGAGTTGATAGACTTACCTCTTTGGCAGCAGATTTCTGATCATCCTGAATTTCATCGAACCCCTTCTGCAGGAGGCCCTCAAAGACCTTCCGATGCCACTGGGATACAGAATCAAGTGGCCCCCAACCAAAAGTGTCTCTTGCGAAATTGAAAGCCTCGAAGAAGTGATAATCCGAATTGGTCAAGTCTGGTTGGTTGGAAAGAAGGCGAACGAGTACATGCGAGGCGGTCCGAACATGAGGAAGAAAGAAGATATCGCGGGTGTTGTTCAATCCAGTAGTAGTATCGTTGCTCTCCTCTATACTGCCCATGATGTATTACCACCGACCGACGTAGAAGGAATGAAAGAGGCAACGCGCAAACGAGAGCTTTTTGAGCTTAAGTAGATGAAGCAGATATATCAACGATCCGAGACCACGTATTGTGATTCGCCGTACTTCAGGCATGCATGCTTCGTTTTCCGGCAAGAGAGTGTCATATGCGCCACACTTACTTCTGACCATTCGTCGTATCTAAAGTCCCCAAAGGGTGCGGCGATCTGTTGTTCTCGTAAGCTCGACCCTGACCGCTGCTCGTGCCAAGAGGCATCCAAGGTCAAGATAACGGTGGACATTTGCCAACCCACCATCTGAATCTGAAGCAGTCTGCTCGTTCGATCCCATGACCCTCGCAACGATGGGAGAATTCGTCGAACCGGATCGAGCACTGCCATCGACCGCAGATGTCCAACACGCAATCAATTCCTACATCGCTGACCTTGAACCAAAGCTCAGAGACCTAAATCTTTACGTGAGTTATAGCATCCAATTATCACCACTCGATCGATACTTGCGCTCACCATGAGATGAACAGATCCACTCCAACCCCGAGCTCGCCTACAAAGAACACAAAGCCCACGATACGATCACCACCTTCCTCTCATCCCTCGGATTCAACGTTGCTCGCCATGCATACGGCCTAGACACCTCCTTCGAAGTCATCAGCGGGACTGGCAACGGTCGAACAATAAACTTCAACGCGGAGTACGATGCGCTCCCAGGAATTGGGCATGCTTGTGGACATAACTTGATAGCTACCGCTGCTGTGACGGGGTTTCTTGCACTGAGCTATGCTTTGAAAAGGTTTGGGATTGATGGAAAGGTGCAATTGTTAGGGACACCGGCTGAAGAAGATGACGGTGGAAAGATTGAGTTGTTGAAGAAGGGAGCATTTGAGCGAGTTGACGTGAGCTTGATGATGTAGGACGCTACCTCGATCAATCCTGCACTTTGCTGATGGGTCGACAGGCACCCGATGTCCGATGCCGAGTACACGACACAAGGTGTCTTAGGATCCGCAGGTTTCAGGTCCGTGTCTTCGTACAGTCTAGAAGGGACTTACACTGGAGTTGGTGCGCATGCCGGTGCAACTCCGTGGGAAGGAGTCAACGCTTTGGATGCTTTGGTCGCAGCATATGTCAATGTCTCGATGCTGAGACAGCAGATCCAGCCCACGGAAAGGATCCATGGAGCGATTGTCAAAGCTCCAAAAGCTAATGGTAATTCGATTCCGGCGCTCACAAAAGTTGAATATACAGTCAGGAGTACCACTATTCGAGGCGCGAAGAACCTTGCAGATAGAGTCCGGCGATGCATGGAGGCTGGTGCGATCGCTACGGGTTGTAAGCTGGAGATTGAGGACAAGCCAGGTTACGCTGATTTGCGGATGAATGGACCTCTTTGCGAATCATATCAGCAGCATATGGCTGCGGAAGGGATCAAAGTGCTCAAATCTCAGGGATATGTTGCTGCAGCAACAGATCAAGGTAATGTATCTTATGCGGTACCTGCCCTACATGCTGTTGTTGGTATTCCGTCGGAGAATGGATCGAGCAATCACACTCCGGGTTTTACTGAGACGGCTGGAGGCGCTGTAGCACATGAGAGGACGATAGCATCCGGGAAGGCGATGGCCATGACTGGCTGGGATATTATTGTTAATGATGCGTTGTATGACAAGATTAAGGAGGACTTTGAGAGGGACAAGAAGCTCCGGTAGCTAAAGGTGGTCGCCTTGTTGGTCCTGGCCACTCCGGACTCGGTATTACACAACGATCCCTCGGCACCTTGTGTCTTTCTATCAAGCAGTCGCTCCTGTATGCTCGGCGTAGATATGAGCGCAAAGTTTTGGCCAGCGGGTCAATTTGGATCATCTTTTGAGATTTGCGAATCTCAGACAACGTTGCGTCGTCATCTATCTTCATTAGAGGTCCGGACTCTCTCATATCGGACATGTAAGCTGCTGTTGAGCGGAATGCGCCCCGTCCGTCCAGGTCGAAACGCCGGAAGGAATCTATATCTCACTGCCCAGTACAGCGCCCCGGCTAGTAGAATCATGATGCCGACTATGGGAAACAGCCAATATGGAAGGCTTGTGTCCCCCTTCCCTTCCGGTGGCCGCAAGAATGGCGCGATTATCAAAAATAGCTGTGCACAGAGGAAGAATGCTGCGATGGGCGGCCAGCAGCGAAATGGTCGAAGAACCTCGGGATAGGCGTAGCGGAGCCAGAAGAACCCGACAACAACGAAGAAGTTCATGATGCTCAACGGGTATCCTTCGACGTCCAGAATGAAGTTGTATGCATCGCCAAATGGGATTGCCACGATGACAATGAAACTAGGGATGAAGTGTAACAAAATTCCAGCTGACGGTGATCCAAGTGGCCAGTCTGATGCCCAGAATCGCGAGTATGGAATCACTCCTTCTTTAGCCAGCTCTTGATTAACGCGAGATTGAGCGAAGGTGACTGTCATGACATTGCCAAAGGCCGATATCGCAATGAGACCACTAAGTACTCTTTGCGCGGCCCCGGCGCCAAAGACGTTCTTCATGAACAGCGAAGCGACAGTCTGGCCACTCTCGGAGACTTCCTCTGGAGTTGCTGCGGCAAAGTACGAAATGTTGGCAAAGAGGAAACAAGCGCCACAAATGCCCAATCCGAGCGGTCCCGCAATTTTGAGGGTCCTTACAGGCCGTTTGATCTCGTTGACAACGTATGCTGCGTTCGACCAGCCCTGGTACGAGTTTAGAACTTTGAATCTAGATAATCGTCAGTGTCGAAACGCGAAGGCAGCTCTCGCCATACCAAACTTACAACGCGATCGCCCACTGATAGCCGCTACTACTCGTTCCTCGAAAAGCATCCCGGAAACTTGAGTGAGGGTCGGGAACGTTTGCTACTCCGCCTGAAAGCACCACCCACCCCGTGATAACAATGAAGACAAGCGTACCGACCTTGATACTGCTCACAACGTTCATGCCGCGAACACCCAGTTTTGGAAAGAAGATGTGTACGACCGTGATAGAGCTAATAACAGCAAGTGCGATGCCTCGTTTCTCCCATTCGGTGGCGGTGCGACCAGCAGCGATTAGTGTGTACTGTGCAAAGATGATACATCCGTTGGCTGCGAGCGAGACAATCATCAGTCTCGAATAATGTTCATACTCGGCTCAAAACATACCAGAAAAGCCAAGTAAGACGGCCTGGAAAGCGTAGACAGTCGTTGCCAATAATTTTGGACGTTGATAGGCGGCTTCAAGGTAGACTTTCTCTCCTCCAGAACGAGGTATCATGCAACCTAGTTCCACCCATACCATCAATCCCGCGAAAGCGATGAATAGTCCAAGCGTCCAGAGCAACAGGGCAGCACCTACACTGCCAACGCCTTTCGTTATTGCTCCAGGAGTGCTGAAAACTCCTGTGCCAATGATACGCCCCACTACGAGAAGTGTCGTTGAGAATAGTCCAAGATGTCGACCGAGTCCTGCTTCGATCGGTTCTTGGCGGAACAGCGGGTGCCCAGACTCTTGTGCTGGCGTGTCATCGTCGGGTACAGTCTCACCTCTCGAAGATGGCGGAAGCAGTGGTAGGTTTGTGCCATTTGATGGTGGCTCTGACGAGGTGACCATTCCACGCCTTGTCTTGAATGCGCAAGAGGCTCCTACCAGAAGCGACGGTTTCAACCAGAACTCAAGAAGTTCGAACGACGGCCTTCTAGATATCGGTAGGTCTGCTCTTAGCAGCTGGGAGCCTTCGGTGGTGATAAGAGAAGCCCGAATGACACCAAGTGTCAGGCGCGTAGATCACTGCTAGCAGTGAAGCTCAGCTAGCGATGGGTGGTGGGGCCAAGGCAGGTGAACATATTGCGCGGAGATCGGACCGGGGCCATTTCCATCAACTCCAAAGCTTTACATGCGAGTAGCAGGGAAACGGTGTGGGATTGTCTGCAGTCGAAGTGTGGTACTCCAGAGAAGAGGAGGCGACGCGAGATGAGGTTCTTATACAGGGCGTGGGGGTACCCTTGCACGCATCGGGAAAGTGCAGGTCGGATCCACTTAGGGTAATTTTCGAGGTGCTTAGGGTAAATTTCGAGGGCAGCGAGGTTCGAAAGTTCAGACTGAAGAGCTGTAACGAGGGCTATGAGTTGATACACCTTTGGTTACAATTGCCGACTATAGCTGGAGCGTTCAGTCTCATCGATGCGAACATATTCAATAGACGAATGTCGTGAGCACATTAGAAAGGGGACTTCTAGCAAACTGTGAAGGAACACGACAATCACACGTCTGCTTTCGAAACTTGGTGACACAATCTACGATCTGTTTGCCGACAATTTGTAATTGCCGTCTTCACAGGTGTTCATGGAACATGCCCGACAGATCTGAAATCATGTATTCGTAGTGAGCGAGCTAGCATGGATATGAGTCTTGTTGATACTTGAATAGAATATAATGTTATTGCTTTGAGGGCACAGCAGGAGCCCGAAACCGACCTGTTAGAGCCTCGCGTCTACTCGGCCAGGCATGGACTACTACCTTTGGCCTTGGGTTCTTGGGCAGGATTGGGGACAGTCACATGTAGTAGTCCATACGTGCCCAACTAGGCACGACGCTCCAACAAGTCACTTTCGCACACCCGACATATATAGCGAGTTTGAAATCTCGCTCTACAGACCCGCAACGAAGTCTGCTCTCTACGCCTTAACATCCTTCTCCGGTCCGCTCACCGACGCAGTCCTCATACTAGCAGCTCTCAAATCCTCAGACGGCTCCTCGTAAGTCATAAATCTGTAAAAAATGTCAGCCATACTATCCCAATGCTCATCAACAGACGAAGGTATACATACTCATCATCATTAAACTTCCTATACCTGAACCAGAAGACAACAGTCTGTAGCGCGAGAGCAATGGCCGGACCAGCCCAGATCCAAATGAGATACGGATCCTTGATCGCAGGCGACACAATCTCGCCCAAGGCGTTGGAAAGTGCAGTCGTGGCTAAGAACAGAGCCACGACGAGTGCTTTCATTCCTGGTGGTGAGCGAGCGTAGGCGAGTTCGTAAGCAGTGACATTGCAGAAGCATTCACTCAGCGCTCCCAAGATCTGGATAGGGATCTGAACCCAGATCAGAATCGGAGACACCCCGGTACCGATATCGCACCCAGTCGCTCGGTAGCCGCAGGGAGATGTTTTGTAGACTCTCCACTGGATGATGGCTCCTATAACGCTAGAGCTCATTGCGAGGATGAAACCAAATGTGATGCGGCTGATACGGCCAAAGTTGATGTTCCATCTTCGCAAAGCCGGGTAGATGACATAGGATAGAAGCGGTGTTGCGACGATGATGGTGATTGGGTTGAAATTGTTCTAGATCAATTCTTGTTAGCTGGTTTAGGAAGTTAGTGTCTGGTCGCACTCACAAGCAGGTCATTAGGAGCACCATTCGTGGTCAGAGTGCTACCTTGGGATGTCAAGACTGAGCCAATACCACCGTCATTCAGATTGTAGATTGGATAGTAAAGGAAGATGGCACAGGCCACCATGGTGCGACGAACGTCGTCAACGTCTTTGTCGGTCCAGGGAATCGCTTTGCCATCGATGGTCGTGACGCCCTGTGCTTCTAGATGGCTGGGCATCACACTTAGCCAGAAAGTTTCATGCTTCCAGACCTTGCCTTTGCTGCGCTTGAATGCTGCAGCGATGATCTTGAAGGTTTTGGTCAAAGCCGAGCCGTCCGGAGGGTACTTTTGCAGTCGTGGATAGAGGAACCAGAGCAGAGCAGGGAGAAGGAAGTATACGATCCCAGGAAGGAGATAAGCCAGCCAGAATCCAACATACTTTGCGCTATAAGATGTCGCGATCATGAAGAATGCTCCAATGTTGATGAATCCGTAGAAGACCAACATAGTTCTTTGGACTGTCACCTCCGGGTCGACAATGACTCGTTCTCCGCTCTTCAGCGATTTCGTGTATGGCTTTTGGTGTGTGTATTGGTCCAGGACGATAGGCACTACATTGGGCTTGAACAGACCAGCGCCTAATGCCAACAAGAAGAGCGAGATCAAGAAGGGTGCGATGCCATTCCCAGCTTGTAGCACAGATGGGATAGCTCCTACTATCATGATGACATGAGAGACACCACAGATGAGTACTCCGAGTGCGACTGTCTTGAAGCGTCCGAGCTTGGTGTCTGCAATCCAGGCTCCAAATATGGGAATCAGGTAAGCCAGGAATGCGAAGAGAAGGACAAAGGCGTTGGAGAACTGAAGCCCTTTACCCAGCGCTCCAGCAGTATCTTGAGTACCTCGTGCTGGAGCACCGGCGCCATTCCCTCCATCTGGCAGAGGAAATTGCATGAAATTCGAAAAGACGGTTTTGACTCCATAGTAAGACGCACGTTCGGAGAACTCGACTATGCAACTACAGGTTACAATGTCAGATTCTGTGCGGAACATGGTGCTATTCAGACTTACAGCAGCCAGGCAGTCTTTGGTATCGAGTCGGCCACTTTGCGCAGGGTGCTGGCTTCCTCTGTTGTCGGAGCGGGATATGTGTCTCTCTCGATCACCGATGATGTACGCTCACCAACGGCTTCGACGTCCACGTTCGCTTGCTTTTCATCATGTGTGTAGACTCCATCTTCCAATGCAAAGCTGCTTTTGCGTTTGTGGTGAGCAACTTCGTCCGGTACCTGTGTGGCGATGACCGTATTGACAACGTCACCACCAGTATACCCAGCTGTTTTTTCGTTAGCCATTTTCGAGCAAAAGAAATGCGATGAGATGTGAACTTACACATTTTGGCAACTTGAACTCTCGAGGTTCGATTAAACTCGGGAGGCCCAGCTGTCAGTGTCCTTTTGAATCCACGGGAACCCTCCACTTACCACGCCACTTGAACCAGGTGTAATCGCAATCTTAGTGGAGTCGGCATAACTAGCTTTCTAGAACGTCTTCAACGACATGGAGAATGCTCGACTTTGGACCGCATTCGACGGCAAACGTCCCTGATCAAGCATGGCAAGCCCCTTGGCATGTGTCAAGCACTACTCGATAGTTGCACACAAGCGACACAAGCGACGCAAGCTTTGTATCGCGTGCTTATCTTCCAGTATGGCGATAAGAGCCGCACTGCTGGCCAAGGAGCTTGTGTTGCGCTGCGTTGTAGCATTGAATTACCGGTGTTCAAACCACGGCATGAGACTGCGAGGTATATAATTTCGTCTTTCGAGGAGGGCCGATTGCGTGATCGCACGCGAACGTATGGTCTTTCTGGGAATCTTCGATGTCGACGCTGGGCACACCCACCAAAGGGACTAAGACAGATCCGCGAATGCTTGCGTGTACAGTACAAATTGGCGCCAATGCAATCTAGCTGCTGCTTCCCAGTCGTCTTGCCCGTGATAAGCAGATCGCGAAGAGCGAGAGCAAAGGGATGCAGTTGAGATAGGCGCGACATCCGGAGACCCGCCGACGAACGAGCGACGACCAGGTGGTCCCGGACCGAATGCTCCTCGGCAATGGCATGTCTTTGCTCGCTTCAGTCAACATGGGCCACTGTTCGTAGATGCTGCGATTTCTTGTTCTAGTGCAACTCATGTCTTGAAGAAGGGACCGCCCGACTATACCGCGACGGGCAGCTGCGAGGGTCTATTGCTCTGGATGGTATGCGGAAAGAGTTGTGAGTCGCAGTAAGATCATCCATACGCGATGGTAGGTGGTTGAAAGCTCTCGATGTTCCGGTTTGTCGACCGTAAACACATCAGCAGAGGCACGCGTCATGGGCCATCAAGAGCCATCTTGACGCGTTCAAAGACCTCCGGAAAGCTCGGTAATGGCATGATGATATATCATGCCTCGCATCTGTGACCGGGACAAAGAGAAGGGCAAGAGAACTCCAGACATGTCAAGAAATAGAAGATGGGGAAGAACAGATGCAGTTCAGAAATGATATATTACATGAAGGATGCGAATGCGAGGGATTGGTGGCTTGCCAAGATATCGGAATTCGGTCAGGGATGTTCGTATTGGTGAGAGCTGAAAGACAACTTTTCTCTCATTTATCGCAAGAACAGTATCTATGTTAGGCTGCGCGGTTCACTAAGCCATCCGATAGGCCTGAATTGAGCGGCGTAATCGATCAAGGCTGCACGTCTACCAGCGACGGCCGCCTTCATCACCGTAGCCTCCAGAGCCACCATAGCCTCCACCACCTCCATAGCCCTCATTACCCTCATTGCCAAAGCCACCTGGCATATCATCACGTCGTCCATACTCATCATTATCGTTACGACGTCCATACTCGCCACCTCCAAACTCCTCACGTGGCGGCGGAGGACGCCCATATTCTCCACCTCCAAAGCCACCACCACCGAACTCTTCACGAGGTGGTGGAGGACGGCCATACTCGCCTCCGGAGTACGAGTCGCCACCGTAGCTCTGCTGTTGACGTCCATAGCTATCGCCTCCACCATAGCTCTGCTGCTGGCTGAAGCTTGAGGACTCGTACCGGCTCTCAGAGTGCGAGCTGTACTCTTGACGTCCGTAGCCGCCCGAAGATTGAGAGTACTCCTCACGACGCTCCGATTGGTATCCACCACCAGAGCGTCGCTTGTACTCATCAGATCGCTTCCGAGAGCCAGAGCGGCGACGCTCACGACTGCCACTGCCACTGCCACGACGACCGTACTGTCCCTCTTCTTGCTCTTCACGCTCCTTCTTGCGACGCTTTTCCTCCTTCTTGCGCTGCTTCCTCATCTTCTTCTCGTAATCGTCTTCATCGTTACTGTCGTCATCATCGTCGCTGTCCTTCTTCTTGTGGCCGTATCGTGTCTCTGAGTGCTGGCCATACTGCTGACCAGAGCTGCTGAAGCGCTGTTCAGACCGCTCTTCAACATAGCCACCACCTGGCTGTTCATAGCGACGCTCAGTACGCTGCTCATAACCTCCACCATAGCTTGGTTGAACTTCGGTGCGCTGCTCGAAGCCGTAGCCCGTACGGCCAGATTGCCCGTCCTGCTCGTATCGCTGGTATCGCTCTTCGTGTCCACCAGAAGCGTACTGGGTCTGCGACATTTGCGCTTGGCCATACCGCTCACTCTGTCCGCCATATCCTCCTGGGACGTGACCAGTCTCGGTGACCTGGGAAGTGTAGTCGCCTTCGTTGTTGTAGCCACCGCTCGAGTATCTCTTCTTTTCAGCCTTGTCGCCACTGAAGGCACCGCCAAGCAGTCCGCCTCCAACAGCGCCAGCCAGTCCACCGACAATAGAGCCGAGAGCGCCGCCGCCGACTGCATCTCCAACGGTGTCGCTGATCTGGCTCTGCATCTTGTTTGGTCGGCCACCAGACGAGCCGCCTCCACCGAGCGCTTGCTGCAGGCCTCCGAAAGCTCCTCCAACGGCGCCCGAGCTCTGGCTGGTCTTCATGTTTGGCAGACCGAGCGGCTTACCTGTGAACAGATCCCATTAGCATGCGACCAGAGCGCAATGACAGCAAATGTGTTTACTTACCACAACCGTGGCCATGATCTTGCACGCCTTCCTTGTGATTCCTCCCTGACTCTACACCGTCTCTGGACAACTTGTTGCGAAGGTCATCCTTCTCACGTTCAGACTTCTCGCTCCACCAGCGCTCCACAACCTGGAACATGAGGTGTCTGCCATCAGTTGCACCATCATCGCCGACGTCGCGAAGAGCCGGGTGGTGGAAGACACCATGGATGATTCGATCGTTCGTGCGGCGGATGTCGATGCTATCATCATCCCAGCAAGCAACGATCTGCGGCACAACCCATTTCAGCACTTGACTAGCAACCTTGCCGGCTGGCTCGTTCAGAATGTTGGAGAAGTGGTCCTTCGAGAGCATGCTGTGGGTTGGATCGGTGCAGTTGTCATCTTGGAACACGTTGAGCTGCTGTGCCTTGGAAGACTGAATGATCTCAGAGGAACCAGTGCGCAGCTCATTCTTGACCTGGTTCACGATTGGAACCACAAATGGAGCCATCAACGAGAACACAAAGATGGAGACCTGGTCCTGAAGCTGCTCTATCAGATCTGGCAGGACAGGAATCTTCTCGATGGCTTCGTTGATGCTCTTCATCAAGTTGTCATGGAATTCAAACAGAGGGTAGATCTGCTTCTGAATCTCCTCCACTTGCTGCGTGAAGGCTTCTGGCTCCTTGGGTGTGATGTGCATATTTTGCATCTGCTGAGCTTGTGCATTGACCTTCAGCTGTTCTGCCTTGCCCTTCTGATCCGTGTCACCGAGAAGACCTGGTGGTAGCTTGTCGAGCAGATCTTGGAGAAGGGAAGTGTCGGCGTTTTGGGACTGCTGAAGAGTGCCTTCCAATTCGTCCAATTCGTATTGAGTCGCCTTGTCGGTGAACTCTCCCATAACGGAGTGCAAGAAATCCACGCCGCCAAAGGTGCCAGTGATGATCGGGTAGACTTGGTGACGAGCGCCTCGGAGCTGAATCTGGGTGCGGCGGCCAACGTGTGGGAAGACATCGCGCTCGCCGAGTTCAATCAGAGCCAGCTCGGTGTAGTTGCTGTGAGCGGAGTAGTCTTCGAGACAGTGGCAGGCCGTACCAAGCAGACGAAGAGCTTCATGGAAGTCGCGGTCGTCATTGCTGTGCTTGTAGCGACGGCCAAGTTCGATGCACTTGCGGAAGAGACCACGCACCATTCCTGCGGAGGTGGTAATGCCCTGGTCTTCGGATGCAATGTAGTGTTTCAAGCCAGTCCGCTCATCAATGCTCAGCTCGCGTCTCTCGTCCACAGGACCACGCAGACGGCGATCATAGTCCCTCGCATCCAGATTGTCTGCATAGTCTTTCGGGTTGTCGATGTGCTCTTCCGGTCTGTAGCAACCAAGACGTTCTTTTGTGACCTCAAACTCAGCGGTGCCATATCCGAAGCTCATGAATCCAAGAATCCACAGCAACAGGCGAATGGCCTCGGCGGAGACGTATTTGACAGTACCAACGTCGACAGCTTGACTGTAATCACGCAGCCACTAACGTCGACAAGTTACAGTCAGCAAGTGTCTCAGACAACAAAAGGGTGTAATTAGTTGAAGTACGTACGTTGCCAAAATATGTGCGCTTGACATCAAGCTTGCTGAACTTCTTCCCTCCAAATGCGCGGGCCGTGAGGATGGTGAGCAGGGTATCTTCGATATCGCCATGGCGCCAGTTCTGTCCCTCGATCTTGCTGGTGCTTCCAATGTTGCCTGGCCACGAAAGATGTATCAGTAAACGGTTCTTATTTTGCCGCGGCTGTGACTGTGACTGTGATGGACACAGCTGCCCTACTCACCAGCACCAAACGCGTTTGCCTGGCCTGCACACAACAGGACCAGGACTGCGACGACCGGCAGCCAGCTGCTGTATCTGAGTGCCATGGTGGCTGATGTGTTGTAGTTTGAGCTTGTTGCTTGCAAGCTCTTGGGGATTTCCGCTGATGTTTGTTGACTGTCAGAGTCAACCGTGATCTCCTTTCCTCACTATTCCAGCCCACTTCTGCACCTTCTGCAACGATTTGTCGACGATGCTCCTTGGCAACGCGCTGCTGAAACACCGACATGGCGGGGCCATCTGTTCGACGTCAGCCAAGACGGTGACACGAGATGTGCAAATGCGCTTTTCGTCTTCAGCATTCACTTGCATATGCCTTCCCTCCCGAGGTGCTTTCACATGCAGAGCGTGAAGCAGAATTGCATACCATCACGGTCACAACAAACATTGAGCTCCCCCATTCTGCATCACAGATTGACTTCCATTCCCCGCTCCGCCCGCGGGAGCTTGATCCTAGCATTTCCGCCTCACCCTACCATCGATGCGGTGCTCCCAGACTCCTACACGATCCGCATCGCAAGCCTTGGTTGCTTCGTCCAGAGAAAATATGCCGATATGCGGAGATGATACCATGCATTGCTGCAGGTTAAGTACCTCATTGTCTCCTATATGCTCACGTTCTGCCATCAGCATGCTTACGCCATCTCCAAAGAGAAGAAATCATGCCTCCTCCCTCCTCCCAATGCGCCGTCTGCTCCAAGACAAATATCCCTCTCCATGCATGTACTCGCTGCAGGGCCGTCTTTTACTGCTGCAAGGAATGCCAGGCTCGCGACTGGCCGTCTCACAAGACCAGCTGTAGACGGCCGAATTACCTCCTGAAATTCTCAATTTACCCAGATCTTCTCGTAGATCCACCTGTCTGGAGAATCCTCTCAATACCCGCCGCGACATCCTTTGCTGACCTTCACCGAGCACTCCAAATAGCATTCGGCTGGAGCTCCGCGCACAGTTATGAGTTCGGGGTTCATGATCCAGACTATGAACCATTGGCGGGTGGAGACGAACGTGTGGTGCACGTTATGAAGCAGATACAGAAGCTGACTAAGAGAATTGATGAATCGCGAAAATACCTGCTGAGGGTGGTGGATGACGCAAGATATGGGAGAGCGAAGGTTGGGCCAGAGCCAAGTGATATGGCTCGTAGGTACGCGTGGGAGCACCCAAGAACTCCAGAGAAAAACGCCAGCCAAATCAAGGTGTTCGAAGTCTTGGATCGGACACAACCCAAAGGTGACAAGATGAGCCTGCACCTATCACCGAAGTCCGCTAATGTGGAAGTTCAGGTCTGCAAATGTCATATACCTACGATTATGCCAGCCGATGGGTCCATGACATCGCAGTCATCGGCATCGCTCCCGCCACCACCATGATCACGTGCATAGATGGCGAAGGTCACGGAGTCGCTGAAGATTGCGGTGGAATAAAAGGATGGCAAGGAATGCTAGACGCTTATCGAACTTCGACGCCAACGAAACAGCAATGGGAACTAAGAAAATGGTTTGAGAAACAGGCGAAGAACGCGGATCCTCAAGGTCTGCTCGATGGCGGTGAGCGGAGATGGACTCGGCATGAAGTGAATGTGCAATTGAGTGCGATTGCTTGATCTTGCAAGCAATGGAGAGCTGGACGACGAGGTCGTCTGTCATGTGAAACTGACGCGAATGGTCCGTGCGGGTGAGCTTGGCACATCCGACTCCCGCTTCAAACAAGCTCCTCCTACGCAACAGCTTGCTCGACCTCGACTCGCCGACTTACACCTTCGCCGCTTGCTATCTTGCGTCCTACAACCATCCGCCATGGCTCGAAAGAAGCGCACCATCAATCCAGCTTCGGCGGATCCACAAGCGAACAGCCCACTTTGCAATCTTCCACCTGAGCTTCGCAACCGGATCTGGGAGCCTTTGCTTTTCGTGAAACCAGACTCAGACGGCAGAGTGCGAACCTCTGTACAGAAGCGCGACCAGAACAAATACTCTGTCCTCCGCCTCCTTGAGACGTGTCGCCTCATCCACGATGATGCCATCGCCATGTTCTACGACATGAACCATCTCGAGATCAGCTGGCATCCACGACACGTGGAATCTAATCCATACTGGTGGACTTCTCCACATCCTCTGGATGAGGGCCTACAAAGCCTTCGGCAACTATCTGAGCCAAGACTCGCCGGCCTACGCCAAATTACCGTCGATATTCGGGGATCTGAGTGGATGGTACGACTCGCCCAGTTCTTCAAGCAACTTCCGAGCGGCCCGAGACTCGAGACGATTACCGTCATCCTCGATCCTACATTCTCCCGAACATACCCTTCCGTCGTCGCAGGATACTCTTATCTTTCCGGAGAAGACGTCAAGAGAGAACTCCCGTTCACAAAGCGAAATCTACGAAGATTTCCTCAAGTCAAGCAGCTCAAATTTGAGTTGAGGGGAAAGGGCCACCCTACTTCCTACGTTCAAAAGGCCTTGCTGGACATCGAGCAAGCGATGCCGTATGCAAAAGCGGCGAGGGCAGCAAAGGCGGCGCCTCTAGCAGCGGGCCCGACGGCGGTGGAGTAGAACAGGTACATGATGCGAGGGAATGAGAGTTGAAACAGAGTCGACCGAATGACTATACCTACAGCAGGATGAAGGTCATCGAGTGATGAGATGAATTACTGCGGGACCACTGGCAGACATGGACTACGTTGTTCGAATGGCGGTAACACGAGAACACCCACTCAGAGACATGAGATTCTTCCGCAAGCCTTGCGTTTTAAACTCCGTTCGATTTCAAGGCCTCGTCCGCTTTTGAAGAACGGAAGGAAGCATCATGGCAGCAAGCAAGATGGTGAAGAGACTTTATGTTTGTGAGGGAAGCACTGGTCAGATGGAGGAAGTCACGATGGAACGGTCGATACAAGGTAGTCACGTCGACTCAGATTCTTCCTAGAGCAGCAATGCATGTCACTGAGAATGAATGTTTCGTTCGCACACCTCCATCCACTTTCCTATACTGGTTGACTTTAGCGATACGAGGAGGCATCAGTGGCTTGGCGGGAATGGCGCAATACGTACTCGTACTTACTCAATAGCAAACAATCTTCTTTCAACTTCACTTGTTCTCTTCGTCTCCATACTGTTATTCAGAGTCAGAAACAATCAATACTCTGAGGCTACAGTAGCCTGAAATTCACCACGGATATGCCTTGGACGTGATATGGCTTGCATCTCGGACTTCATGCCTCCGGCCGAACACCCGACCACTTCTCCGAAACGCCACCCAGATTTTCCAATCATCGACAAGAGCATTGAATGCCGTTGAGAAGCATCACCACACGTCTAAAGCGCCTTCAGAACCACATCAAGTTTGCGACCGCGCTATGTGGTCAGCCATGCTCGATTACAGACCCCGATGGCAACGTGAAATGCCCCAGCCCGAGGCAACTGCGACGCGTTCATCACCACGTCTGTATACATTCACCTACCTCATCTCGTATAGGTAGAAGCGACCAAGCATTGTGAGACATCCATCCAGCGACTTTACCGGCCACCGACATAAGAAGTGGAAAATGCAGTCGCACAATTTGATGCTGCCGGCACTCCATCTCCGCCTTGGCTCGGCTGCTCCTTCGTTCAGAATGCACGCACGATACCGAGGCTTTCTTAGCCTATGCACCAGTGGTTCCTCCGCATACTCAATTACGTGGCGAGGCGGCTAAATGCTACTACTTTTCATCAATTTGGAGTCAAGAACGAAAGCTTGCAAGATCAAATCTTCAAAAATGTCGCCCTTGGTTCTGGAATCTCGGCTCTCAGAGCCAGAATCGCGCAGAGGAAGAAGTTCTACGCAGGAAACGAAGCACACAGCCGTTCAGACGACGGGAAGCCTCACACTCACACAAGGCTTATCTCTAACCCCGCCCAGTTTCCTGCGTGCTCTAAAAGCATGTGGCGTACAAGGCACAGATCTTCGCTGCCGAATTTGAAAGCACATGCGGTTTCCATCTCGCATACGTTTCGTACACGCCTCGCAACCGTTGCCGAAGGGACACTAGACTGAGTGTGGAGCGCTATACAGCCTCTCCGTCAGCGCTGCTTGTATCCGGCGTCCGAGAAGCAAGCCAAGTCGCGTGCCTCATGCGCGAGCGAACCAATTCGTGGCTTTCACGGCTGTAATTGTATGCAGATCTCTAGTCTGCCAAGAGCGCTATGATGAACGCTGGTAAGTCGTCCGGATGTTCTTCTTTGAGACTTTGCCCTTTGGCATTGGAGTTTTTGTATCTACCTCTCATTCTTAGCATTATTCAAGACGCGAATCAGCCGACAAAGGCTGCCAACTGGTCATGATCTGGCTGGCTGCTTTGTGCCTTGCAAAGGCTGTCCTGGCTCGCGATCCACCGGGCTTCGAGGATGGAAGAGACCTGGAGAGCTTCGTAACCAGACCAGAACTCAGAGCGCCGCGATATGTAGTGTCCAAGCACGATCCGGTGGACCGTATAGCAGAGGGATACTGGTTCGTCGCTCACTACCCATCATTGTTCGACCAAGAGCCTTCCTTCAGAAAAGAGCATGTACCATGCCAAACTGGTCCACACATATACGACAACGATGGCCAACTTATATGGAGTGGCGCCTGCGAGTACGGGAACCGGAACGTCTTCGACTTCAAGCCTGTCGTGATTGACGGCGTCCATCATCTTACATTCTTCGTGTCAGGCAACAATCGCGAGCATGATGACATCCCCGAAGACAGAGTCAAGGAGGCAGGCGTCATGATGAACAACCAGTATCAAGAAGTCGCAAGAGTTCATCAAGTTGGATTCAAGCTCTTGGATGTTCATGAGTTCACAGTTCTCCCACACGGCAAATCGGCTTTGATCAGCACAACATATCCGAAGGATGTCAATGCCACAGAGATTGGGCAAGGCGAACGCTCGATCCTTGTCTATGGATTTCAGGAAATCGACATCAAAACTGGTGAACTTCTTTTCGATTGGGACCCGCTCGAGAATGCGGGTATCATGCTCAACGAAAGCTGTGATGCAACTGGTATGAAGGGCGACATTGGTTGGTGGGACTACTTTCATCTGAACTCGGTTGACAAGTTCGAGAATGGCGATTACCTCATTTCTGGCCGACATACGAGTACAATATATCGCATTTCCAAAGATGATGGCCACGTTATCTGGCGATTGGGAGGTCCTCTTGCAGACTTCACAATGGACGCAGACGTACCTTTCCACTGGCAACACCACGTTCAAATCCGTGCCGAGAGCGACAATGAAATCACAATTTCCGTCTTTGATAATAATGGTGAGGATCTGGACCGCAATCTGGAAATACCTCAGGAGCGCTCGGTTGGCAAGATCATCATTCTGGACACTGTGAACATGAATGCCAAAATATTGCGAAAATTCCTTCGCCCGGATGGTCAGCGAAGTACCAAGCTTGGAAGTCTGCAAACCATTGGTTCGGATCTGAAGAGTGCGAATGTGCTCATTGACTGGGCCGATAAGGGCTTCATCAGCGAGTATGGTCCGGATGATAACCTCATCATGGAAGCAAGACTCCAGTCGGACCGCATGTCGACTTACCGCGCTTACAAGTATCCTTTTATCGGCCACCCCATCGAATCACCAGTGCTCAAGGTCGTGCCCATCGCCTACGACGAGGAGGTGGCATCTACCTTCTACGTCAGCTGGAATGGAGCTACCGAAGTCACTCATTGGGAGTTCTATGGGAGTGACGGGACATCGAATTCTACATCGTACGAGAAACTTGCGACTGTGAAGAAGAACGGGTTTGAGACGTCATGGGTTACTCCTGGTGTCTTTGGATCCGCGTTTGTGGAGGCCTTGGACAAAGATGGGCGTGTGTTGAACACATCTGCAGTTGTCGTTGTGCCTCAGGTCGAACAAGCACGATATCAGGTGGCATACCCGAACGCTGAAGCTCCAGTGGCAGCGACAACGGAGAAGACGAGCTCACTCTCGAACCATGTCATTCCAGGCACGATTCCAGCTATCATTCTGGACCTATTTGCACTTTTTGGAGTGTGGTCCCTCGTTCGGAGCTTCTTTCCAGACTTCTTGAAACGTAGGGGAGGATATCGAGTGCTTGCACAAGATAGGTCAGCAACGTTGGGATGAAATCGTCCTTGAGAGTTGGTGCTTGTGAATGAGGAGACCGCGCATGTGAAAGCACGCATGTGTTGACTCGCACGGACGGCGGACCGGTCCATGCTCGTCGAGTCGCTCCTCAAGCGTACTTCTTGAATTGCTTCCCTCCTTCCCACCATGCAAAGCCCCAGGACTTTCGGAAAACGCGGTCACGATTCTGCAGCACCTCGAGTCAACGGCGTATCGAGGCGGCTTCCACGAGATGGAGTACCGACCTGATCGGCTGCCGCAGAGTCGGTACGCATTGCGGTCTCACAGAGTCATCGCCGACAACAGCACCGTCAACACTACGACCGGCGCTTCTGATCCGCCCGCTTCCCAAGATCTCGACTCCTCCGGATTGGAGCCGCCAAAATGCTACCTCCTCTCAGTCGCTGCCGAGCTGCGCAATGAGATATACGAGCTGGCATTTACCTGCAATGATTCCGAAGTCAATCTCCTCACGACGAAGCCACCCTCAAGCGCCCTGCTGCAAACCTGTCGACAAATCAACAACGAAGCTAGACAGCTACTCAAGGAGGCTTTGCACGACTACTACGACACCAATAACTTCTGCTTAGTTCTGCACAGGAAGCGAAGATCGAATCCATATCGCGCACTCCAGAACATCGCTAAGACCCACGACCTCGACCGTATCAAGAACCTCCATGTCAGACTCATCATCGGCGGACACCACTCACTCTTGAATGACATGCACGGCTTCGGGGGCATGGGAAGCGTCATTGAAGCAACACTTCACGAAAAGCGGCAGGCCTGGGATGCTAAGCTCGACCGTCCCATGCGTCGAGATGACACTGGACACAGATGGCTGGTGCCTTATCGGATGCCGGATGGGGGTTTCAACTATACGGCCCTCAGACCAAGCTCCTCTCAACCTAGCCTCTTTATGTTCAACCTACCGACCTACTTTGGTGCACCCTATCATTCGGGCAACACCCTGATACGCACCAAAGATCAGATTGAAGCGCTCATGAAACTCGTGGTGCCGAGTTTTGAGGTCGAGAAACAGCGGAAATCACAGGCAAAGCGAACGGTCGTTGTTCTGAGTGATATCGCTCCACCGCAGAGACGCTTACGACTCAAAGGTATCTGAAGGGATCGGCGTGCGATGGAAGGTCGTGAGAAGCATAGCATGATTGCAGACAAAGCCTTTGTGTATCGAACGAAGATAGCTTTGGCATCAAAGTGGTATCACAAAAGGGATCCAGACCCAGAAACGAATTGAAAAGTATTTACAAGAACATCAAAACCTCCCATTCCTAGCTCCGTCTCTAAGAACTCGGCGCCCAAGACAACAACTTCCCAACCACAGCAATATGACTCGAACTAACATTCTTCAAATCCGCAATCCCAACATTCGCCGCATCAATCGCAACCTCCCTCTTCATAATCTCAATCGCCCTCTCAACCCCAGTCTCACCATAAACATTAGAAAACATAAACGGCCTCCCAATTCCCACAGCCTTCACTCCCAATGCCAAAAGCTTAACCACATCCCCACCATACCTTACACCACCATCAGCCCATACCTCAGTCTTTTCAAAAACCCAAGGAGCTTGTTCGAATATCTCCAACGCGACTTCTAAAGTTGACGGGGAGCCGTCGATTTGTCGACCACCGTGGTTAGAGAGGAATAAGGCGGGGACACCTTGTTCAGTAGCTATGATTGCGTCTTCGACGGTTTGGATTCCTTTTGGTACGATTGGGATGGAAGTTTGGTTTCGCATCCAATTATATTTATCCCAAGTAATACTCGTGTATGAAGAGTCTGCGGATCCGACCCCGAAACGTGCGGCTCGGTGACGGTTTCCATCGGCTGCGGAGTCGACTGTTAAGACGATAGCTTTATGGCCTAGGTCTTCGACTTGTCGGATTTGTTCCAATGTGGCGGTATCGTTGTGGGGATCGATATAGAGTTGTTGGAAAGTGACTTGGCCTTCGGCGCGAGCTGCGGCGATTTCTGCTTTTGTGGAACAGGAGAAGTCGGTGGCGATGTAGAGGATGTTTCCGGCGCCGGCGCCACGGGTGAGGCCTAGTTCGGCGGTGGAGTTGGCGTAGCAGGCTCGGGCACAGGGTGAGATGAAGAATGGGGCGGAGAAGTTGTGGCCGAGGATGGTTGTTGGAAGGCTGTCTTCGATGTTGTCGACTTGGACCATTACTCTGGGTCGGAAGCGGATTCTTTGGAATGCTTCGAGGTTATTGCGGTAGGACCATTCGCCTGCTGCGCCATTGCGGTAGTAGGAGTATGCTGTTAGGTTCATGTATCCTTCGGCTACGTATTGGAAGTCGGGGAGGCCGACGATGGTGCTGATGTTGGGTAGTGGTCCAGCTTCTGAGATGGTGCCATATTGCTCGGATGCGCCAGTATCGGGGAAGTTCATGAAATGCCGGGCAGCATGTGATACTCCGAAGAGTAGTGATAGAGTTGTCACGTGCATGGTTGGAAGATGAAGTAGGGATTGTGTAGCTGGAAAACAGGGAAAGAGGAAGGGAACGACAACTTGTAGTGCATGTGTTGCGATTGGCAGCTAGCGTCTTCAACACCACCTACTTCTTTGATATTTCCTTCACCTTGGTACAGCGTCAGATCGGGACGCTCGTCCGAATTTCGTCATAAAGCTCATACACAAGCAAGTAAGTACAGCCTTAGCAGTACGACCAGGCTGCGTATTCGCTGCCGGATTAGCACTAAGTCCGGATGGTCAACTGTGAGTTGTCAATGTCAGACGACCTAGAAGAGCCTGGCTTGCACAGCATTGTGATGGCACGACTTGGCAGTCTTTTAGCGGATGTAGATGGGATGTAACTTCGGCATTGTGATGATCGAGCAAGGCATCGAGTTTACAAAGTAGGATAGCGTCTCCGTTCTCGGCGTGCTTCTTGGCTGTTACAACTTCTCGGTCAAGATCGGGTATGTTTGAGAATGGTCTGATCGTCATCGTCGTGTGTCTTGCTGGAGGTCTCAAGTGTGGTTGCGATGTTCTGCAGAAGCATGAAATAGAGTAACGGAAGTTTCGAGGGGGAAGCAAGGCAGTCCGCCACCTCTTGGCACGCGGACTGCGATGTGGTAGCGATCCAGAAAGAACGTGGATGAGGTTGTATGTAGGTCGCAGAGGTGACGGCGGTCTGGAAATGCACCGCATTGAAACATGTGGACTCGGCACGTGTACGCTAGGTTCTCTGCTCAAGCTTTCTCCATGGACCTGGTCAACACAAGGGCCGTGTAAATTTCGGTCTCCGACTTCGTACCACTTTCTGAGTAATCCATCAGATACGAGATTGATTGTGAGCGGAATCTTGCCGGGATGGGCGGCCGCGTGCTTGGGAAGTCTTGATGCTGTGTCAGCCGCGAGTTGAGGTCAAGAGTAGAAGTTAAGATTGATGAGAAGACGGGAGATGTGCGAAGAACGAGACGCAGTGGCCGCTGCGCTGGCTTGGCAGTGACCTCCCTACTCCTTCCTTTGCCCACGACATCTCTTGCCAACACCTTCATATATTAATAATTTCTTCGCATTCTCGCCAATCTCGATGATCTGCCTCGATTGTCCTTAGACGCCTTCGAGATCAATCATGTGGTTAGCGAACTCCTCATGATGCCGAGACCAAAGTCCTGGCCAAACGATTCTGGAGGTCCTGCTGTCGACACACAAGCCTGATGAACTCATTGCATCTTGCAAAAGAAACTTTTGGGGTACATTGCATCAAAACTCCAGAAATACCACACGTGCTGCTGATCATGAACACATGCTGATCGCCTTACCGAATTCGGAAATTGTCAACCGCAAACTTAAGCTTCCTGCTCCATTCGGCAAGCCGACACAAGAGGCTGTAACGGAGTGCGTGAAGCTACTGGTCAGGCGCCCTGTATGGCAGAGCAAAGTCGATAGTGTTTTGGTTCGGCTGGAAGACATACAGCGAATCATGTTCAGATCTGTGTTGCTTCATTAGGCCGCCTACAAATGGCAAAAGCGGCGTCTGAAGCTGAAAGTGCCAAAGGCGACTCTTTGGGGGAACGCAGGTCAGGATCGCCATGTGTCGAACCAGTTCCTGCATTCCGGTTAAGCATGGACATACGCCTTTGACGATATTCTTGGACTCAGCTTGTGATGGCTGTGCCTGACTCTTGACGATGATATAGAGCCATTGGTCCCGGATCCTGGGGAGCACATCAACCAACTTCAACCACATAACCAGCACCGATTCGGCCAACTTCAGCACTCCATCACCAGTAACCCACCTCACCCAAACCAACCATGTATCGCCCAATCACCGCCCTCCTCCCTCTCGCTGCCATCCTCGCATCGGCCCAAAGCCCAGTCTACACAACCACACTCGGCGACGTTCCCACCACAGGCTCTTCCTGTCCCAACGGCGAGACCGTCTACCAAGACGACCAACAATACTGGTGTTGCCCAGGCTCCTACATCGACAGCTTCACCGATAACGCATACTGCTGTGTTGGCGGCAAAGTCAATGTCCCAACCGTGACATTTGCATCATGTTTCCCGTTCTGCACGGGTAGCGCGACTTCGACTAGTACTACGAGTGAGGTAAGGGAGAAAGGCATGAAGATGATGTTGAGGTCTGTTTGCTGATTGATGATATTCAGGCAAAACCGACTTGCAAAGCGACCGTTTATCTCAGTGATTCGGATTATAACTCCAAGGTCTCTTCTGCTGCTGCAAGCGCGACTGGATCTGGGGCGGCGACTACGACTGCGGAAGGTGCATCGAGTGAGAGCGGAACGGGGGCTGCTCAGACAGGAAGTTCGTCGGGGCAGGCTGCTGGTGCTATGGTGACAAGTGGTCCGATCATGGGTGCGATGATGCTTGCGGGAGGATTGTTGATGGCTGCGTAGAATATTTGGCGATGTGGTAGAGTACCTTTTCATTCACAGTGTAATGGTACAGATTCGGAGTTGACGCTGTGACAATCAAATGGGACGTCTCAAGCCGGCGGAATGTCAAGCATTGCCAACCATGAACCTTCTATTTTTCGCTTCAACACAACCCATGACTGATCTCTCTCCGAATCATCCCAGCCTATCTCGTGCGCATGCCTAGTGAAGGCCGCTCGACGTTTGACTCTAATCGTTCCCAACTCCTTGAATCTTTCGTCTCGCATCATGTCCCAGAGGTCTTCGTCAAGAAAGTCCGGATCTTCTTCTGCGTCGTCGTCGATTATCTCCAGTATGCGTAGCGAGGTCGGTAGCATCTCCACGATTCGAGGATACTCAGCAGTGTAGTCTTCTACACTACCAAATAGAATAGCGCATGAAGTGGTCAAGGTTCTGAGAGACGTGAGAGACGCCAAGGAGCCAATACGAGTATCATGGTGTTGGGGTACGTCGCTCCAGTCCGCCTCGGTGGGAATGAAACTCAAGTTTTTCAGACGACTCCCTGACGTTCGAAGGACTTCGCCCATCTCAGGTATGCTAACGTTGTTCAAAAAGCTGGGCATTGCGAAATCAATGGACAGAGTAGTTAGAAAAGGGCATCCAGCGAAAAGTGATGAGAGACCGGACGCGTCTACTTCGGCCTCGCGGAGGCAGACTCGCTTGACCTGTGAACTGAGCGCTCGTCCATAACTTGGAAATCCCTTGTGGACGAGTCCACGGCCTTTGAACGTGTCCAGACTGGGGAGGCGCAAGATTGAGTCGAATGAGCTCAGGGAGTCCTCGCCTTCCACGTCTATATTGAATTCAGTCAAGTGCTGCAGAAGTTTTCCTGGCAATGCAATGGTAGGCTCCGACTTAAGCTCAGAATCGATGATGGTGCACCGCCAGAGATAATCGTTGATGTCTTTGCCATATCGATAGCTGAAAACCCGAACATTAACGCACAGTACAAGCAATAGAGCCACTCCAGCTGGTACAGAGCCGTTCGAAAGCTCATCCCTGAGCCGTCTTCGCAAGCGGTAATGCTTCCAGCGAGTGTCAAACGTGCTGTCCACAAGGGCATGCAAAGCATTTTGCATCAACAGAAACTCCTCTGGCGTGTCTTTCTCTGAGCGTCCATCGAAATGGAACCCTCTAGATTCGGCAAAGATTTGCTTGACATAGTCGGAGTTGGTTGGGGCCTTTGAAAGGCTTTGCAATAGCCGAATCCATCTGAATTGACTGCCAAAATGTCGGAAATCGAGCGTTTGATACAGATATTGACGAACGGTGCGGTTGAACGTTCTGCTTGATCGGCTTGCATTGGCCATAGTCGAAAGCTTCGCCTGGTCATCTTCCCAATGGTCCGGATCTGCGTTGACACAGAGATGACTGAATATGAGATTGAGGATCTCTTCAGGTAGTTGTGGAGTCATTGTGCTGGTCGTATTAGAGGCGGAGCGAGAAGTACCGCCTCTTTGTGGCACTGAGGGTGACTGGTTCTTCCAAACATAAGTGACCCTCGATGGGAGTGTACGGAGAGGCAGTGCATCATGAGTGCAGAGTTTGTTTGTTACACAGTTGAATTGTTTGATGCAAGGGAGGAAGCTCGGGCCCAATTTGCCCCACAGCGGCGGGAGCAGCCCCTTCCGCGTGTGACGAGGGTCAAGGGCGGATTTTGGAGTCATAAGCCAGGTCACGTCTCTAAGTAACAACTTCGTTTCCCAATTGAAGCAACATCCCAACATCAACCTGAACTCGACTTTTACCACCACAAACCACCTGCGCGCGACACACACAAACACGATTGCAATCATGGCGGAAGAGCCGCAGAAGCGGAAGTCGGTGGCCTTTGCCGATGGTCAGACGATTGTCGACGGCGATGGCAATGTCACCCACGCCACCAACGGCGTTCACGACGGCGACAAGGACTCGGCCGAGTCGCACAGCAGACCCGACACCAACGGCGACGACAAGGAAGTCGACGAAGTGACGGCCATGTTCGAGGGGCTGGCCAAGAAGAAAAAGAAGAAGTCCTCTTCCAAGAAGGAGGGCGAGGGCGACGACGCCGGCGAGGACAAGATCGCAGACGACGGTGAAGTCGACCTCTCCGCGCTGAAAAAGAAGAAGAAGAAGAAGGTCAAGGCGCCCGAAGACGACTTCGAGAAACAGCTCGCAGAAGCCGGCGCCGCAGAAGACAAGGACGAAGAAGCCGACCAAAAAGACTCTTCCGCCACAGGAGAAAGCGGGATCCAAGACGGCGACATCCACGGCGGCACCGGTGTCTGGGCACACGACGAGACCAAACCCATCAACTACGAAAGCCTGCTATCCCGATTCTTCGTCCTCCTGCACGACTCACATCCCGACCTTGCTTCTAGCGGAGGCAAGAGCTACAAGATCCCACCACCCCAATGTCTGCGTGAAGGCAACAAGAAGACGATTTTCGCCAACATCGCCGATATCTGCAAGAGAATGAAGAGAACAGATGAGCACGTGACACAATTCTTGTTTGCGGAATTGGGTACGAGCGGTTCCGTGGACGGTAGCAGGAGATTGGTCATCAAGGGTCGATTCCAGCAGAAACAGATTGAGAATGTGCTCAGACGGTATATCAGTAAGTCGGACACCTATACTACACACATCTCCAAACAAGATGCTAACGCGATCTCACAGTGGAATATGTTACCTGCAAAACCTGCCGATCACCCGACACCGAGCTCAACAAGGGAGAGAACCGTCTCTACTTCGTCACCTGCAACTCATGCGGTTCTCGTCGTTCCGTCACTGCCATCAAGACCGGTTTCTCTGCACAGGTCGGCAAGCGTAAGCGTATGCAAGGTTAAGCGCTACGCTTCTCCATACTGCGCTGCAACCTCTGCACATACCAGCAAGGATATGTGAGAAACTACGTGTACGGTATAAAACCGCTTCCCTGGTATCATGTCAATTACTTCCTGGTGTGTAGGCGGGACCTCTGGGATGTGAGCATGAGCGGCGTTTTTAGGGAGAAAAGAAGCGTTGAGCGGCATACTGTAGCCGGAGGAGGCACTATATAGCTTCCTAAAATGGAGCTCAGTTTCATTACTGTCTTCTTTCATGCTAAGTTTGTCTCTTCAAGGATAGTTGTTCATCGGCTCCTCATTTACCTGCCGCGGATGAGCGGACCGGGGCCGTGGAAGACATGAGACTGTATTCAAACACCACAGAGACAGATTGACACGAAACATTACTCCCATTTTATCTCATCAAAAACATCCTATGTAGTAGTAGCCCCATGAGCAGTTGTTAACAGCAGCACCAACACAACGCGAAAGTGGTATAGTTCAAGAAAGAGCAAACAGAACCATCATCGCGTACGCATAAAGCCATCCCAGCTCTCCGCTCATGCAAATCGTGTGCTTTTCAATTTCGTACAATCAGAACCCGAAATCCGCATCCATCCACCGGCCCTCAGACTCGACTCAGCGCAAGGCAGGATGTACAGCACGAGGAGGTAGAGGAAGATGAGCAGGAATCTGTCCCACGATTGAATCTCTCGAAATCCTGTTGTAAGGATCAGATCTGTCAATGTGTCCGCTCCAGCGTGGGTCGTCACCCGTGAAGTCGAGATCGAGCGAATGCGAAAGACGGGCCGGAAGAGTTGGCAGAGGTTGCAAAGGAGGGAGTGAACCGACAGAGGATATCGATTCGTTCCGTGGATCACCAGGCAGTTCAGCCGGATTCTATTCCGAGCCAACTGACTCCCGACGATCTGCTTCTGCTTCAGGCTCATCGATCTGCCTTTCGGAAACCAGACCCATCTTCAAGTTGCTGACACGTCGGCGCACAGACGCATTCACTGTTCGCAAGAGTGCAGGTGCCGATGCAGCCGGTACTTGCACTGGCACTGGCGCAGACCCGAAGCAATTCGCGCTGGAGAAGAAGCTACGCGAACAGATGTTAGCAAAAACGACGCAAAACCAAGAGAAGAAGAGAAAGGAAGGAGCCAAACTACTGCTTGAGCTTCTCCTTAATCCTGCTGAACAGCGACTTCTTCTTGGAGCCGTCCGTCTTTGCTGAATCTGGTGTGCCCTTTAGACGATCAATGATCGAGTTGCGCTTTCCTGGTGTCGATGGGCCATTCTTCCTAGGAGTGCCGACAGGGGTGGAGGTCGCTGCAGTCTTGCTGGAATCAACACCAGTGGTCACCTCTGGCGAGGTCTGGCTTGTGGTCGATGGGCCTGCGACTGGCTTAGACATTGGGCTAACATCACGGCTATCTGCTGGCTTACCAGCAGCAAGTGTGGACTGTGCTTGAGAATCGGCTGGCGCGTTGAGGCCATCCTTGGGTTTGTCGTCCATGCTAAGAGCCGCAACACCTGCGGTGGGATCTGCAAGCTGAGGAGCGCCGGTAGAGGAAGTCGCCGTGACAGGAGCAGTCGATGCCGTTGCAGCGCTGACAGTTGGCGCAGGCTCGCCGCTTGCTTGCGATGTTGGGACCTTGGACAAAAGCTCTTTCTCAACGTCGCTCTTTTCGTGGACGGCCTCCGGGTTGGCAGAGGCTTCTGGCGCAACATGAGCCTCCTTCTGGGACTCTTTGACCTCAGCTGGCACTTCATCCGCGGCAGTCGTGGACGTGACCGGCGCTGCGCTCGTGCCGCTTGCTGCATTTTGTTCGTCGATGGCCTTCTGCACAGACTCTGGGAGAACAGAAGTTGGGTCTTTCCCAGTAGCCTCCTTGGTCTTGTTGGCAGCCACAGCAGCACCCGCAGCGGCGGCGGCACCTGCAGCTGCAACGCCACCGGCAACAGCGCCAGCGATGCCGGCTTTGTGTGTGTCGTCGCTTGTGGCTGGCTCTTCTGGAACCTTCTTCTTGAGCTCCTCTTCAACCTCCTTCTTCTCCTCAACAGCTGTCGGGTTGGCAGCAGCCTCTGGAGCTTGGCCAGCCTCCTTTTGGCTTTCCGCAACCACCTCTGGAACACTCTTTGGCTCGAGTGGTACTTGGCCTGCCAGTTCGTTCGTGGTGCTCGTTTCGCCGACCGAGTTGATCGTTGCGCCAGCAGGGCCGCCTCGTGGCTCAAGCGGAACCTTTCCTGCGAGCTCGTTGGTGGTGCTGGTTGCGCCGACAGAGCTGATTGCAGCGCCGTCTAACGGAGCTGGGGTGTCCGCACCCATACCCATGCTCGATTCCGGAATCATGTTCGTAGTTTGAGGACCGAGACCGCCGAGAATGGCCGAACCGTTCGCAGTCGATTTCTCAGTTTCCGTCTTGTCGCTCGCAGGAAGCACTGGAGCTCCCGCGTCGCTCTTCTCGTAGGATTCTTTGTCGAGCTTGACGTTGCTGTCGACAGTGCTGCGTGTGATGGTGCTTGGGTCTGGAACTGGTTCGCCAGGCCCTAGATGCACCGGATTTCCGGCACCGCCAGTTGCTGGTAGAGGTGCAACACTAAAAGTCTGGTCTGAGCTACTCTTTAACGATGGATCATCGGTAACGGTAGATGAGATGGTGTTGTTGTTGATGGTCGATGGATCAGGGACCTTCTCGCCAGGTGCCAAAGTGATTGGGTTGCCGGCACCTTCTGAAGCAGGAATGGGGTTGACGGAGAAGGTCTGGTCATCTTCCTTCTTGCTCTCAGAGCCTGCAAGAGCTGCACCCCCGGCGGCAAGAGCTCCGCCACCCAGCAGACCGCCCGCAATGGCACCGCCTGCCAGCGGGTTGCTCTTCTCTTCACCAGCGGTTGCAAATGGTGTTTCAGGGAAAGCGCCTGGCACATCGTTCTCCTTGTTCTTTTCGCTTTCCAGCGGTTGCTTCCCTGCGAGCTCGGTAGTCGTTGCGCCGGGCGCTACCGACGAGGTAGTCACGTTGTTGGCCATCGAGTTGATGGGGCCGAGATCTTCGGGGTACAGTACGTTGTTCAAGTTGCCTTCGTGATCTTTTTCAGTCTTTGCTGTGTGATCGTATTTCCAGTCACCGTCTGCCACAAACTGTTGGCCCGCGCGTTAGCTTGATTTCACTTTGACCCTCATGCGCGTGGCCGCCATGTGCGTAGTGTGGAATGCGCGCACATAGCTGTCAAATGCGCTCGCTGTTGCTGCTTACCTTGTAGTAGATCTTGTCTTCGGTCTTGGGTAGGTTCACGAGCTTTTCGTGCACTTGATCCTTCTTGTCAAGCTTGATGCTCTTACTCCAGTCGTCGAATGTGCCGGTGACATATACAACGTCGTTCGTGTGCTCCCCTAGTAGTTGGATCGAGTGGTCAGCTCAGCTCTCAGCCTCTCCGCTCCTGTCCAATTGCCGTTTGCGCGTCTGCCTGGCACTGGACTCGAGTCGAGCTCTGTTCCTGTTTGCGACGCAACGCGCGGGATGGCTGGCAACAGTGGTTGGTTACTCACATCGGAAGTTATAAGAGCCCATTTTGCTGGTGGGCTATGATATTGCGGAGCTTGGTATCACAAGGGCAAGCAAAGGCAATCTGAATGACGACAGCTTTGGGTGGAGTGTCAGGTAGCAAGTCAAGAGACCAGGCTCCCAGTCCAAAGATGTGAATCTCGCGCGCTTGAGCCGAGCACAGACGACAACCGTTGCGACTCGTGATCGATGCGATGGCAGTTTGTGGGGTTCTCGACCGCCCGGTATTCAAAAGTCCGTTTCCCGACGTCGCTCGCTCCGAGGATGATGGAGTCAATAACGTTGTGTGGTGTGTTCGAAGAGCTTGAGATGGAGTGGTGAGAAGTTGTGGTGGTACAGAGATGTTGACCTCATGCGTTGAGCACGAGTTGTCCCTGCAGGTTGATAAAGTGGCTGGTGATAGCAGCCGAGCTATCAATGTCGACGGACTTTTATTTGGAACCATGCAATTTAACGTATGTATGTATCCAGAGTGGAGACCCGTTGGTTCACCACCACTGGAGACTTGGAATTTTCCTCAGCCTTCTATGCTACGTTCCATGCGTCAAAGGCGGGACTGCTCGACTTTCTGCATGGCTGGGAGTGTACCAACAACTCATTGCAGGAAAACATCTCAGCTCTAGCTGCAAGACACAGGCATTGACTATCGGGAACATGTCCGGAGCACTGGGTGAGCTTGAACAGCATCAGGTATGCACTTCAGAAGTGCAGCATCAAAGGTCTACGAACACAGCAATGCGAATGAGCAGGCTGAGCCTCGTCAAGCTAAGATGAAGTCAATCTTTTCGCAGAGCTCATGTCTCAGATCTGCCTTCAATGCTTCTTTTTCCCCAGGCACAAGCAAGATGGTGTGCACACCAAACAGAAGCTTCTCCGCCCAGCCCAGTGCAGCTTTCCACTCTGCGTCACCTCATGGCAGCCGTGCAAACCAGAGCCACGGGCGTATGTAGCCCATGCCATCATCTGACACTTTCCCTTTCTTTGATAGATCCATCTACACTCAAGCTTTCTGGGCCATACCACATCGCGTTTGGCGACCAGAATTGAGGTGGCTGAACGTGCCCCTCCAACGGCTCGCCCCGCCCTACAGCTGCGTTTGCACAAACAAAGAGCTTCGCTGGTAGTGTTGCTCCCACTCTCACACCGACAGCAGAGTTGTTCTCCTATTCTTCTAGAAGCCCGCCCTGACAACGCTACCTTGTCGCCCACATCTCTCTCTCACACTTTCACGCTGCTTCCAGTAATTCACGTCTCAACATCTTCCCTGCCTACAGTCGCACAGGCGGCGACGGGCAGCTTTCGACACCAGGACCCCAGCTGATATACGTCAATCACTCCACAGAAAGTGCGGGCGGCCCTGCAGATCCACCACCTGCCATCTGATCCTGACTCCTAGCACTGCACTGTACTGCATTGCGCTGCACGCGAGCGAAGGAAGCCCCAGCCCAGCACCAGAGTTCGTTCTCGTGAGCGGGCGCTGTTAGCCGTTCGGAGCCAGTGCCTAGTCCAGCCCAGCTCGACCCAGCTCAGCAGAGCAGCAAGCATTGCATTACACCGCAGTAACGTAACTACAAGCTCCCGAGCAAGCACATCTCTGCCACCTTGCTTCAATGTCGCTGCCCTCCGACTACACCAACGAGATCAGCGCGCTCAATCGCGAAGTCCTCAAGAACAACCCCGCCGACATCCTCCAGTTCTGCGCCAACTTCTTCCACCGCCGCCTTGAATCCCAGAGGCACGAGTTCCTGCTATCGCAACGACATTCCAGCCAGCCGGGTATGGCCGAGAGTACTTTTCCCGGAAGCAACCCCTTCGGTACGACGTCAACTGCACCTGGCCAGACGACTGGCGCAGGCGGCATGCATTCCGTCGCAGAAGAGGAAGAACACGACTTCCAGTCGCCAACTGCCTCCTCCTTCCCGCCTAATGTGCGAGAAGTTTCTCCCACCGCGACTTCCAACAGCGTCCCCGGCGGCACCTTTGGCAACTTCGGATTTGGCAGCGGCGGTGCAACTCGCTCCAACCCGCCAGCGAACGTCACTGCGGGCGCCATGGAGCAGCCGCAATCTTTCCCAAACAACTACAACATGAACCGCCGCACCTCAGTCTCGGCGGAGTCGCTGGCCCCGGCCTCGGCCGACGACAGCAATTGGAAGGCACCAAGCTACCCAAAGACGTCCGACCAGATGGCGCGTCTGAAAGAGGCCGTTTCCCACAACTTCCTGTTCTCTCACCTCGACGATGAGCAATCTGCGCAGGTGCTTGGAGCCCTCCAGGAGAGGAAGGTCCCTGCGAAGGACGTCCGTGTCATCGTGCAAGGCGACACCGGTGATTACTTCTATGTCGTTGAGTCTGGCAGCTTCGACATTTATGTTTCCACTACTCAGAAGGTGGAGCCAGGTCCAGGTGGCCTTGGGACAAAGGTGGCAGTGTCAGGACCGGGCACCTCCTTCGGTGAGCTGGCGCTCATGTACAACGCACCACGTGCTGCAACAGTTGTGAGCAGCGAGCCCAGCGTTCTTTGGCAGCTCGATCGCGTCACCTTCCGCCGCATCTTGATGGACTCAGCCTTCCAGCGACGCCGCATGTATGAGTCTTTCCTGGAGGAGGTCAAGCTATTCTCTGGCCTTACCCCGTACGAGAGAAGCAAGATTGCGGATGCACTCGAGACGACCAAGTATCCAGCCGGCAGCGAGATCATCCGCGAGGGAGACGTTGGCGACAGATTCTACATCCTCGAGGCAGGAGAAGCGATTGCAGTGAAGCGTGGTCGTGAGCGAGACCCACTAAAGACGTACAAAATTGGAGACTACTTTGGTGAGCTTGCGCTACTTGACGACAAGCCACGTGCCGCCAGTGTCATCAGCCAGACTGAGGTGAAGGTTGCGACTCTTGGCAAGGACGGCTTCCAGAGATTGCTTGGCCCAGTCGAGAGCATCATGCGTCGGGACGACCCACGAAGACTGGAAGAATCGACAAGATGAGAGCATATTCACTCGGCATGATTTGGTTGGAGGCGGTTGGCGAGCATTCGATACTACCTCACCGATCGGTATGTCTGACAATAGCATGGATCGAAGGATTGGACTGGTATCCCAAGCATATTACACCTGCGGCATAATGCACGCACGCTTCGTGGCTATTGTCTGGATGGGCATGCGGACCATGAGAAAACAGTACTGGAATGAACGATTTGGTGCAAGGCGTTTACATGGTCGGGGCCGTGAAGGATGAAATGATGGAACTTGGGGTGTTTCTCCTTTGTTGACCTACCTATCCAAAGAAGAGTAAGCACAGGCAGACAGCATAGCTTCATGAAGCTTCGAATAACCGGAACAGCTTGATAGCAACTATCTTATCCAGCTATACTTTGCCATGCCAATGCTCACCTCATGTTTCCACGTGGCATGCAATGGCTGACCTCGGGAGCGAATGTTGATCACAAAAAGCAACTGCTGCTTTGCAAGCTCTTCGTAAACGCTGACTACCCATGGAAGGTAAGCATTCGGATGCATCGCACACCCATTACAGCCATGCGATTGCGGCTCTGCACGGAAGACATATGAAAGGACTGAATGGTATTCTAAACGGTAAGCATTCGGATGCATTAACGGCCATGCGGCTCTACACGGAAGACATGTGAAGGGACAAATGAACGGTAAACGGTACAGTGCGGTAGTGAGCTTCGGTTCTCGTATTGATTTCTACATTTATCAAGACATTACTTGTATCCTTACTTCCGAATCGAACCCGATGCTGGTCTGCTGATCGGAATAGATTCTTCTAGCCACGTTCTTTGACAGGCCTGCCTGCTTGTACTTCTGTACAACCGGCTTCCGGTTTCTAAAATTCCTCAAATCTGGAGATGCCGAAGACAAACGGCGTTCTCGCCGTTCAAGATGCTTCGCATCTTTTCACGAACTATTGGAACTAGATCGTGGCAAATGCAAATGCGACTGAATTCTTCGCAATAGCCTTTTTCTGCTTCGCGGTCTAGACTGTTTGTCTAGATCTTCCTGGGAAGTGGCGAAGAAATGGTTTGCGAAACTCCTCTCTCGTTGATGAGTTGAGATGTAGTATGTTTCTCTCCGGTATTGTAGGAGATCGCTTTCTTCATCATCTGTATTTGACGACGATGATATCAAACTATCCAGATCCGAAGATGCCGATGATGTGGTTCTTTCTCTAGTAGAGATGTAAATTGTTGGTCGCATTCGTATGCATGTTGACGTGGAATTGTGCGCCACTGACGTCTCATCTTCAGCGAGTTGGTCTGGGAGATTGTGGGGCACTTCTTGGTGGTGGTGATGGTATGGTTGTTCCATTGCGACCGCTAGAAGCACTGTCGAGACTGCCTCGTGGTGAAGATGAGCGGGAGTTTGATGCTTGGATGAATTTGTCCAAAAAATGGTCGCCCCAGCCTGAGCCGGTGTTTGATCCTGAGGGTGAGGACATTTTTGTTGTTTGATGTGTGTCGGAGTTCGGGGTGTTGGAGTACTTTTATTGTTCGTTCGATGTATGTCGGTGACCGAGATGTATAGTGGTCAGATACAGTAACTCTCTTCCAGTCTGCGTTCTTTGATATTATTATTGTTTGTTTGTGAACAGGAAGAAGACCAAGAAAGGGAGCGAGCGAGCACAAGACACATATACAAATCATCAGGTCTAGGTACCTAATATCCGAACCATGCGAGCCCAACCCATGCTTGGCTCGAAAAGTAGATGCCTAAGCAGGCGGAGTCATACCTGCAGCGCAACATTGCACTCCGTTCGTTTCAAGCGGCAGCCAAACTCCGCGCCAAACGACACACGCATTCGCGTCCGGTGATTCGGTGTACTGTACTGGTGCCAATCCTGTTACGTCCGTTCTCGGATCCTTCGGCATCCTGGTCACTATGGAAAGTCAGGCAGAAACAATTCGATTTATAGGGCCAGCCGCTTGGCCCGAGATGCCGTGTTCGCTCCTGGTCTGGTTTCTGCGGCCGAAACGGCAGATTTCTACAGGTTGTCGACACTCGAATATCCTGGTTATACATTTACCGTGAGCCTTCGCCGTGATGAGGCCTTGGTAACTTTGCGCTGAACGAGAGAGACTTGCTCCTTGGCAACAATTACTTTGCGCTGAACGAGAAAGCCTACAGCTCTGACAAAGAATAGTAATTGCATCTGCAGCTTGCAGGCTGCAAGTTCGGTGCTAATGCATGGAAGTTTCGCTGCGGCCGCACGGCTGAAAAATGCTGCGAACGAGCGAACCGCTAACTATTTTGGGAAAGCAGCCAGCGATGATTCCAAGACTCCCAAGCAGGGTGATGACGGTGACAGGGCGGCCGACGGTCGGAACGCATCGTTCATCCGGAGCATTTCTATGGACACCGTAGCTGAGTACATGTATGGTGCGAGTACGAGACAGTCAATGTCGCTCACTCCTCGGAATATCAGTAGCCCGCGCGATCAAAACCGCCAGGTTGCTCAAGAAACGAATCCGAGTGAAATCGCGGCCATCTCATTATTCGTACCCTGCTAAAGACCGGCCCAGACCATTCTTTCGAAATATTGATCAAATCAGCTGACGATGTAATAAATTCATTCAGTCATGCGCAATGCTACTCTGTTACACGCCCCAGGACTTGTATCCCACTTCTCGTTTCTCCTTGTACCAATCCTGAACATACGGAAGAGCAACATGAGGTCCATAAATCTCCTCCTCCCACTGCGGCGTAGGAGCATCAAAGCCAGTATCCTTCTTGCAGTTGGCGACCAATTCCGCAACAGTTCCGCCACGATCATACAATGGCGCTTCGACTCCGGCTTCGGCCTTCTCGATATCGGCGCGAAGGGTCTCAGTAGATGCGACATCGAGCTCGAGAGTCAGAGGATTGATGACAACCCCATAATTGGTCTTGGCTCCTTCGACAGTGACGAGTTTCCTTCTGACCTCGAGAGCGACAGTTTCGGCAGGACGAGTGAGTGGATCGCCGAGACCTCCTCCTCCCCAAGTCTGCCATTCCAAAATATCGCCAGGTTTCACCTTGACGTGATCACATTTGGACTGTAGCAATTCGACTGTGCCATCGACTCTGTGAATGGCTTTGCGACTTCGACTTCCTGGTTTTCCGCCTCGGACACCCCAAGGCTTTGTGAACCAACGATCGTCATGCAAACTGAATTCTCCGGCAGACAAGAAGTTGTATTTTGTGAGTTGAGCGTTACCTCCGCGGTGGAATCCAGCTCCTCCGCTGTCCGCGACAGCCTCGTTGACGTCCAGTCGGACCGGGAAGTTGAGCTCGATGGATTCTGTAGGCACACTCTTGATGGCAGGGAATAAGCAGTGGCAATCCGGACCATCGCCCTTTGGACGAGCGGGCACACCGCCGAAAGCGATTTGGTAAAGCTGGTACCATTCACCATTAGGTTTGAAGCCGGAGTAGAAGAAGTGAGGTGAATCACTGAAACCTGCAGCGGTCATGAACGCAGCATTCTTCTGGCCAAAGAGAGCCTGCATGACGTCCATTATGCGGCCGAGGAAATGTGTTCTGCATGATAGCGCAGCTGGACGAACTGGCTTCAGAATACTTCCGAGCGGGATGTCGACTTCAACGAGATCATGGAAACCATCGTTTGGAATGGTGTAGGGTGAGTATACTGCCAAGAGGTAGTACCCGACGAACATCTAAACAAAGGTGGTTGGTTAGCGTCATCTCATCTGACATGGGGTAGCGGCATAACTTACCTTGAACATTGTCTCGCTCAAGTAGTAGTTGATGCTACTACTTGCTTGAGGGCTGGTTCCGTGCCAATCAAACTTCAGCTTGTTCTTGGCTGGTTTGCTGAGTGTGCACTTGACTGCAAATGGTCCCTTGCCATGGCCATCATCATCGACAAAGTCAACGAACGTGGATGTCTCGTCGGTCATGTGCTCCTCGATGATCTTGCTAATGGCCGTTCTAGTCCGCTGTAGGAGAATGTCCGTGGACGCTTTGTAGACTTCCGGTCCGAATCTCGTGCAAAGCTCGCAGACTCTGGTGGCAGCTGTGCGGCAAGCGGAGATCAGTGCCAGCAAGTCGGAGCGAAGCCATTCCGGTTGACGGCTGTTTCGGCACATGAGCTCGACGATGGATTTGTTCATCTTGCCCTTCTCAAAGAGCTTCATGGTAGGAACCTGGAGACCATCGTCGAAGATCGTCTGCGCGTTGATCGACATAGAGCCTGGAACCTGGCCTTGCACATCAGTCATGTGTCCGAAGTTCGCAGCCCAGCCAACAAGCTTGTGCTCGAAGTAGATCGGTAGCAGGACGATGACATCGTTCAAATGTGAAACTGCGCCCTCGACTTCGTAGGCGTCGTTCGTGACGAAGACGTCCCCTTCCTCGAAGTCGTCAACATCTCCCCTGTTGACTTTGTAGGCCCAAATCTTCATGAACTGGCCGATGAAGGAACCAAATTGGCCAACCAACATCTTTCCTTCTGCGTTGGTAATGACGTTGAATTCGTCTTGTTGCTCACGGATAGCGGGCGACATTGAGCATCGCAGCATCAACGTATCCATTTCTGCGCGAATGGAGGCGAGCGAACTAGAAATCAAGGTCGGAATGGTTGGGATCTCCTCGACCGTCTTCCTGGCCTCAGCAGCTTGTTCTTCTGGTGTCTTGTCTGAGACTGTGCTCTCGAACTTGGACTTGAATGAAGGAAGCTCGTTACCTGGCATCGGTGAGATGCACAAGTTTCCGACTGAATCGACGACTGCTTGGAAGCCCGGAGCAATGAGAGTATTGCTGTCCATCTCAACGACGACGGCTGGACCTTGCACGATGAAGCCTTCCTTGCTGATTGCCGCACGACTCCAGAACGTTGCCATATGCTCCTTGCCCTGAACCACGATAGTCTTCTTCTCCAAAATGGCAGATTCCGGTGGTGTGGCGGACTCTGCTTTGGAGATCTTTGGAATCTCGACATCGGGCGAAGCATCGGTGATCGTGACTGTGAGGCGAGTGAGCTCCAATGGGAAATTCTCCAGGGTGTATGAGAATTGCTGCTCGTGAAGCTTGTCAAACTTCTCCTTTGCAATCTTCTCAAATTCTTCCATCGGCTTGGAAAGATCGTCCTCCGAAAGGGCGATTCCTAGCTCAAGTGCCTGGCCCTTGTACCGCAAAGCAGCACCATAGACAATGTCAAGAGCTGGGTCCTTGGTGTCCAGAGCTTCCTTCATGGTTGTCTCGCACTTGTCTCTCAGAGTCTTATACTCCTTCCCAATGCTCTCCATTGTGGTAGATTTGAGCAGATGGATGTACGATGTTGAGAGCTCATGGCTCATCTTCGTAGTTGCGTCACCTTGGGCACACAAGATACCTGGGGCAGCTGGAACAATCACTGGCCATGCTCCTAGGAGCTTGCCCACAGCGTTGGCGCACATTGGGCCAGCGCCACCGAAAGCGACTAGCGCAAAATCGGCCGGGTTGTATCCTCGTTCAACAGATACTAACCGCAGAGCGCCATAGATGGCCTCGTTGGCCAGATCGATGATCGCCTCAGCGGTCTCATATACTGTCTTTCCCATCTCTTTCGCAAGCTTCTCCACAGCGGCTCGAGCAGCTGCGACATCAAGCTTGAACTCGCCACCGAGCAAGGTCTCTGGAAGGTAGCCGAGGACGAGGTTCGCATCGGTGACGGTGGCCTGGGTCCCACCTCTTCCGTAGCATGCTGGTCCTGGGTTTGCACCGCTAGACTCTGGACCGACTCGTAGGGAGTTTGTGAGCTTTGAGTAGAATGCTAAGCTGCCACCACCAGCGCCGATCGTCCTTACGTCGACAGATGGCGAGCGCACAGCTAGGTCGCCCACCATTGTCTCTCTTCGTAGCGAAGGTTGAGAGTTGGCGATCAAAGCCACATCCGTTGATGTACCTCCCATATCGAGGGTGATCAGGTTCTTGTGCTCTGTTGCCTTGGCGATGATGCTTGTAATGCCTCGTACTCCTCCAGCTGGTCCCGACATGAGGATGTTGACTGGTAGCTCACCAGCTAGCTCGAGGTTCGTCAGTCCTCCATCACTTTTCAAGATTCGGACAACCGGTGTATAGTCGGTTAGCTTGTCTCGGAGCCCATTCATGTAGCGCTTGACTTCTGGCTTGACGACCGAATTCGCTGCGGCAGTCACTGTCCTCTCGTACTCGCCAAGCTCTGGTAGTACCTGATGTGATAGCGACACCTCAACATCGTCGCCGAGCACTTCCTTGACAACCTCTGCCACTTCTAATTCGTGCTCACCAGACACCCACGAGTTCAACAAGCTGACTGTGACCGCCTGCACCTTGCCCTTGACACGGAACAGCTCTTTACGCAGCTGTTCCTTGTCTACTGGTCTGACCTTTTCGCCGTCTACTCCAATTCTCTCTGAGACTTGTAATGTTCGCTCGAGCGGAATCAAAGGCGCAGGTGGATCCCAATTGACTACAAATTTCAAAGATCACAATATCAGCAGCTGTCTCAGACATGGATAATGGTCACAACTCTCCCACTTACTCCATGCCGCCAGGCCTCCTGGTATCTGAGATCTCCGAGCGACGAGGACATCTTTGTGGCCTTCTGTGACAATGAGGGCAGCTGGCACACCCTTGCCTTCGAGCAAAGCATTCGTTGCAACTGTGCTTCCATGATGTAGCGAGCCAAATTTGCCGTCGAAGTCTTCCTCTGCTTGTATAACGCTCTTGACCTTATCGATGGCGTCCTTTACACCGATTGACCTAGAAGTGTTTAGCAAGTGGCTTGAAGCTTTTTCTTCTGTCGCGGATTCGGCTTGTACTCACTGGTCATGAGGAGTAGATGGAACCTTGGCTCTGTAAATCTTGCCTTTCGGTGAGAAAGCACAAGCATCTGTGAATGTACCGCCAACTGTTGATCAAGGGTACCGTCAGCAACGTCTCAGACAATAAGGGATTATACCCATGGGGATGCTCACCGTCCACGCCCAATTGGTATGCGTCCGTTATAGCGGCCATGGTAGCTGAACAAGAAAAAAGTATAAAGAGCTCAAAGTGAAGACGCGTCGAGCTCTCGATAAGAGGCGATGTGCTCAAATACTTACCTGCCCATGGCCGGTCACTTCCCGATCTATCGCGCCTCGGCGTACATACTGAGACAATGCCATCGGCGTGTAAGCTGCCTCCATCGAGGTGAGGAGTACAGATAGGCAATAATCCTGGACAGACAGCTCTTGGCCTGTTGGACTAGAGAGTAGGCGAGCGAGCATGGCTGATTCTAGTCGTATGCCGTACTTCAGACTCCGGCCGCTCGGGATGCATGTTGCCCCGCTATGGCCAGAGATCGGAGTGGATATGGAGGGGCTCCAATGTAATTGTACCTGCAGCTGTGCATAGATGCTATTATGTTCGTCGCGAGATGCCTTTGGACGTCTCACTGAGTATCCCGCTCTCTGTCAATGATCATGGCGATCTCCAATCCTCATCAAGCGTGAAGCGATCAAGGCAGAGCTCGGAGCTCCCCCGGACATTCGCAGGCGATGACCAGTCTTGGAGAAAGATACCCGCGAAGGAGGAGGTGTGGTGTTGTTCGCGATAAGGACAGGGGAGGCGCGTCAGACAACAGCCGATCAGAAAGTCCGAGTTTCTTCCGACCGTTCAAACGTGCCCTTGGTCGACAACTTGGCCTCGCTCGCTTCTTTGACTTCACCTCCAAAAGTCCATTCTCGCCTATCACCAAAGATAGGGAAGCGACGCGTCAAACATTGGCGATGGTCTTGGACATAATGCCACGTGCAATGGACACGGGCGACGCCTGTATGAAAGCTCTCTGACGCGTGCCGCCGGGCAACTTTCCTTATCACCTGGCCGCGTTGGATACAGCCTGGCCATCAACACTGGAGTAATCAGATGGAGCCCAAATGGGTTTCCGATCATCGGCCCCGTTGTACGGCGTGCTATCATATAGCAACAACGTGTAAGTATTGGTAACGCAGTTTGCCAGTGACTACTGCCCAGGTGCCCAGCAATTCTATGCACCATGTCGATCGTTGCCCTTGCCACAGGAGAGCCGACATGTACTCTTGAAGATCTCGCGAAGCTGTGTGAGGCAAACAAGTTCAAGATCGAGCCTGGTAGCTTAAACGAAGCAGCCTTCTTACTTTTCGCCAACAGCTTCGATGCAACATGCCAGGCGGTCAACACTTTGCCGGAATACCAGGATCCTCGTCTGCAGCCAGTGGAGGTGGAAGGTGGTGAAAGGAAATTCTATCGACCAAGCGAAGAAGAGAACCCGCTGAACGGCTGGGCGCACAAGACCATCCTGAAATCCGCAGATCCAAAAACCAGTAAAGGCCCACTTGCTGGACGAGAAGTTGCATTCAAGGACAATGTATCTGTCGGAGGGCTACCTCTTGGATTGGGTATTTCACCGAAGCACTTCAAAGACGGCAAACATCCGATAAGCACTGTAGATGCTACTGTTGTGAGCCGCGTGCTGGAAGCAGGTGGTGTGGTGAAGGGAACAGCGACTTGCGAGAACTTCTCAATGTTCCCCATTTCATACACATCTGATAGTGGACTTGTGCATAACGCCTGGCTGCCGGGTATGTACATTCCATTCTCGAAATTACAATCATACTGACTATAACCAGGATATGCCACCGGCGGTAGTAGTAGCGGATGTGGCGCACTCGTGAGTGTAGGTGATGTCGAGTCCCAAAGGAAGAATGGAAAGGACAGCAGAACGTACTCACTCGGAGAAGGTGCAGACCTAGCTGTAGGGGGAGATCAAGGTGGAAGCATCAGGCTACCAGCGGCCTACAGTGGCATATACGGGCTAAAACCCACGCATGGTCTGATACCTTACACGGGAATTGCCTCTTTGAACCCAATGATTGACCACACTGGGCCAATGGCCAGAACTGTCGAGGATGTGGCACTGCTCCTTGGCGTCTTAGCAGGATATGATGGAATCGACATCCGAATGACTCCAGAGTCTCCTCTACGATTGAACGTTCCCGACTATCTCAGCAGCCTAAACTCTTGGATCTCGTCAAAACAGGAGAAAGATGAATGGACCAGTAGCACAGCTGGCAAAGGTTTACGAGTTGGCATTTTGAAAGAAGCATTCGAAGTTCCCGGACTTGATCCATCGGTAGCCAGCACAGTCAAATCTGCAGCGGAACGATTCTCAGACCTAGGCGCAGAGGTCAAAGAGGTTTCTGTTCCTGTACACCACCTTGGCGCCGCAGTATGGACGGTTGCTACCCGACCAATGATGCCACACAACATCGCCAACAGGCCACCTGATTTGCTTTCCTACACGCTCCCTGGCCTGGACCCTCTCCCTGTCGATCAAGCGTTCTACGACCTCATCGGTCATCGCCAACCAGCTGTTATCAACGTCCTTCTGAACGCTGCGCTTATCGAACAGAAGTACGGTCCTGCTCTCGTAAGAAAGGCGCACATGCACGTTCACGAGTTGCGTGCAGCATACGATAAAGCTCTGGAAGACGTAGATGTGCTCATCACGCCAGTTAACCCGACTGTTGGACCACCTCATCCAGCATCGGTGTACAAGACGGAGCAGAATCCAAATGGTGACACTAAGAAGATCATGGACCTCTTTGAGCCTGCCATTGGGAACACGATGAATACCTGCTCATTCAATGTCACGGGCCATCCAGGTATGTCTATGCCTGTTGGTTGGGGTAAGGTGAAAGGAGGGGATGGAAAGTTGCCAGTGGGAATGCAATTGGTAGCGAAGAGGTTTGATGAAATGAGTATCTTGAAAGCGGCTAAGGCTTGGGAGATGGGCGGACACTGGACGGAATCTTGAGTAGCTCTCTATCAATCATTAGATGATAGATCGTACAATGTTAAAGTTAAGAGATAGTCGAGTATATCTTGTTTCTTCAGGCGCACAGACCTTTGGCTCCGGACCTGAGTCCGCTTTCCTTGAAGATGTCTCGATCTCGATCTCCACGCCTCGACGCGCAACTCGCACGGCTCTCACAGCTTCGATGCTACAACACAATGTAGGCGCGCAGCCAGACCGCGCCTTCGCGGCGCCACAGCTCCATCATGACATGTACATGCGCCAGGACTATGGCCCATCGGACGGATACGGCCAATTCCAAGCCTTCGACACACCTGCACGACGCCAGCCAGCACAAGAGCAAAGAGAAGCAGCACCGGCACCTCCTCCACCACCACCGCAGGAGCCTCCGCTTGGAGCAGACAATACGAATCGAAAACTGCTAGACCTTCCGCCAGTCGTCGGCTCAACCATTCAATTCCAGAACAAACACCTCAAATACCGACCCGTGCCCGATGACCTTGATGTTGTACGGAACAAGCTGTTTCGCGTGGATCAAGACATCCTACTCAACAGTCAGCAAATATGCGACTACTGGTATCACATGACAAATGTATGGCAGAGGTCGACGAAGCCCATGGTAGAGCACAACGACACGGTATCAGAAGTGTGGGAATGCCGGAATCGAAGACGAGTCAAGCTGGTGGGTAATGCCAAAGAACGAAAGGGCACAGGTCAGCGGAATAGAGCGAGCAAGGACGAGATATTAGGAGACGTTGAGCAGTGCAAGCTGAGAGTACGCGTCGTATCATATACCAAACACGCAGAGAACCCGAAGGAGCCCTGTGGACCACCAGGCTTCATGAATTGCAAGTGCGTCCCTGAATGGGTGCATATGTCCCGGACAAATCTCACCAAGGAGAGGAATTACCATCATGAGCACGAGATCGATATGCTTGATCGCTTCAAGAGGAGTGATGCAGTCATGTACTATGCGAAGATCCTGGTGGAGCAGTCCTACAGCTATTCCTCGGTCCATAAGTGGCTCCAGGAGAAGTACGGAAGCATCACACAAGAAGTGAGCCACCTCAGCAAGCAAGACGTATCAAACGTGAGCAGGTACTGGAGATTGATGCACAAGGACGCGAAGCTTAAAATTCAGATCGAGGAAGAAAGTGATCGGGAACAGCAGCGGAAGGAGTGTTTGGACGCGATTCATCACACTTCGCAAAGCCAATTGGCAAAAGCGCTTTCGGAGGTCTGCAGGCAGATTCCGGAAGCTGTCGAGATCATCATGCCGTTTATGGCGAAACCTTTGGAGCAAGATGAATCGACATCATCGATTCTTGAAGCTGAGGATATTATCGTGCCGGAGCCAGGCTTGCCAAAGAAGAGGGAGGAAATCTATGCCTACGTGCGACCAGTACTCAACCAGCAGCCGGAAACTACTCAATGGCCCACTCAGCATATGTCTAATAACTCGCCGACAACAGCGAATCCATTCACGTCCATGAGCGCCACAGCCAGCAACCCGATGCAGACTCAAGCAGATCCAACGAGACCTGGACAATTCATACTGTCTGATCCATCAACAAGCAAGCCCTATCGAGTGACCTTCACTGCACCCGCGACTCAAGATACTCCTCCGAACGCATCTGGAGCACGCTCGTCGTCCAATGCCGCGGTGTGGCCTCCGCCAAGTGTGACGCATCCTGTCGCTCGGAACGGACCATCTCCAAGACCTCCGGGTCCTGCAAATGGGGAATGGCGACCAACGTGGGCACAACTCGCTCCATCAAAAAGACCTGCTGGAGATGCTCCAGAGGGCAGTTCGCAGGCACCCAAGCGCACATTGTATGAAGAGATTCGGACGCAATTGCGCAACGAGCTAACGAGTATCACGCCGTGAGCGCTGTCATACCAATGAACGCCAAGCTCAGACACTGTTTTTGATTGAATTATGATACCCCATTTAGCAGTACCAATGAAGAATTACACGCTGAGGCATCTTCCTGACCTCACGTGGCGAGCAAATGATTTCACATCGAGGACAACCACTAGCGGCCGAATTTTGCTACCCAATGACAGCACTTCAGCTGTAATATCTTCCCTTTGCTACAAAGAGCATAGGCGTTGCTGCCTGATATATTGCAACATGATCATCGGAATGAGACGAGAAGGCTTCCTCTTCTGGCCACTCACCTCAAGTATGACTCAGGGCCGTACCCAGCTTCACCGGTGTCCAAGCGAGGTCAGACGAATCGCCGCTTCTCTCCCCACTCCTCAGGTTCTATATACGGCCAACGAAAGTGCATTTCAGGGAAGTAGCTAATCATAATATGTCTTCGGACTTACCTGATGTCTTCGGACCCTTCCCTTTTGCTCGTGGTGGCTGAGTGGGCGGGAAACTGGCCTTTTGTTTTGTCTCAGGACTACATTCTCATTCTTTTTGCTTCGAAGAGAATCTCTGGACATTCGTACTACCTCTGGAGTATATCACTACCTCTGAGTCTCATAGAATGCATGTTCAGAGAAAGTGAAGTGCTGTTTCGAGTCAGGACGTACAGCAGCCCTACGGCCAAGACGGCAAGTCATTGCGTGTGCCAAGACGCCGCAACCAGAATTTCTTCACTTCACATTCTGCTCTCGCTCCATCACATTGCGTTATCCTTGACTAAACGAATGCTTGTCTTGAAGATTCAAGATCTTAGTGTCCACGTGTATGCCACGAACATGACGCACGCTGGTTCTTCCGAGGAGTCTTCCACCAACCACAAGACCACAAGCCACTCATGATGCCACAGCCAAGACCTAAACGACTCCGACCCAGAAGAGAGTCAATGGCATTCCTTGTGCCTGCCCGGCAATGTTTGAAGACATAAGTATAAGGATCATGACCTTAGTCTGTTTTGACCCGTCGAACCTTAATAACTTACTAAATTGAAATCATCAACATCATGTCTTCATCAGTCATACACACCTCTCTAATCCATAAAGCATTTCGACTATCACGAAGCAGCGATGACAATGCCGACACATTCACAATGGCAGGGCAGGATACAGTACGAATGCTGGTCCTCGAGACCGATGAGCCTCATCCAGACACCAGGAAGCACCGAGGACGATTTGGCCAGATTATTGATCGATTATTTTCTGATGCTGGAGAGAGACATGACCCGCCTCTCAGCATAGAGACCGAAATGCAATTTATCGTTGATGATCCCGACCGTGGCCACCACGGCAAAGTGCCAAAAGCCGCGGACATCCCAGAAAGCATCACAGCAATCCTCATTACGGGATCCATGTATGATGCTCATGGAGATGACCCTTGGATAGCATCAACAAGAGACCTCATCGCTGAACTATGGCGAACGAGACCTGGAATGAAGTTCAGCGGGATCTGCTTTGGACATCAAATTCTGGCCCGAACTCTCGGCGCTAAGGTCGAACCGACACCAGGCGAGAAGTGGGAGCTTTCGCACACATCCATGAACCTATCTCAAGTTGGCCAGAAGCTCTTCTTGACTGACGACGATACGATCTCCGTTCATCAAATGCATCAGGATCAGGTGACGACGTTGCCTTCACCGCAAACGACAGATCTACTGAGACCGGACCAGAAAGTTCACGTCTGGGCATCAACAGGACATACCAAGATCCAAGGACTCTACGTTCGAGATCGATTGTTCACTAGCCAAGGTCATCTTGGTTTTGACGAGCATATGGTTCGAAGACAGATTGAGCTACGGCAGAAGTCTGGCGCCATCACAGAGAAGAATGCCCCGGAGGTGCAGTACGCTGATGAGACGGCACATCTGGAACACGATGGTCAAGTAGTGGCCGCAGCCATTTTGAGATTCTTTCATGGAGATGATCATGACATCGATTAGAGGGTATAGAATCCGTCACTCCAAACCAACAACTCCAATCCACCATCCCATGCTCACATGCAGTCTATCGGCCGTCATCATAAAATCTAGCTGTCTAGTGCTTACTTCGCTTCAGTATAATCGCCATCCATGACACTATCGCTTCTCGATTTTGCCTTGACCTCCGGCTGTTTCACTTCCATCTGTTTCAAATACTCAGGTTCAGCCAAAACATCAACAATCAATGTCTTCTTAACTTCTGCATTCCTCGACCCAAAATATCTCTGACCACGGAAACTCCAATGAACATTCGCAACCAGAACATTCTTCATCCCTTGGATATAAGTCGCCACCTGCTCATCAACGTATGGTAAAGCCGCAACACACTCGTCCAAACGATCCAATCTCGAATCAATCATGGCACCAGTATGATCATAAGCTTCCTGAGCACTCATACCATTAAGTCGACAAGTCGCGACCATATTGTGCGTAACATTCTCAGCCTAATCAAATCAAAGTCAGCATTACCCATCATCATCAACCGCAGGTTGGCAAAACAAAAAAGACTCACCTCCTCCTTCCTATGACTAACAACATCATTCTGCAAAACAAACAATTCCGTACACAACCCCTCAATCTCCTTCATCTGTTTCCCCTCCATAACACTATCCGGAATCTCCAAATCAAACGCAAAATACAACAACGCCAGCACCCCTTCCATCCCTACTGAATCCCTCCTCCTCTCCAAAATATCCTCTAATGACCTCCCAAACTCATAACGATTCTCACAATCCTGAACTTGTCTCAAAGCCCCGGAGAAATAATTATACATACTCTGTCTATAACGTTTTTGTTGGCCTGGGGATGCGAGAGATTTGAGACGAAGCCAGAAATCGTCGTGGGCGGCTTGGTTTTTTTCGACGTAGTCGAGACCTTCGGGGTCGAGGGGAGTGATGTTGCCGTCGATGGCGGCGAAGAGGCGGTCGACGGTGGCTTGGGCTCGGATTGGGTCGTTTTTTAGTTCGCCGTCGTCGAAGAGGTCGTCGTAGTAGAAGAAGAGGTTGGTCCAGTCGTTTGCGAGGCGGAAGCGTTCGAAGGGTGTACCTGGGACCTTCAGACATGAAGCGTTAGCTGGAGTTTCTGATTGGGGATGTTGTATGGATTTACCCAAGATTGAACAAAATAAGTAAAATCCGCCAGTAGCAATTTCTTCGAAGCTTTCTTATCGAAACCGAGTCGATGGATTAACCATTGTGTAGTATCTTCTTGACATTGTTCATAATCGTCCCGAAGAATCGGTTCGGTTGATAGAAATGATCTGAAGAGATCTGACATTTTGACGAGCACATGGCCCGATTCTTGCATTGGTATGTCCCAAGAAGCCGCCATAGTGTCAAAGTGTAATAGATTGTTTGGTAAAAGGTTCCAAGTAGACGGGTACTGTAAGTGATCGATCAAGATTGATCTGTTTGTTCGAAAAACGAAGGCACGGCACGAAGGAATAGTGCTATAAGCAAGCAATTAGTAGTTTCATGTAAGATAGCCGATCAAGGATCAATCGTCTCAGCCATGTCGTGATGGCTGCGGTGCAGGCAAAACATGTCCGCTGCTATCTGTGCTTGTTGGTGTTAGATCCGCACTTTCGTATGGATGATGTTTCTAGACAGGATTGCTCGAGCAGCATATGCACCGATAGTGTGTAACCTAGAGCACCCTGATGTCGTTGAACATTAGCACGTTGCGATGGTGGAATGCACCCTAGCTAAAGCGTCCAGGTCCTGCAGCAGAACTAGCCACGTCAGCAGGCTCGCGATTGGATAGAATCACTCGGAGACACGATGTTCGGTATAGCGCGATTGCTTTGCTTATAGGCACTGGATAGACGTCCCTGTGTAACAGTGGAGCCTGCTCCAGGCTAAATCAAATGATTCCTCCGGAGAAGCCATCCATCGACAGCTGTCACTTGTTGGCGGAACCCGGGCGATGTCATTGCGCTTTTCACATGCATTGTTAGTTCCTGCCTTTCCGAGCATCGACCGGCGCCATTCACCTGGTGATGATCAATTCCAACGACTACAATACCGGCATGTGGACGCCCCCCAACGAGAAGCGGCACAGCACAGCTCCCTTGCTCGAGCCACGTCCAACCAAACTTCTTGGCATCTGATTACCGAGCTCGACGCCCTGCATCTCATGCTCGTGCAGCTTTGATCCCTGAGGTATCGCCGTCCCGGATGTTCCACCTTGTTTGATAGGACGAAGATTAAGCGAGATGCCGACTTCAGCTCATCAAATACAGCACTTCCACCGTCCATCAGGGCAGCCAAAGTCCCAAAAGACGCTTCTGTAGCCAGATGGACAAGCGGGCTGGGCACATAGAGGGATTTGCTTATCCGGATTGCCTTGCTCGTAGCAACCTAGATCGTCGGCTGCGGCATCAGTTGGTGTTGCCGAAGTAGCCGCGACTGTGACCGTTGTGGAGTATGAGACTGTGTTCGAGGTTGATAAAGCTACGCTTGTTGCCAGGGAGGAGGAGCTCGCCCTGGTAGTGCTATCTTGCGACATTGTTGTCGAGGAAGTCGGTGTAGCGCTGTGAAGAGTCAGTACTGGAGAGTCAACGAACGACACTCTGTCAATGACCCACCTTATGATCGAGCTGGCTGACGCTGTAGTGTCGTTTGCGTTGTCATTGCGCTTGCCGAAGTGAACGCCAAGCACAATGCTAGTGGTAAGAACGACTACGAAAATGGCGCAAGCACTGGTCAGGATCCAAACCTTCCTCTTGTAGCGACTTTGATAGCCACCGAACGCTCTAGCGGAGATTTTGTTCAGTGGCGTTAGGAATTTGGGACTATCATCTCTGGCCACTTGCTTTTCTTCGTGTTCTTGGTGTGCCAAGATCGGTGCGCTGGATGGCGACACCTCTGGAGCATTTTCTTCGCGCGAAACAGGCGTCAGATGCTTCGGGCACTCCGAGTCTGGTGTGCTGGCAGCATCCATGTCAGATGATCCTCGAGGTCGTAAGGAAGTCGAGTCATGGAGCGGCAAACGTACCTACAGTCTATAAAGATGGAGCTGAAGTGCTGCGTAACACAAATTCTGCCCCGGTAGTACTATGTGCGCTCCTGTTTCAGGTTTGCTACAGAGACCTCGGGTCACCGTGCTGCTGCGTGAATACACCTCAAGTTCGAGGTTCACACGGCCTCGTGATGCAAGTAGTCCAAGACCTGCTGATACTGCTGAGGAACCTCCAGGAAGACGCGCCATTGCCTAGTGCTCTCGCTACTAAGGACCCTGCCTCTCTTAGAGTATGCATAAGAGTCGACAGACTCTCCTAAGCGCTGCCCGGTCCGGCACAACTCATAGCCCAACTGCAGCACTTCTCCTGGGTCATGGCATTCTCGGCATCGGCGAGCATGACAATCGAAAGCCGAGAAAGCCGCCGCCTCGTCTCGATACAGCGGACGAGAAGTTGTTTGACGAAACCAAAGATATCCAGTTCTTTTTGATACCGTCGTCGAAGACACTCGTCTCGAAGAACTTCCGCTTCCTCGAATAGACATGAACGAGAAGATGCGTGACAAGCTTCTATCGGACCTGTGGAGGGAAGACCTCGAAATCTCACGGCGTGAAACAGAACGATGGGACCTTGCGGGAAGACTTGACCGACCTCTTGGCGGTGTTGTAGATTGGGCCCGGCCAGGCGTCTCGTATTCGGATAACGAAGTCATCGACTCGACCCGCCTTATGTGGGACGACATCGTCCCAAGCGGTCGTTCTCGGCGAGATTTGGCAGCAGCGGGAACGATCTCAATTCTGCAGGGCTCTGCATTTTCGCGGCGTCTCTCGTCAATCAACACTGTGCGCGATGATCTGCTCCCTCTTCGGCTCGACTTTGGGCTGATGGTGTACGTTGCATCTGTCGAGCCTTTATATCCAGCCTCCACTTGCTTGACAAGGAGCCCGAGCTGCTTATCATCTCGATCGCGCAATTTGCAATTCAAGAGCGCACAGTGTCCATCCCAGGAGTCGTTCCGGTTCTGCGCGAGCAGCCAAAAGTTGCCGTACACACGTCCACCCGACCACCAAAAGCTCGAAGAGACCGGGCTGTCGAAATCACGTTCAATGTCGCCACCATGCTTGAAATCCTTCGGAGAAGTTGCGAGCAATGTATCTTGTCGTCGCTCATCATTCGTATCCCAAACAAATATTGAATGGTCAAGCTCATCTGAGGACCTGATAATCTCTTCCTGCAAGCGTTGAAACGCTCGGCGCCCAATGCCATATATGGGAACCAGTGAAATGTTGAAAAGTCCAATCATGCAATACGCTTTGTCTTCAGGTCTGGTCGTGCTGCGCCGAGAGGCCCCCGAGAACTTCTGGGCTGTGCTGAAATAACCAATGGGCCACTCGTGGCTCAGTGCACGTCGATCGATGCCAGTGATCTCCGCAATGGACGGCAGGAGATTTTGAAGGTTCCCAATGCTTGTCCAATCTGCAGCGAAGAATTGGACCTCCGCAGGCGCCAAAAGTTCCTGAAGTGTCCAGCCTCGCGTGAACCATTTCGCTCTGGCGAGGTCGTGATGTGGTACTTTGCCGGAGCCATCTTCATTTTTAGGCACGTGGAGGTCTGCCAAGAAAGCATAGCAGACTGCGGAGCGTTTGTACCAATTGTACATAGAGTTGATGGCCCTATCCAGTTCAGCGCTGCTCTTCTTGTCGATGCAACATGTGTCTGCCCAGAGGTATTGGTATCCATCTTTCTTGGCTTGTTCACAGGCGGCAAGAATTTTCCTGTAACCTAGAAGACCCGTTTGTCTTCCTGCTCTCCAATCTGATAGCGTGGCTTCTTCTCGTTCCCATGTGTGTGACAGTATAGCGTACGCCGGAAGAATCTTACCCTCCATGGGCTCGATAGTCATAGTCTCGACATTGATGAGGCGCTCTGGTGGTCCGGAATGGCCACCACCAGAGCTGGAGATCGATGGTGCTACATAGCACACGAGTTCCTGTATACGGACATGTTGATACGTCTCGTACGAGTCCATGTTAGGCCGGAATATCCGTCGCTCCAATTCATCCGTCGCCCACTGCTCCATCACTAGTCCGCTCGAGACCATCGAGAGCGGTGGGGACGAGCGACAGTGCATCAGAATGCATCCCTGGGAAGAAGAGAGCAGAGTGAGATGCCTAGTATAATACAGTGCCATACCGCTGGTACCGTCTGCACCTTACCATGCAGACGGCGTGGCGCAGCTCCATCACGGAAAGTATCTGCAGGCCCATGATACTACAAATTAGCATCAGTCTTCCGCGAGGGAAAGTCGACATCGTTGAAATGTATGAGCCGGCCAGAGGACATCTTGGATCAGAACGATGTCGTCGTGCATGTTTTCAGGCTCACCAGAGCATTGTATGTTCCGGTGAACAATGCCTCTCACTCAAAGCTCCAGCTCCGAGCCCCTCTGTACTCTGCTACCTGGATTGTACCTAAGCCTCATTTGCATCGTTCGCAAGGCAAACAAGGCAACATGGTCCTGTGGCTGAAGCGGGGGAGGAGGAATTGCCTGCGATCGTTTCTGACATGATTGGTCTTGCGGATGGTGGATAGAGCACACTTCTGCCTTTCTGCCTCGTCTCGCCGCTCAGTGCTCACTTCTTGACACTGTCCAGAGTCAAATGCCCTCGGACTACCGAGATCCCTGGAGTTGCCTAGGGCCTCTCTGTATGTAATTGGCTTCTGTGGTGATCAACTGACATTGTCATGCGTGAGGGCGACCAAGGACGTGTCTGCCAGTCATTGCGACCTGTACCGGGCAGAAACCCGATGAGAGTTTTTACATGCGAAGGGGCGACGAAGGACGCGCTTGCTGACTTGCTTTAGTCATTGCCCGAGTGGAAGGTCACATAGCAGCATTTCGACTGCCGGTTTAGCGTCGTAGAAACGCTGTGATGATGCTAGCGTGATGAAGCAAAGCCGACTCAGCGATGATTGATGCACGAGAGATGGTGCTGTCTTGTGGATGTTCAGGGAGGGAAGGAGATGGGGCACGCAAGAGCGAGCGAAGGCCGAGTTTGAGCCTTCTCGACTTTACCCTAACTAGGGTAATTTTGAGGACGACGAGATTACAATTATGCTTCATATCATTCGAAGCCTCGCACATGGGATCTGTATAGTCTTTAAATGATGTTTGCAGTTCTGGAACTCTATCCGAGGTGTCTCTATAAAGTAATTCGAGATTTTGTGATTTCGGACTACTCGAGATCTGGAACAACTCTCAATTGACGGGCGATTCCGTACTGAAGTTTTCACATGCTCGAGTATACAAGTGCTCCTTACAAGACATCCGCGACAAGAACAGCTGGCACATTCGTTGACTCGGCTCGGTCACACAAAACATAGCAATAAAGACAGACTCATCCATTCCTACATTCCCCAGCCTTCCTCAAAGACACAAACACAAGTTCTCCCTCAAACTTTAGGGTTCTTAACTGACTTGGTCTCACAATTGTCCTTATTATAAGGTGGAATGCACACTTTGACGCTCACTGACAAGATCTTCTTATCGCCGCCCCAAGGACGATCCCACTCAAGGAAATCTCCAGGCACGTCGTCCCCTTTTTCACTCGGGATAAGCTTCTTATCGCCAGGTTCCTTCTTGTCGCCTTTGCCATGCACGAAATACTGGCCCGTAAGGTCGCCACCGCCGGTAATGTCTTGGTGAACCTTGACTCGCACTTTGGCCTTGTATTCAGAAGCGAAACAAGCATCGACAGCAGCCCAGTTCTTGTTGCTGGTTCCGGGGACGTAAGCGATCGCGGTCTTCTGAAGTCCGTTGGCGTATCCGAGTTTTTGGCATGACCATTCGTCGCGTGAGATGAGGTCTGCATTGCCTTCTGTACCGCGCTTGATCATTTCGGAGGTGCTTGCAGGTAGTGGTTTTGCAGCAGCAAGGCTGAGGGTAGCCAGGCCAACGAAGGAAGTGAAGTGCACTGTAGATGGTGGTCACTGCGTGGGCTTGTGCTTCAATGTATGTGGGAGAAGGCGAATTGGAGCTGGATGAACTGCGAGATGTCAATGTGTGCTGCACTTATATCAACAGAGCTGGGCCAGAGCTGGCTCCCATCACCCAGCCGACTATGTTGATCGAGTAGTTATTCGTTCAGCAAGGGACATCAGGCCATCAACACCGACCGATTGCAGCTTCATGCTATGACTCTACTGGATCAGTCTTCCCACGCCGTGATGCGTCTGTTCCAGAGTACTCCTCATCGTGGTGTGCTTGACCGGTGTAGAGCATTCCTGTGAGATGATCATGTGAAACATTGTTGCACCGCCAAGGTATTGAGATGAACGCTTCCAGACCAGCCAAGAAATATCGTCCGATCGCGATGCAATACTCATTGAATTTGTCCGCTTAGACCTGCTGAGAACATGGACGAGGGTGGTGTGCCATGATGGCCTCATCTCAAGCTTTCAAATTGCATCCTACGCTTCAGCGCAACGCTCTCATGCTATAGTACAGAAGACGAGTGGTGTGATCTACCCGCCTCTTTTCCCAAAGGAGTTCGCTACGGCGCAACGTCCTCTCCAACGCCACGTATGCGCCTGTTCATGCTATTTACCCATTGACCCCAGTCTCGTAATGTCTTCCAACACTTCATCTCCGTCCAAATCCATACGACTGTCCGAAAGAGTCTGCGATACGACTGCCGTTGAGTGCTTGCGAGTTGTTCAAGTTCCTCGCTTCCCGCTGAGCCGAATCAACTTGGCCCTGTAAGCTCTTCGCGCTCGTGCCGATCTTCTGTAGTTGCAGCAGATGGCTATTCAGGACGCCAACGATTTGCTTCAAAGGATCTGAAGCATCATTCGCGCTCTTGTTGCCTTGCAGCTTATCACTTGTGGTGTTGATCTCCGAAACCATCTCCGTTAAGGAGGAGCTGAAGTCGTTGAGTCGAGTAGAGCATTGCTCGGCAGTCTTGTATGTGCGCTCACGCTCGGCATCTACCCCACCGATACCGTCTTCACCAACACCAGATGTAGCCATCATGCGATCTACCTCCTGCTCGTACTTATCAAGCAGGTGTTCAATCTCGTATTGGGTGTGCTCAACATTGGTGAGCTGGCGTTCAACTTCGCTGCAGTCACGTTCGGCCTGGAAGCAGCGAGCATACAGTTGCGAAATCTTGGTACTATCCTCAACAAGCTCGCGATCCCAAGTCTGGACCTTCTTTGCAAGGGTCTGGAATGTCTTCTGATGCTGGGTCAAAGAGGTCGACCACATGGTAAGAACTTCGTCAAGCGACTTTTGCGCAAGTCGGGAGCCATTGCCCGGAGGAGGAGCTGCTGCAGCAGCCGCCGTAGTCGTGTTACCGCCACCGCCACCGCCCGCTCCACCGCCCGTAGCAGTAATTCCTGCTGTGGCCGTGTTTGTCGAGTTGACCGCGGTGGACGAGGCCGGAGCAAATAGAGATCCAGTTGACGGGGCACTTGTAGCAGCTGCAGCTGGTGCAAAAAGGCTGGTGCCTGCGCCCGCAGTAGTTGTTTGAGCTGACGGAGTAGCAGCGCTCGATGATCCAAGATTTCCGAATAGACTAGGCGTAGAGCCTGCTGTGGTGGTTGGTGCTTGCGAAGTCGCCGCGGTGGAGGCTGCCGGCTTGAAAAGGTTGCTTCCAAGGCTTGGTGTCGATGCAGCGGGCGTCGAGCTAGGGAACAGAGAGCTCGAACCTGAAGCGGAGGAAGTAGCCGGCTTTGCGAAGAGGGAGCCTGCTCCAGTGGACGCTGGCGGAGCAGGGCTCGATGTGTTTAGGCCACTAAACAGACCCGATGGAGCAGTAGCTGTGGTCGAAGCAGGCTGAGCTGATGAGGAGCCGCTGCCGCCTGCAGGCTTGTTGAGCAGACCGCCAAGCGACATCCCTGGAGTGGAGCCACTCTGCTGGTTGCCAGTAGATGCTGAGAAGAGACCGCCTGTAGCAGGAGCAGAAGTGGTAGTAGTGGATGAAGGGGCTGGGAACATTGAGCCACCTGTACTCGCTGGTGTGCTCGTGCCACTTTGCTGCTGTGTACCAAAGAGATTGCTGGTTGTGCTGGTCGTGGCAGGCTTGCTCGCGCCGGCACCGAAAAGTCCTCCAGCCGAGCCAGCCGACGACGTAGCAGTGTTGGCTCCTGCACCAAAGAGACCACCGGAAGGCGGTGCGCTAGTTGTTGCTGTGCTGCCGCCGCCAAAGAGTCCACCACCTCCGGGAGTAGAGGTTGTTGGAGTAGAGCTAGTTGCATTGTTCGTCGTGCCTGCCGTGCCGAACAAGCCGCCAGCAGGCTTTGCACCGCCTCCAAACATACTAGTTGAGCTGGAAGTTGCGTTATTCTGGGTGCCGAACAGACTTGGAGCCTGCTTGGGTTCTCCTGCAGGAGTTGTGCTGGCGCCAAAGCTGCCAGAGGTTCCGGCTCCTCCAAATAATCCACCTGGTCTGTTGCCCTGCGGCGTTGAGCTACCACTCGGCTGTGCAGAGCCCGAAAAGCTCACATTCTCATTGTTCTTCGCTGTGCTGGCGCTGAACAGGACAGAGCCTGGTGAAGCCATATTGCTGCCACTTGTTGCTGTATTTCCACTTGTAGATTGTGCTGATGTTTGCTGTGTGTTGAAGAGGCTTGGTGTGTTTCTTCCACTGCTTGCACCTGCGCCTGCTCCGAAAAGGCTACCGCTGCCTCCTGCTGTCGCTGGCGCGCCGAACGGTGATGCTGCAGATGTGGTGTTTGTGTTGGTGCTGTTGCCGAAAAGCGTGCCTGCACCACCAGCGCCAAACAGTCCTGCTCCTGAACTCGTCGATGTGTTGTTTCCGCCGCCAAACAGTGATGATGTACCTGATGTCGCTGTATTTGAGCCTGCGCCGAATAGACCTCCGCTAGAAGACGATGTGGTTGGTGTCTGTCCGAATGGCGAGGAGTTCGACGTGTTGTTGGTAAAAGAAAAGCCTTTGGGCTTATCGTCGGCCATCTTTACGGCTTGTTATGCGATGCGCGACAATAGGCAAGGGGTGCACAGTGCGTTTGTATTGTTGATGCAAGGTGAGGTTTCCGCTCCAGCTTTCTGGGTTGGAAACGCGCGCCGAAGCTTCGATCGGGACGCGCCAAGAAAGTCAATCTGGCGAGCACGTGAAAGCGTTTAATGTGAGCAGAAGCCAGTCATGAAGCCCACGATCAGAACACCTATAATTTATGACAAGGCTCGAAGGCTGTTTGTTTCAAGAATCAACTAGAAATGCAGATCTTGGCCACCTGTTTCACTTGCTCCAAGCAGGCAGAGCGCCAGTTTTCAATGCAACCTTAGACATCAGATCGATTCACCGAAAGGCGTTCACCACTCGGAAACGATGGTCGCCGCATGACTCTCACATAGGTCAATTTGTCGTGAGATGATTGCGGCATGAAGCCAGACTCAAGAGAGAAAGACCGTGTCCAAGTCAGTGATGGCCAGCAGTCCACATTACCATCAAAACCGTAAGAACAGTACCCATCTCTCAGGTGATGGCAGCAGCGTTTCTTCCGTTACGTAGGCATAACCTCCTTGTGTAATCCTCGGAAAAGGTCCCATCGCTATGCAATCCGGCGATCCAAACTCCGTGCCCATGCAAATGTCGTGATCGTGACCACAGTACGAAATCAAATGACTCTCCCAACTCCTAGGCCACCAGATGCATATCCCGTTCGCGAGAAAGCTTAGTTCTGGTCCTCATCAGTCAAGTCTCGGTGCCGTGCGATGACCTTGCGCTTGAACTCCTCCATGTCGCTATCCCAGAGTGTCGCAGCCTCTCCGTTTAAAGGTGATGAGCTGTATCTCTAGTCAGTGACCTGAGAAAATATCCTCGAGTAATCAACGTTGCGACTTACTTATTCGGCTCTCCGAGCAAGCTCTGAATGCTCAGTAGAACACTTCCAGTATTCAAAACCGCACTCCATGCTCCCTCTTTGCCCTCACCACCTGGCTTCAAGATATCCAAGCAAATCCTGCCTGAGAAGTCCACGTTCGGGTGGTATATTGGTGTCTTGAAGAGCACCTCTGGTGGCGCGTATGGATAGTTATTGGGGTAGGATAGTGTGAGCTTCAGGGTCAGGTTCTCGTAAGGTGTGCTACTAGGGCCCGCAATCGTGGCATTCCACTTCGTGATATCGGTGTTGGATGGGAAGGCGGAAATTCCGGCGGTGGGAGAGGTCATGAGAGTCATGAGTTCCGACTGTAGTCTGTAATACATTAGCATTTGCAGCATGCAGCTCGCTTCAGCTGCAAGACCAACCGCTTTACGACATTGCCGCTGTTGAGAGGCCTCGTCGCACTGCTTCCGGCTTTAGCTTGGTTGATGGATGGCGGAGACGACATGGCTGCGGTGTCCAACCTGTTCGCCATATTATAGTCCAGAGGTCGGCGCGACAGTAAGTAGTGCTCGCTCTAGGTCTGCTCGCGATAGTGAATGCTACTGCCGATGCTTGCGCCGGTGCGTCTCTTGGCTGGCCGAGGCTGTGACAGTGAATGTTCTCGATATCTGTGCTCTGTACAATACAAGTACAAATGTCGACCCGGTTCCAAGTGTCTGATCCCTGCGTAGAAGAGTAGGAAGGGTGAGGTGTGTTCAGTCTGTGAGTTGCAGAACTCGAAGCGCTTCGTTCCTGCTGTAATGCGCGTTGCTAGGGTACTTCGCACATGTCAACAGATCGTGCACGGACGTGACATCAGCAGAAAGTTTCAACCTCTCGTTTCGCGCTCACAACGTGGATTCTGAAACATCGGCCATCGAGGAAAATCAAAGACGCGTCCATCCACGCGAAACGGCCGTTGAGTGCGCAATATTCTCTGCTGGACGATAATGATCGTTGGTATCATAGCTGGACAAAACTCAGGCCTTGACCCGAACCTGCTTCAATGACATGCGCGTGCTCGTCCCGTGCGGCATTCGTGTTATTTGCGGCCCTCTGACTCGCGCTCGACTTCACCACGGACATCTGAATGTCACTGTTGGATACGCTCCTGAGAGATATGGTCGTTTGTGTTAACTGCTCACCGCTCACTGCTCATTGCTCACTGCAGAAGTATGTCTAGACTGGCACCGAAAGGCCTGGAGTCGTCTCAGAAAGACCACTATTCCATAGTCTACAGGCTCGGAATGCTTATCATGTTACAATGAAGGACAGCAAGATCCCCCTCACGCTTCCGCGTCTCGCTCACCTTCCTGCGGAATGCTGGGAGACTTCGAGAAACCCGAAGCTGGCCTCCCTTATCATATCACACTGTGCCAGAGCCTGAAATGCAAGGCCATACCACAGACCCGGGCCACACGCCACAAAAGAAATTCCACCGCCTTCCGCCAATCCAAGGAACCAGGCGTATAAAACACTTCGGCTCATGGTGGACGAGCACACTGGGAGCCTTGGACGTCTCGTCGTATTGGCCCAGAGCCTTCCTGTAGCAGAACTTCCCTGACCGAATCCCTGCAATGTAAACCAGATGAAACCAACTTCCAGGAATAGACAGGTCAAGTGCCCATACCACCACAAACCACGAATGGACCACTTTCTGACCATGGAGGCCCAATTTACGAACGTGATATAAACAAGTTTGAGTGACTCACAGAAATACTCGAGGTAGGTACAATAATATTCTCTCTAACCATTCTTCTACACCATTCAGGCCACACCACCAGAGATATACCACATATTATATATACTACATTCTTATACACAAACAACATGGGCCTCCTCAGCAAAAAGAACAAAGGCGTAACCCTCACCGACCCAGCCGCAGATCCCGCGACCTCCGGCGCCTCCATCCCCCGAGCACCCTCAGCAACCGAACTAGCCCTCATCGCCGAACGCGAAACCACAACATCCCAAGCCCGCAAAGCCAAAGCAGCCGAAACCAAATACCGCGTAAAACGCCAAGCCACACGTGCTCGCACCGAACGCGCCGCAGCGAAAACCCATCTCAAAAACTCATTCAAGGAAGGCCGTAGTGGTATTGGTGCAAGTTTCAGGGCGGTTTGGTTACTGCATTATTGTCTGAGGGAGAGATTGTCAGGCAATGATGGGAAGAAGCAGTTGCAGAGGAGTGAGACGAAGAGGAAGAAGTTGGAGGAGAAGATGAAGAAAGCGGAGGCGGAGCTGGAGAAGAAGAAGGCGGAGATACCGCCTGAGGATAAGGAGGCTGCTGCGTAGGCATCCGATCAGATTGGTGAAATGGTAATGGAGTTTTGTGTTGAGTGGAACAAATCGAATTGGATCGGAGATATTTCTTATGTTTATCAAAACAGCATGCATTCGCGACAGTCATGGATTCCCTTTTGTATAGGTCTGTTTTGAAAATTTTGAATCATCACTCATGGTAGATACCCGAGCAGTCAAGCAGCTAATGGCAATGAAGTGTTTTCCTGAACTCTCCCCGAGCATATAAAGTAGATGGACAAGTCGCATTTCAACATCACCAGCTTACCGCGCTGACATCAAAATTCGCATCTTCCAGCTCCTAAAATGTCTGAGAGTATCGTATATACCGCGCTGCGGATCGAGCCCGGAACAATTTGCCCCATTTTATGAAGATGCCGACCAACATCAAAGCCAAGCAAGTAATCACCAAGATGATAACAAAGGCCCACTTAAGCCCGATCGCTGCGATCCATGGCGGAAGAGCGAAAATGAAGACAGTGCTGAAAGTATTGCGAACAATCGTCACAGCCACGAGCGCATCGCCGATAATCTGGAATATCGTCAGTTCTCGTCTGTAGCGAGGATCAGGGACAGTAAGAGGTACTCACGTCCTCATACGAATCAGTAAGGTAAGTAATGACGATACTATTGATAGGTGCCTGACCTGCTCTGTATATCCCAAGTCCGATGGCAATGATGGGCCAAGATAGTCCATTACTTAGACCAATAGCGAACATGACGGAGCCAATTGGGATTAGAACAAGAAATGGTACAACGGACCAGAGTCTCGATTCTGGTTCATAGATACCCTTGTTACGACGTGCTAGCACAAGAATGAGCCAGTCACTTGACCATGAGCCAATCAAGGAGCCGATAGTGAGACCAATGATTTTGGGGATGCTCATGAGCCCGATCTCCGATGCGTCGAAGTTGTATGGGGGTTTGGTCATGTAGGTGGAGAGCGTGGTTGTCATGACATCTCCCAGAGCTATGAGGACGCCGTACACAAGACCTACGAAGGCCACGGCGGGGATGGTGAACAAGCAGATGAATGGGATGTACATGTGGCGTAGGAAGGCACCGAGGCCTCCAGATTTGGTTGTGGTTGTGAGTCTCATTCGTTGCCAGTAGGTCTTCATAGGGATGCTGTGGTCGATGTTGAGGTGAGAGGCAGACAGATCGTCGAAGGCGGTCTTCTGGTCAATTCCTCTGGAATCCGTCTCGGATGATTTCAGGACAATTGGTTCTATCTTCGTCGGAGACGGATTCCGCTGCTCCCTCTCGGTCTCGTACTCGTTGTAGTGTAGTGGTGCCACGATTGTAGGTGGTATGTATTTGGTCTCTTCGAACGAAAAGGCGATGAGGAGGACGAATACTCCAAAAACAATAGCGCACCACCACCAAACCCATCTCCAGCCTTGCCCTGTCGTGATGTAGCCGGCGATGAGTACTCCAAGTGCGGCACATACCTGCCAGAGCCAGACGTATAGACCGGACATCCTGCCTCTCTGATGTACGAAGAAGAGATCGGCGACAGTCATCTGCACCAGAGACTCGCCGAGGCTTCCGAAGAAACATTGTAAGATGTTGATCAGCATAAGGTCTGCTACTGTCACGAGCTTCGCTGACCAGATACTGAGAGCGAACTGCACTATGGTACTGAGGAGGTACAGTGGTCGGCGGCCGTATTTGAGGGCGAAAGGGATCATGACGAAGGAGCCGATAGCGAGAGCACCGCATCCAGCGGCATAGCTGTCGTCCAGTATGGCATCGCTAAAGCCGAGTTCCTTTTGCATTGGACCCCATGTTGGTGTGGCAACATCGATAAAGACGGTGACCATAATAACATAGAAACACACGAGGCCAAAGTTCCAGATCTTGCGCCATCGTGACCAGTTGAGTGGTTCATTGGGATCCTGACTTGGCCGTGGTTGGAGAATGATATCTTTACCTCCCGTGACGCCTTCTTTCTGCAAATATATGGTACCAGGAGGCCATAAGGTCAACGCCCCTGCTTCTCTATCGTCCCCAGTGTTGCTTTGCATATCTGCTTCTGACTGCTGTTGACCGAACAGTTTCGTGCTATGGTGGAAAGAGAGCTGAGTGTAAGCGATTTGCCTGAGGAAAGGGGTTATGAGGCATCTTGCAGATTGAAAGCGTTCTCCGATGCTACAAGTATAATTCCAATATTACCGCAGTGAGTGAGTGGAACTGTATCCTGATCTTGATTGGCGCGGTGTACGCCGCTCGCATGGCGGACTGTCCGCCGCCTAGCTTTGCGTGAAGAACGCGAGAGCCAGCTCAGGCGGAGAAGGGCGACTTGCCGCTCTCATCGTTCTGAGCGGCTTCTCCATTGTTTGGAAGATTCAGTATCTCCCGGAGTCATGGACGCGTGTTGTTGTTGGAGAAAGTGACGGGAAGACGGAAGAAGGAACTAAGGAGAGCGTGAGAGCCAGGTTGCTGATGTCAGCAGTCTTGGCACGACCCGTGGACGGGATCTCCCAATCTCTGCTCCGAGGCTCCCTGTCACTCTTCTCCTTCCCAAACACTCGACAGAGTCTATGGTGCCGAACATCCACAAACCCAGGCAGGATATGTCTGCTAGAGCTGGCAGAGCACAGCATCTTTCGCGATCTAATATCACAGCTTGCCTTCGCTGCAGACAGAAAAAGAAGCGATGCGATCAGCGGCTTCCCGTGAGTGATATTGCCGGCGGGCGACCTCGTTATCCTGATGTCAGGTCAAAACTGAGTGACGCGTCTTGGTAGAGTTGCAGCCTCTGCGAAGTAACGGGTAGTGAATGCGTCGGTTTCGACGCTGTCGCCCGTCGATGTGTGCCCAGGAGGTATACAAAGCAGCAGCATATGCCATGAACGGCTTTAGCTGATGCGGTAGGCCCTCAGCTACGTCCTCAGTCTTGAGGAACGAGTCGCATATCTTGAGCTGAAACTACAAAAGAATGGTGTCCAGTATAACAATTTCGAAGAGCCTCCAAGACCGATAACCCAAGGGACATACTATGAATCAGCGGAATCGCCAGAGAGTGGTGTCCACTCGGCGCACGAGGTCATTCATGTGCCGGAGGTCAGCAATGCTGGTTTTAACGCGTCAACTACGGCGGCGATAAATGAAGTACACAGTATGATGCAGCACACCGCCGATGAAGAGTACGCATTTTCCAAGGCCTTCTTAGGGGAACTCGTAACATCAAAGCCGCTGTCAAACCCGGATCGAGCGACAAAACCGGACCAAACTGAACCACTGTGTCTGCCGGGAGATGTGCTCGGCGACCTGGATGATCTAGCTCCTGTTTTACTGCCTGACCAAAAAGCCGGCGAGAGCCTGGTCAGGATCTATTTTCTATTCACGAACCAAGGCATGCCGTTACTGCACGAACCTAGCTTTCGACATCAACTAGACCTCGTTTACGCCTCGCTCGCAGGCATGAATCTGACCGGAGTTCAAACCACATTGGAAACCAAGGTGGCCCTCTTCTTCGTTCTACAAGTCTTTGCGGTTTCTTTAGTGATCGCTCAGCAGCAAGATTCCAAAGTGCCTCTAGCCATGGCTGACCGATATCATCGGACCGCGATCAAGACTCTGAGCGAGATTGGCCTATCAAGTGGCGTAGATGGTGTCCAAGCGCTCTTGATAATTGCGCAATTCTCATACTTCCATCCAACTCGCTGGAACTGCTCCAAGACTCTTGGAATTGCGCTGGTTATGGCGACGGAACTGGGCTTGCACAAGGAATCTACATTGGAGGACGTGGATAATCTTGCGACCGACATCAGAAGAAGAGTGTTCTGGGTGGCTTATCTGATGGAAAGAAGCCTTGCTGTCAGCTTGTCGATGCCCTCGTACTTACCAGATACAGGTATCACAGCAAAGGTTCGGATATGAGGATCTGACTTCGAGATCTCACTCACTGACACCTTGAGCAGTTTCCTTCCGAGGTGGACGATGAATACATCTTAGCTCGTGGTATAGAAGTCACGGGCCAGCATCAATTCTGGGCAAAAAGTCTTAGTACTCATCTGTTCCGTTACTATCAACTTTTGTCGGAGATACGAACAGTGCTGTACGAAAGACCCTTTCTCGACCCAGGCCAGACAAATTTGGATCGATGGCAACACAACATGCACAACAGACTACGTCAATGGTATGGTGAGAGTCAGCATGGAGAGAACTTGACTAGCTACCAGAAAGGTGACCGCGACTGCTTCGAATTGAATCTAAATCGAGCATTGCTTCATCTCTACCACCCTTCGACCAACTTACCGAACCCTAAGGATACAAATTTGTTGTTGCTGTCGGAGACTGCAACGAAAGTCATCAATCTGTATCGACGGTTCTTCCGTGAGCGAAAGCTATCCATATACTGGAGCGGCGTCGAATGCGTGAGGTCAGCTGGTACAGCTCTTCTGTACAGCTACGTTCATTCTCCAACTGTACGTGCTCGCATATCATTCTCAGAGCTCGAGTCGATGGTTAGCAAATGCTCCTCTGCGCTATGGGGAATGGTGGAGCGGTTCCCGACTTTCAAAGGCAAGCGAGACGCATTTGACATCGTGGCTGCAAAGACTTTGGCCGATCTCGTTTCTAAAACCACTGCGACCTCTCGTGGCTCACCGAGCTCATCAGTGCTCGATAGCACAAGATCACGCGAAGGGAATGACATTCTTGTGGATGGTGGGAGCACGACGACCGTGCTGGGAATCCGACGCCAACCACAAATGACTCAATGGCACTCCATGGACATGGATGAAGGTCAAATGCCAACAAATCGCAGTTCGACTACGTCTCTGAATAGCAGCCTGGTGAACAGTAGCGGTTTTGATTCTAGCAGCAATGACGAGAGCTTCATGCTCTCTCAGATCGACGACGTTTTCACCGATGCCGGTGGAGATGGTCTTGACCACCTATTATTTGGACAGCCTTGGATGTGAGCGAACTCGCTATACAGGCTGAGAAAGGGTCATTGAGCGTGAATAATGGTCCAACCTCCAGCTGCTTCGGCCATACCTCTATCATTTGCTATCGTCGTGAATGGGAAACGTTTTTCAAATCACATACAAGCGGCAGACTCCCTTTCCAAGGGTTGCTGAAGAAGTTCGATTGCGGTGCATGCCCCTGGTAAGCCCATCGAGCTAGCCTGGCGGTGAACGCCGCCAGGTAGGAGCTGCCTATCACGGATACCTGCGGAGCCTCCTGCGGATGATATACTACCTTTATACCTCTGCGAACACTTGGATGGTCGCCTTCTGAGCCTCATTCGTCCTTCTGTCATTATCACCGGCGATCTTTCAATCCTCTCCCTAATTTTCTCAGCGCTAGGATGGCGGCCACTTATCACGAACAATTTGAGCTACTCCCTCGAGGCCACCAAACCGCCTTCCCTAGAACCGAAGGTCAATCTATGTCATACTGGCTTCAGCAAGTAGGAGATGATGGGTTATCAAGACACAATTCGACAAGTCCACTGCCTGTCGGTGCAGATTGTGTCATCATTGGCAGTGGGGTTCGTACCTACTCTATCGTGAGGGTCATTGATGATCAATGACTGAGTATTACCAGATGACGGGCAGCTTAGCCGCGAAGCACTACAAGGAAGCATTTCCGCATGACAAGGTAGTGGTCCTGGAAGCCCGGGACTTCTGCTCAGGAGCGACCGGGAGAAACGCTGGTCATTGCAAACCATATCACCACCGTGGGTTTGATGCGTATCAGAGGGCTCTAGGAACAGAGCAAGCTATCAAGGTGAGTAACATGTCTGACTTGCTTGAGGTGATACTTAAGAGACTGATGATATACAGGTCCTGAAGAACGAACAAACCACATTCGAGGCTCTTTGCACGTACATTCGCGAGAACGAAGTCGACTGTGATTTCTGGTCAGGCAACACCCTGGACGTAGCCACAACACCCGAAGCTGCTTGTCTCACTCAGGAACGCTTAGCTAGGTACCATGCTGCAGGCGGGTGTATCAAGGACATCAAGTTCACAAGTGATCCACTTGAAGCTCAAAAGCTCAGCCGTCTCAAGAACGCTACAGCATGCTGGTCATGGCCCGCCGCAACATTACAGCCAAGAAAGCTAGCCGCTCATATCATGCGACGTAATCTGGAGAATGGCGTATCTCTGTACACCCACACAGAAGTTCGACACATCGTACGTTCCGAGCCAACCGCCTCCTCATGGAGAGTATGTACCAGCCGCGGCGACATTACCTGCACGACCGTAATTCACGCAACGAATGCTTATGCCTCAGCATGCGAGCCATTCTTCCAAGACCTCATTTACGCATACCCTCACATCTGCAACAAGATATCTCCACCATCTGCATTCTCAGGTCCTGCCAACGCGCTTCAGAACTCTTATGGAGTACTTCTCCCAAACGACTCATACTTCAGCATCAACCCAAGAAGCAACTCAGACCAAGTAATGCTGATCGGTGGCGAGTGCAAAGCTCAACTGGCCTTGAAGAACTGGATCGATCGCAAATCGCCAGACTGTCGCAATGATGATGGGATAATGGATGTCAAAGCGATCGATGACGAGGTTCGAGAATTTGTCGAGGAGAGCTTCATTGGCTGGAAAGGTGAAGACGAGGCTAAGATTTCTAGCTGGAGTGGTGTGATTGGGTTGACGAAGGACGAGGTGCCGTTCGTGGGAGAGATACCCGGAAAGCCTGGTCAATGGGCTTGTGTTGCATTTAACGGTCATGGTATGGCGTCGATTTGGACTGTGGTGCCTGGTTTGGTGAAGCTGATGCGAGGCTGTGCATGGGATAGCATAGGATTGCTGGAAGCGTTCCGTCTGACACCTGAGAGAGCTGCGAGGCTGAAGGAGCAGGCGTTGCGAGGAGCAGAGAATGGAGCACTTTAAGCATAGGCAACTGACATGAGTGCAGGCTCTCGGATAGCTTGCTTCATCGATAGTTGCTCTTCTCCAGAAACTTCTCCTCTTGCCAAGTGTGGGTACCTGTTGTCGATTGTCAGAATACATGAAGCTGAACGCAGCAGACAAGGAGGTAGCCTACACTCGACAGCGCCACCTTGCTGACAGACTGCAAGAAAAGCACAAACGACCAGGAGATTGCCATACTCTCCCATCTTCTGCGCTGCGTTCTCGTCCTCAAAGCGAAAGGCTGCAAGTCGTCCTTCACGATTCGGTACCGAACCTTCCCTCCATGTGACAATGACTTTGTCGCCTTGATGCGTGATTAGTATTCATTCAAGATGAATCACATTCGGAAAGCATACCAGGACATCGACAAGTCTTCGGCTCCGTATTATGCTCACAACGACCAGACGCAGCAGCATTCAACTTCACCAACGTCCTTGTTCTCGGTCTTCCTTGCGTCTCTCTCAACTCAAACTCATCACCATTCAATTCAAAAGAGTAAGTATTCTCGACAAACCCTCCTCCAGACCTCAATCTCTCAATTCTCTCACCCTCACCATCAGCACCGCCAGGCATTCTGATCGCCACCGAGCTCCCATACATCCTCTCCGTCGTAGCGATCGCCAAAGGTCTAGATCCATGCTCTGCGGAAGAATAAAGCGTCATTTGTTTCATCCCCGGTCCTTTGTGGAAAGTTATGGCGTAGATATCTTCTCGAGGTTCTCCGGCAGCTTCGGGGAGAGATGAGATGTAGAAGTGTTGGGATAGGAAATCATCGCCGTAGCAGGAGTAGTAGAGACCGAAAGAGCGAGGGAAGAGACCATAGTAGTTGGGTTTCAGACTGGATTTCCGGGCATTGTCGCGTTCTTTAGTTGAGCTGAAAAGGTATTTCACCAGCCTGGGAGGATAAGCGAGGGACATTTTGGGTGGTTCGAAGTGTTGTTGAGTGGGTTCAGGACAACTTTGCGTATGATTATTACATTTTCGATTCCTAGCTGATTTCTATGAGACGGCCTGAGTGCTTCTAGTCTGGCGAGAGATCATGTGTTGGGCGGTGTCTGAGGTCGATAAGCAAGTTCGAGGTACACGCTACTGGAGGATGCGACCTGCATGGCGCTGAGCCGCAGGTTCCGCCTGGGCGAAGCATTTGACAAGCGTTCAGCAAATGCCCATTCTCGGAGGCAGACCGATCTTTTGAGATGACCTTGTTCTAGTGCAGTTAGTCGATACTTCGGGAGTCACAAAGTCCCATTACAAAGGCTGCATAAAACGACAGAGAGCAACTTCTTAAGGGGCATCCAAGTATTGCTCTGTCTCGAACACAGTGTTTCTTGCCACATCAGTGTTGTTCAAAAGGTCGAAACATCGCATCGGTCTCACTCAACGGCTGGGTTGTCGTCTCCGCATGGTCGCTGTTTTCGAATATCGTAAAGAGCGAAATACTTGTCTAAAGGCAAGGCAAGGTGACATCTTCAAAGAAGGTGCTGTCCGGGTTTGGTCTAAAGTCGTGGCTCATGGTGGCCAAAACTCGTAGTCTCGTACTACCTCAAAAATGGCTCCGAGGCTCCATTGCCAACCTCACAGCTTCAACAGAGAAGTGTGTCAACGACAGGAAAACGACTGCAGATGGAAGCTATTGTCTGGTTTCACGAAACACAGCCGTGAACTGCACAGTCGCCGCCAGGCTCATTCAGCGGGACGCGCCACACGCTATGGATATGCGGGCGGCCTCATCTGACCATGATTGGAATAGCGAGAAGGCGATCTTATGATTTCTGGACAGCATCGCAACTGGACAACTTTGCAAGATCTCTTGCCATGCGTGGGTGGCAAGTATGGCTACCATCCCTGGTACAGCGAAGAATGGGCATGCTTTCATCGCGAATTCTTTACACGATAACTCGAGAGCCCATTTTGGGAACGTGATAAGTGAGTGGGCAATGCGCCTTTGGAGCCTTTTGACACTTCCTGACCGCTGCTAACACCTGAGTGTCGTGCAAGACTATAGCTATGCTTACTACTCATCCACACCGACCAACAGCATTGGGGTGATTGCATCGATAGGTGGTCTACAGGCACAGATGACGGCCTTACATGCGCGACTCAAGCAGCATATGTCAGCTGTGACTAGCCAGTCACAGGTTGCTGAGCGTATGTTGGGTCAATTGAGTTCCGGTATGGAACTCATCAACGCCATAAGGACGCAGGTCGATCACCACGATGAAGAACGAGCTTGGTATATCCAAGGGGACGACCTTATAACTTCGCTTACTAACTGCATATTGATCCTCTCATCTCTTCATACGACACTTGAGAATGCGTTGGCTGATGAGAACTCGTGTCTTCACGATAATACAAGCATTCTGCACGCGGAAACACTAGTGCAAGTCACACAAGACTTACAGAGACAGAACGATATGTGGCGTGTCATGCAGGAGATTCTTGGTTGGTGAGAATCATCTGATTGCGATTGGCTTCGAAAATAATGCTTAACATGTTCCAGTTCGTCCGAATTTAATGCTTACACGGCAGGCGCACGATTCGAGAATATTGTTACTGGTCTACTTCATTCAAAACCTGATTTGGCATACAGGCTTGAGTCGGTGGAGCAGCAACTGGAGGCCATCTTACGAAGGCTTGACGAGCACGAAACAAGCCCTGAGCGGACCAGCATCCCCGACATTCAGCATCATACCGTACCTGAGCGCCATGAGAGCCATACAATCGACACCACTCAGCGCTTGAATGATCGAGAGTCGTTTATTACGGAATATCAGCTAGTTCTGGCGCAATCCGGAGTCTATCGGAAGCACGAACGTCGATCTGAGTTGTTCTCGATGCAGAGTTCCGCCAGAAGGTCATATGTCTGGTCTGAACTCACCAAATTCACGATGACCAGCCTCTCTATTCTTTCAGTCATTGCTCTCCCAATCCGGTTGTCGGAACTGGCGGACAACCAATGGTACCGCGTAGAGACGAATGTCGCCCGTCCCAGTTTTGGAGCTGAGGACGCAGCGGCCGATGACATCTCCAAGGAGCAGCATCGTAGACTAGATGCCACATCCGAAGAGAAGGGCCTCGGCCTTGTAACCGCGAGTGGTATCATGCCAAGACTCAGAGAAGAAAAAGAATATGAGCCTCGTGCAGATGCGATCCGTGGAGCTGCTGGCATCATCCGCGCACTAAGCATAGCCCGAAGTAAGCGTGAAGCCGACGAAGCTAAACGCATCCACGAGGAGCGATTAGAACCTATAGGCGAGAACGAAATAGCGGAATGGGATGGGCTCAGGAGACGTAGGACGACGTCGGCAAAAGAACAAAACTATGAGCCTCGCTCAGATATGATCCGTAGAGGTGCTCGCATCGGCTGCGCACTAGACACACTCCGAACTGAGCGTGAAGAAGAGGAAGCTGGACTCATCCGCAAGGAGCGGTTAGAACTCATAGGCGAGAACGAGACAGTAGAATGGGATGGGCTCAGGAGACGTAAGACCGTGAGAGGCTCTATACGGCGGACGGAGCCGATTCATCCTCCTCTAGGAATGTCACATTTCCCAGACTGGGATGACGAGTCAGAATCTGATAGCGAAGTCCATCCTGGGTTCTTCGGCAGGATCGGGCGTATTGACCGACAAAGACAGCGAGAACACAGTCCGGTACCATTGGAGAGTGTCCAGATGGACAAGTCTGATCCCCAAAATCCTTACGGTCTACCTGAAGGGCTTCGAAGGGTACATATAGACGACCGAGCAGACAGTCAAAACAGTAGTCTCGCGCCTCCGAAGCCCTATGGTGCTGGCGGTACAAGGAGGCAATTCTCGTTCCAGAATGTATTCTCACGGAAGAAGAGCCAGCCTGATACCCAGACGCATTATGGTCTACCTGAAACTCTTCGAAGGGAGGACGACGGATACTCGGACACTCCAGACGACGGGTACTCAGACGATCGAGCCGAAAGTCTAAGCAGTAGTCTGGCGCCTCTGAAACACCATGATGCTGGACGTAGGAGACAATTTTCGTTCCAAAATGTATTCTCACGGAATGAGAGTGAGTCTGATACCCAGACGCACTACGGTCTACCTGAAAGTCTTGAAAGGGAAGACGACGAGTACTCGGACTCTCCAGACGACCCGGCATAGACGACGAGCAAACGAAGTATCAGGCCAACCTATAAATCGGACTTGCATTGGACCATGATACGGAGTCGGATGATTCGAGTGTGACAGAGAGTCAGAAGCGCATAGGGCAGGGGTCTGTGAAATGCATCAGCTATTATGAGCATCCGAGAAAGCATACAACCTGCATCGTGTAAGATGCGAGTTCATGCATTTTGTTATTCTATGTGGTCCTGAATGTTTTGCATTCATCTGTTGTGGGTCGAGCCAAGACGTGAGGACAACCACTTCCTGCTCAAGCGCCTGCAACTTGGGCTTATGCCGTGCCATGATTTGCGAAGTCCACTATTGATATTCAAACTTCATAGCTATAACCTTCGACACAATCCCCTCGTCAAAACAAGCTCTACACGCATTCCGACTGCTCGGGTGGGGAGATAGGCAGAGTTCGCCTATCTGCCATCGAACTCCATGCAGACACCGCTAAACGACTTCAACGACATTTGTTGTCCTACACATCAGCTCTGCCAGGAATTTGAAAATTTGACCTTGACTTACACACCCGACATTATGGACGGCCCTCGTGCAATTGAGATGGGCTCGACCGAGCGGGCGAAATCTGCTTACGACTTGAGCAACCTCCAATGTGCTCTCGAAGGACTCCACCAGGACGGACTACTGGTGTTGAAGAACGTCATAGACGTGGCACATATCGACAAGCTGAGAGATGCCATGAACTCCGAGACCCAATCATTGCTCAACGACTCCGAACGAGCAGGCGTCTACAACCAAGGCGTGCAAAGCAACATCCTTCAACAACCACCTCTTGACCGAGAAGACTGTCTCTTCGACGACGTATACTTCAACCCTTACTTGATTCAAATAGCCAACTCCTACCTCGGTAGCAAACCTATCTGGAACTTCACAACGGGGAACAACGCGCTAGCCGGGACTCAAGGCCTACGACAGCCAGTGCATAAGGATATAACATTCTACCACCCAACAGCTCCATTCTACTTCATCGCCAACATCGTCCTATCCGACTTCTCTAAAGAAAATGGCGCAACAGAATTCTGGCTCGGTTCCCACGCCCACACAACATCATCCGACCAAATCCCCTGCACCGCAGAAACCCGTTATCGAAACCAAGCCATAGGCTCACCATCCTGCAACGTGAAACCCGAAATCGTAGAAACTCGAAGAAAAATCCGTCCTCCGATCCAAGCACAATGTAAAAAAGGCGACATCTTAATACGGGATTTACGGACATGGTAAGTCCAATGCCCCTACTAACAAGATCTTCCCTGCGGCCCTCCGGGCCTCAAGGCTGACATATAATTCCTTCAACAGGCACGCAGGAATGCCCAACCCATCCCCCAACGACAGAATTATGATAGCAATAGGATACCAAACACCCTGGTATCCAAATCATACCCAAAGATTATTCTTACCTTTGAAATCTGCGAATTTCTTCATGAGGGCTGGAGGACAGCCGGTAGAGGTTCGAGCGAATTTTCTAGAGGATGATGAGATGAAGCACTTGTGGAAGAATTATGGGTTTACTTTTGAGCCGAGTGTTGTTATTGATGAGGACGTTGGGAGGAAGTTGGCGAGACTTTGAAGTGATCGATGGAAGTGTCAGTCACGTAGGCTGGGTGAGCGAGGTTGCTTAATTCACATGGAGGTCAAGCAGTCTCTCAACTCGAGCATATCATTTTGGATGAAAGTGCTCATCGCCCACAACGTCGCGTGGCGATTCAAAAATATGCGAGTCAACGAATGAGCGTGAGTTATTTTCATTACTAAACTGCTCACTGCATGTCCTCAATCAGGCCTGTCCTGGGCTGTCGGTACCGATCGTGCCTTCCTGAATCCTTTCAACAACGAAAATCCTCATGTACGGCCGTCAAGAACGCAAGAACGCTTCACCAATTATGCACAAATGCCATCAACAATTACCGGATAGTAGTAGCCTTGGTAAGAGACGCCTTGGCGTTAGCGCCGCTAGCACCGACGAGGTTGCCTGAACCTGGCTTCTTCTCGAACACCTTCCAGAACTTGAGAGACTCATCTGCAGCAGCGGTGGCGAGCATCTGGCCATCTGGGGAGAGGGCAGAGTGCAGAACGCGAGACTCGTGTGCTGGAATCTCAATGTTCTTGACCAAAGTCGGGTATTGCCAGATGGAGAGCGAGTTGTCTGGGAAGCCGCTAGACGACACGAGCTCCTTATACGCCATGCTCCAGCGGAGAGAAGTGACTTGAGAGCCAGTATCGATGCTGTTGACGCGGGCACCTGAGGTGGTATTCCAGAAGTGGATGTGACGGTCGTGGGATCCACCACCAGTGGCGAGGAGGTTGCTCTGCCATGGGCACCAAGCAAGAGCCTTGATAGCGGCCTTGTGGTTGGTCTTCTGGAACTTGGGAGCGGTGAGCTGACGGGCGTCCCAGATGGTGACGAGGTTGTCATTGCCGCCGGTAGCGAGCTGAGCACCATCTGCGCGCCACTCGAGACCGCAGACCTCGGAAGTGTGGGAGACAAGCTCGGCGACCTTGTGCTGTGCAACACGAACATCGTGGTTGTAGACGAGACCGCTGCGAGCGCCAGTGGAGAGGATGTGCTTGTTCCAGCCCATAACGGATACACGAGTGTCGTGACCGTACATGGATCGAAGCTTGGTGCCGTCTTCGGCGTCCCAGATCTGGACCTCGCCAGTACCGAGACCAGCTGCGACGTAAGCACCATCGCCGCTCCACTTGACGGAGGCAATGTAGGTGTCGGATGGGCACTCGAAGAGGCTAGAGACGGAACCAGTCTCAGCAGACCAAACATAGACGCTCTTGTCGAGGCCGATGGCGACTTGGTTGCCGGAGGACCAGTCAAGGAGGTTGAGGTAGTAGTCGTCAACGAGGCCTGGGGCATCAAGCACACGCTCTGGGGCAGTGAGCACGCGACGCTTGAATTGCGATGCCGAGGCGGCGGCTGGCTTGAGTGGTCGGTTGTACTGGGATCGAAGGTCGATTGGGCGAGAGGACTCTGGAGCAGCAGGCTTGAAAGCGAGGATACGCTGCTTCATGCTGACACCGCATGCCTCTGCGACGGACTGCTGGTAGGCAATGGTGTTTGGGCTCTGCTTGTTCTTTGGTTCGTCATCCTCGTCGTCGTTATCGTTGAGGGAGAGACCGTCGAGAGAGAGCGAAGCAGTAGCATCGTGTGAAGAATGTGGACGGCCGAGGTCGAAAGCGCTGGCAACACCTGCAGCGAGGGTTGCTGACCCATCGGAAGCGCTTGACTTTGGCCGCCGTCCGGGAGTTCGCTCACCATCAAGCTTGACTGCCGCGCCCTGGGTAGAGATAGCCTCGCTATCTCTGTTTGGGATGAAACGGTCGGCGTCCTTGTAGCTGATCTTGCCTTGGCTTCTCTTTGGTGTGCGGTGTGTAGAGCCAGAACGTGCGTTGCGTGCCCGCGATGGGGTGTTCTTGGCAGATGCAACACTTGAGCGTGGGCCCGTGCCAGTGAGGGTAAAGTCGCTGGTAACCTGATCGAGGTTTCGTGGCGACTGTGGGTGGCGACGGGCAATGTTGGACTTGGGAGAGTCACGAACATTGGTCTTTGACTGAGCTCGAGAGAATCGGGAAGTCAGGTTGAGGTTGCCATGGTGGATGCTCTCGCTGGCCTCGATGTTGACAGTCTTGGGTGTCGACTGTGGCGACGGTGTGAGAGGAACTCGGCCACCGGCGAGACGTGTGCTGAAGATGCCATCCCGGCGTTGCTTGATGGGAGTTAAGACTGATGCAGTTGCCATATCCGCTGATAATGGGGTGTCGAAAATGCTGTTTCAAGTGGACTCAATTAAGAGTACCTGTTAGTATGATCGCGGTATATTTGCAGTCTGAAAGTTTTGAAAGGCTTGAAAGCCTTGGAAAGCGTGGAGAGTGCTTTGCGTGGTTGGATTGTGGGTGCAGAGAGAAGAGTTGTGAGGCTGCAAAGCTCGAGGTTAAATGGATTTGTTGACCGCGCGGCGTTGCCTAGCAACCACGCTCCTGGCTTGATGCCAATAGTCGTTGCGCCAGTTTCGACTTGGAAGGCTTCGTTGTCTCAATCTCAGAGAGCGGGTATACCGATTCACGTTCAAAGTAAGCCTCTGAAACACACCTCTCTGGCTCCGCTTCCATTGTTGGAGATTTTGAGCAGCCTCTGTGTACGACATGGATGGCTTAGTACTCGTAGGTGCCTCGAGCGCCAAAAGTCTGAAATGGTCACGATTAATGTCACCCCGCCGCGCACCTCCTAAACGGGAATACCCGTGCGCTCCGTCACTTTCGGCGACTGCGATTGTGACTTTCGCGGGATCGTGGTTGACCAGGATGCGCTCGCAGGTACGAAACTTTCCTTTGCGGCAGCCTCACTCTTACCGTCAAACACCTTCGCTTCGCTTCCAACAATCGACGGAAAGAGCGACCGAGACTGCACAAAGACCAACCACGAGAATGCGATCGCTGTAGTCGGCACATCATATGGACGACATCCCGACAAGCGCATACAGTCCCTCCTCCACCCTCCACCACCAGCCGCCGCTGCACTTCACCTCATCTGCGGCGCTCGCTGGCCCCTCCGCTCTGCCAATGTCTTCCGGGGCCACATCGCGAATCTCCAGCATGTCGAACAATACGTATGTCATGAGTGGATCGCCCACGAAAAACAGCAGGCGACGAACCGCCGAGCCGTACATGCCTAAGATTATCACCACCGTGGGCCAGCGGCCGGCATGTCTGGTGAATGCTTCCGTTACATATGTCGGGAACGACCTCATATATGCATTCGGTGGCTTCGACCAGTACACAGACGAGGTCTACAACCATGTCCTCAAGTTGAACCTCTCTGCGCGACAATGGAGCTTGGTCGATAACTACGGCGATATCCCCGGCGTAAGAATGGGCCACACGTCGTGCTTGTGGCAAGGCGATAAGCTCTTGGTGTACGGTGGTGAGAACGAGCATAGGCAGCATCTATCCGACGTTGTCATCTTCGACATCAAGACTGCGAACTGGACACAACCGGAGATCAACGGGCCTATACCTCGAGGAAGAGCTCGACACTCTGCTGTCATCCAGGATGACAAGCTCTTCATATGCGGTGGAATGAGCGGAAGCGATAATGGCGTACTCGACGACATCTGCTACCTTGACCTCAAGACTTGGACCTGGAGTCGCACTTGGAGATTCGTGCCCAGATTTGATCATTCAAGCTGGGTCTGGGGTGGGAAAATCTGGGTGAGCGGCGGTATGGGCGAAGAAATGGAGCGCACGAGCGAGATCTGGTGGCTTGATTTCCGAGGGTCTCCCGCGTTCGAAGGTGGACCAAGCTATGGTCTGGGCTCTGAGAGCGGCAGGCCGATGGAGCGATACTCAGGCTACCCATACGGCGGAACCAATGCACCTGCTCCGAGTATGACGGGAAGCTATACTGCAAATACAGGCGTACAGTCCAACTCGGCAACCCAGATACAACGCGCGCCTCCAGTCGCTCCAGGCGCGATCAGCAGCGTCAAGTTTATCTCGTCTCCAAATCTGCCCATGCAGAATGTCGGCACTCATTTCCACGTTTTCAGTTCAGGTTGCATGTTGGATTTCGTCACACCAGCAACAAACATGCCACTCGAGACGTCTCTTTCGGCTCTCGATTTGGACACCCTACGATGGCAGAAGCTGGCTGACGGCAAAGACCTATTCAGCCCACTCTACAGATGGCATTACTGCTGTTTGGATCAAGACGGAACGCACGCTTGGCTGCTCGGATGCCCACGCGAAGTACGAAACGGTGGAAATGGTGACGCGGAAGAGTATCTCTCAGATGTGCTTCCGATCGACCTGCGCAAATTTGGCCTCCTTGGCAATAAGATGAGCCAAGAAGCGCGTCTCGAGCAGAAGATCCCAACCTCGGACACGAACGCGACATCACATCTTTCTGCGATTGGCGCCGATCTTGCACGGACGTTCAATCAACCACCCGAGAGCGGATCTGGCACTGACTTCACTATTACCGCACTACGGGACGACACGTACGATATCGATGGCATGTCAGATGACGGCACCATGTCAGGAAGTGTTGCAGAGTCCTCGACAGATTCTTCCAACACCACTTCGTCTCCAATCCATGTCCATCGCCTCATATTGAGCGCTCGCTGGCCTCATTTCGCTCGCCTCTACAACGCACAGATGTCCGAATTCCACACCCGGCGGATGCACATCCCAGAACCATATCCAGCCGTCAAGGCCTTCCTCTACTACCTCTACACCGACTCCATCTCCAGCCCGCCCGCCGAAAGTAATGCTGTCAGTGGCCCCAACCTCGAAGACGTTGCGAATATGCTGGTCATGAGCAATATCTACGACATGCCGCGACTCAGACATCTATGCGTAAACAGACTAGTCCGCGATCTTGATGTGCAGCACGGTGCACTCATCTTCGACCGAGCGAGCACTGCTCAAGAAGATTGGCTGAAGCGACGTGCGGCTAGCTTTTGCATGACTCACTGGGGTCGCATCGTGAGGACAGATGGGTTCAGACGACTGAAGCGCGCAGCTATGCTGGAACTATGCGAGGGCGTCGATGCTGAAGGTCGGGTGGTAGGAGGAGATGAGCTCGAGGCTGTGGGAGGTCTAGGAGGCGCACGACTGGGCAGCGGTATGCTCTGGGGCAACGGACGTAAGAGAGGTCGCCTCGGAAGTACTAGCGGCACGACCGTGGACGGCGAGGAAGAAGCTGATGCTGATGATGAAGGTATGGAAATTAACTGAGCGGTGCTCTCGCACGGCTTGTTTTCGGTGTAATGAGGGGATGCTTGAGGCAGGACTTTTGACGAGGACTTTAAGCGTTGGTGCATGGAGTTTTTGCTTTCTTTCATTCAAGAGCATTTTGGGCGCTGGAGGACGGCCGTCATTGAAGATTTCTCACAAGGGCACACTCCCTATTAGGTGAACGATGAAGTGTAGATAGCTAATGAAGCAGAGTTTGCGACTTCAGGCGCCTGCAAAGAGGTCGCTCCTTCCCTTTGAACGGCAAGCGAAATGCAAGCACGTTCTAACGGTCCGTCGTTGCCGGTCAAAGTGCGAATTTGGATCACTTCCTCTCGCAACTTTCCATCACCACCACGACAACCACGTCGCAGCCGGCTACATCATGTCGGATGCCACCTACGAAGCAAAGATGCCGGGCCTGTCAGAAGAACAGTAACAACTCCTACATCTGTTTACAAGCTCGCGCTGACAACTGCAGAACAATACCGCCACTTCTTGCGCTTCCAGCCGAATTGCGCAATCGCATCTACGAAGAAGCCATCATCGACGACACCGAAGACGAACTCGCCGTCACCAAGAAGTTTCGCGAACCTCCCCTCACCTTCGTCTGCCGGCAACTTCGACGCGAAACGCGAGAGATGTGGTATCTGAACCACCGATTCTGTGTCAAGCTCGTGGGATTGAACCTGGAGCAGCTCGAGGCATGGTGGTCTTTGAGCGACAGCTTTGAAGGAGAGATGAAGATCAGAGTTGAGGGCTGTGGAACTGAGATCCAAATGCACGCAAAGTTGAGGCAACTCGCTCTTTCCGAGTTGTTCGAGATCGTCAACCCGATCAACGAGGAGCATTACCGGGTGTATGGTAATTTGATGAAGTACTCAGCGCATTTGGTTCGCAAGCGTTAAATGAGGACGAAGAGTTGGGAGACGCGCACCAGAAACTTCTTACTGTGGCTTCTTGCGAAAATTTGCCAAGAATAAATGACTTTCATCTAAATGCTGATAGGCTGGTACAGAGTTGAGTACCTCGGGCTCTATTATATGGAGTTTGTCAACACCCTCCATCTTTCTCACAATCCTCAGGTTGCAGTATCCGTGCAAGCTCAAGCTTTCCTAGCGTTCCATGATCAAAATCGAGGTACCATTTCCTCTTGTGCAAGTATGCATATAGCTGTCCTTCAAGTGCTTGGCAAAGATTTCTCAGTATTCCTTAAATTCTTCTCGCGCTCAATATGCAAGCCTCCTGCACCTTTGATCTCAAAATGGCCATAATGGAAGATATACACCGCTGGCGCTCATCAAACCGATTCCTAACATTTGTGATATGCTTCGTCATCTTCGCAGAACAATGGGCTCATCATGCAATCGCCCCTGTCTTACCGTTCTCATTACACCCACGCCAGCGAGTCCCCGAGGATCGAATTCAGTTCTGGATCAGCGTGCTATTCGGAGTTATCGGTGCCACCAGCTTCGCAACATCATTACCCTGGGGCTGGTTTTCAGATCACTGCAAATCTAAGAGATGGTTGTATCTCGTCGGGATTTTGCTGCAGCTCGGAGGATCGCTTGTTATCTGGTTCGGTTCGACTATCGCCGTACAAATCGTCGGAAGAATGATTCAGGGATTTGCGAACACGATTGGCTGGACGACCGGGATGGCTATCCTCTTTGATACGGTTGGGGAAGCGAGAAGTGGTGAATACGTAGGCTATGTCGGTGTCGCGGTCACCTTCGGGTCATTTCTGGCTCCTGTGCTTAGCGGTATCCTCTTTGAAAAATGCGGATACAATGCTGTGATGGGATTTATTGCTGCTATCATTGGCCTTGCGGTTGTATTGTGTCTCGTCCTCCCAGCGCAGTCATTCGAGCCGCCGATTTTCACGAATGAAGAGCCGTTCAAGCTTGATTCCAGGAGGGATTCGAGGCAAGCTGTTGTCGTCGTCCAGGAAGTCGCACCTGACGAGATAGTCAGCGATGACACCGTACCCAGGAGACGGAGTCTGCGTCAGAAGTTCCTCAACTCTGCAATACTATGCCTTTTGCGTGACATCCGGTTTGATGTTGCTCTGTGGACATGCTTCGTTCTGGCGACAACAATTTCAGGACTCAATACTGTAATACCGCTCCACGTTGAAAGTACCTTCGCATGGGACTCGCTTGGTGCAGGCCTCATCTTTCTGCCAATATCGATTCCCGGGGCCCTGGGTCCAATTGCTGGAAGGTTGACGGACAAATTTGGCGGTCGCTGGTTTGCTTGTGCTAGCTCAGCCGGGCTTTTCGTATCGTTATTGCTGCTCAGGCTGGTCAACCACGACAGCGTCAATCAGAAAGTGCTCCTCTGCGCGCTTCTTGCACTCGTTGGATCAACAAGCACAATAGTCGAATGTCCGACTTTTGCAGAGATAACACACGGTGCCGCAAGGCTGGAGGAGAGGGGTGAAAATGGCGGGATTAGCGTGCGTCGGCCTTATTCGCAAGCATTTGCTTTGTTCAACATGGCCTTTGCCGCTGGGGACAGCGTTGGGCCGTTCCTCGCAGGCTTGGTGGCTGATGGCTCCGGTTGGAAGACCATGTCATGGGCTTTGGCGCTCCTAGCAGGATTAACAGCAGTACCGGTCGGATTGTACTACGATGGGTGGTTGTTTAAAAAGAGGAGTGCTTGATTTATAGATACCAATAGTAAAACCTGCTCTTGCCTTGCTCTCCTTCCTGCTTTCCTGCAGTGTGACAGCCGTGACTTGCAATGCAGGAACGAGGCTTGGGGACATTGGTCGTTGCCCTCTCACTTCTTGCCGCTTCAGGCACTCGCGAGTGCTTAGCTATCCACGTCGACCGTAGAGGCTTTCATGGCTCTACAGCCGATGAGCGACATCGAGAAGTGTATTAATTAGAGCAGCTCACTTCCAGGTTTCAGCTAAGCCGCTCTGCGAGATGCCGACGACAAAGCTGTCTGTATCGCAGTAGGGGCAATCATCAGTCCCTCAGCCTCAGAACTTGGCCATGAACAGACAGATGATACAGATCCAAGTGGACCGCGCACTGATGATTGTGGGAATATTATTGTAATGGAATTACGAACAATGGTCTGGGTGTGAACATTTAGCCTGTTGTCGTCGCTCGTGACGAGGTCACTCCTCCTGTGTCGCGTCGGGGCAAGGAGGGCCGAGGTTATGAAAAAACATCACCACCACATCTCCTCCAACTTCCCGGTCTCCTCACTACTCCTTCATCAATTCTTGTCCTTCGTCACTTCTTCGGAAATCTTGGATGAATGTCGACTTTGAACGTTCCGGCCACTCAAGAACTCGTCCGGATGATGGAGCCCACACAGCGACGCGTCCGACTTGGACCGGAACCGGAATGCCAATGTGGGAATCGAGCAGCAAGTTGGTCATATGATTCTTGACTGTGGCCTCCTCCATCCTTTGCATACGAATATTTGAGCTTCACAATGCCTGAGGCCGTCAATTCTAGTGCACCTTGGGAACGCGACTTGTTCAAACGTGTCGCGTCATGTCCGGCGAGCCAAATTCCACATGCTGCGATGTTCTTGGCTTTCTGGACCACGACTGCTGGTGACAGCATAACTCGACTCTTTAGGCACTGACAGGTTCGCGAGCAAGCGGCACATGTCCTTCATATTCTCGGGATTCTGGACGTTCAAGGCTCACACCTTGGATCAGTCCAAATTGCCAATGGCATCCGCAGATTCGGCCCTTCCAACAACGAAAACTTCCGCTCAAACTCCGCCATCGATGCTAGAAACACGACAAAACCGATTCTTCCCGTAAGCGAAGACCGGGAGCGAAATTTGCAAGGCGAGAATAAGGTCATGAGGTCGGCAGGTGGAGGTGAAGTCTAAGGACTCCGGAACACTCCAAATTACTTTGCATGACTCCAAATGGGACCCCGTGGCATATGACCCGCATCTCCTCGCACCATGGCAGCCAATAAATGCGGCATCTGGAAATCACCGAAAGGCCCACATAGGTAGAGCCCTTCCACGCCCACATGTCCGCGACTGACACTCGCCTCTCGAACTGCGACCAGTTCACGCTGCAAGTACAAGGTGGCAGATGCTCTCCTACTGATGCCGACTTTATTCTGCATCGTCACCGAACTCAGAATCACATACTTCCATTTTGGCGGTCATAGAGATGGCGAAGGTCGTCTCGGCTGGTCAGTGCTCGAAGGTGGAACGGCGTCCGGACCAAAGTGGACTGTGCTGCACACGTGGGATGGCACTGGCGGCTCGCTCAATGCTTCCTCGAGTCAAGTCGCTGTCGGCTCCACGACATCGAACGACAACAGGGAAGCAGACATGTCCCCAGCCAAGGCTCAACGTTCAACGGCATAAGAGCGCTGAATATTTGCTTCATCCTGGCATGCAATCTGGAGCGTGAGAGCGAGCACATTGGAGTAAATTGAGGATCCAGGAAGCTTTCGCTATTTGGCGGAGTGCTGGGGATGCAGTCCACAAAAAAGGGAACTTGCATCTGTCAAATGTCAATTCGCATTTCGCTCTGGAGTCCAATATTGATTGCAAGACGTTCGTCAGGCGGCCATTGGTGATGCTGTTTCCGAAGGCCCTTGGAATCGTTTGAGGCTCTCACTGAAGACTATGACGCCGCGCATGCAAGTTCCGGAGAAATTGCGCCTGTCAGAAAGCTCTTGCAGGGCATCAGACCCTCAAATGGCCACTTCATATCGCAACGGAATGTGTGGCAGCTTCGGGAGCCCCGCCGAGTTGAGAGACGCTACTCTATCTTTGCTTTGTGCAAGTCGGATTGTGTCAAAACCCTCGTCTGCAAGATTTGACGAACACAACCTTGGAACCCGACTCGCATCGTTTGATGCACATCGTTTCTTTTAGCCTTGTCTTCACAAAGCAGGAAACAATAAGGTTGCGCGGTCCGCTGCGCTGTGGGTCTTCCGCTCCCGCCAAGAAGCGCCAGATACCGATGTAAAACCCTTTCACAACAACGCCAGCAGCTTCTTTGCAAGGAAGATAACCTCATTCATGACGTATCGCTGTTGACGACATCTTACACTGGACTTCACACCATTTATCGTGTGCTTATGCACGATGGCTTTGCGAAATCTCTGCGTGGCACGGATTGATATGCTAAGCTTCGCGCTTTCCTTTGGAACGCTTCGGCTGTCCGACTGGTGGCGATATCTCGCATGCTTTCGGTGCTGTCACGGCGCTATGGTGGACCTCACTCCTCTGGCCCACGATGAGATCATCCTCAACAACAGCATCTTTGCTTGTGACACCATGGCGTCTTGGTCGTTATGGCCGACAGCCGTGTGCTGGAACCACATATTCTTGAAAACACAAAAAGGTAGGGTTTCCGCTTCTGTCTCCCCGATACTCTCTCCCACATCACCCCATCTCTTCTCCCTCCAATCTCACTCTACCCCTTTCTCTCGTATCTTCCAAAATGGTTGTGCGACCTGGACCGTCACGATCCTCCAGTGTCTGGGGTCCACCCGACGAGAAGGTGGAAACACCTTACAGCAGCGCCTGGAACACTCCGGACGCAAGATCAGAAGTTCAACAAGAGAAGGTACAGATCGGGCTGGGTCGTGTTGTTGGAGGATCATACATCACTGCGAACAAGGAAGCTGGACTGCACGAAGACCATGGCCCTCTCACAGAACTCGAGGTGGACATGCCATTGACACTTACCGAAATTGTCTACCAAGGCGACAAAGAATACATCAAACTCGGATTTGCAAAAGGCGATTGCGAGAATCCTTTCAACTGGAATCCTTGGTACAAACGAAGTGTCACAACGATGCTGAATCTGATGACACTCTTCATCGGATTGGCAACCACAGCATACAGCTCCGGTATCGACTCCATGTGCGAGGAATTTGGCGTATCCACAGAAATCGGCCAGCTTGGACTCTTCCTCTTCAACATGGTCTGCGCCATCGCTCCTCTCTTCTTAGCACCTTTCTGCGAACTCATCGGTCGCAAAGTCGTCTACTCAGGAGCCTACCTCTGCTTCTCCCTCTGCTTCATTGGCCTCGCCTTGGGCAAGAACATTGCCACAATCCTCGTCATGCGGGCTTTTCTCGGACTCTTCGGATGTGTCGGAACAATCCTGGTCGGAGGCACCTTTGACGACATGTACGAGCCACGAGAGCGAAGTCGACCAATGGCCATGTTTTCATACATTGCTATCCTGGGAACAGTCTCCGCTCCTATCTATGCGGGATTCATCGACCAAACCATCGGCTGGCGCTGGATTGAGGGTATTCAGGGCATCTCAAATGTCCCACTCTTGATTTGCATTTTCATCTTCTTCCCTGAAACTCGAGGTGGTGTCACACTGGGCAAGCGAGCGAAGACATTGCGTAAATTGCTCAACGATGACCGTTATGTCGCGCCTGACGAAATCGAGACCCCATCCCTGAAATCCATGCTCAAAGCTTCCTCCGTCAAGGCTTTCCGCATGCTTGCAACAGAACCCGTCGTCTTCGCTTTCGGTCTCTGGATCGCTTTCTGCTGGTTCGTTGTCTTTCTCTTCCTCTCAGTCATCCCAATCACTTTCTCCGAGAAGCGCGGCTGGTCCGAGGGAGTTTCGGGATTGCCATACATTTCCCTGGCTCTTGGCACCACCCTTGGATGGGCAGCACACCACCTTCAGATGAAGAAATACGAGAAAATCGTCGATGACCCGGATATCGTCGCTACGCCCGAACACCGTCTCTACGGAGCCATGTACGGCGCTGTGTGGTTCCCCATCGGTCTCTTCATCTATTCCTTCACCCAATACGGTTATATCCCTTGGATTGCCCCTACCATCGCCCTCGCACCGATTGCTTTTGGTATTTACTTCGTGTTCGAGAGTACGTACTCCTTCACCGCAGACTGTTATGGCGACAGCGCTTCTTCGGCGATTGCGGGACAGGGTTTCATGAGGAATACTCTTGGTGCTGTATCGCCAATGTTTGCGAGCCAGTTCTTCCATAATGTTGGGAGTCAGTATGCTGGGTTGATTTTGGCTTTGGTTGGTACGGGGTTGAGTATGATTGCTTTTGTTATGTTTAGATTTGGACCGGGGTTGAGAGCTAGGTCGAAGATGGCGAGGGAGTTTTAGGTGTTTTTGAGTAGTTGTTTTATGAATGGAATGGAATGGAATGGAAGAACTTTTGAAAGTGATACTCGGGATTTTCAACCCAAAATCTTGTGATACAAATCTCTCTGAATCAGTGATGTGAACTACACCTATGCTCACTTCTCTCCAAATCCCAACTCCATCGCTAATGCCCGTTCCATGTAATTGCCCTCCCTCCCCGACCCTTTCAATTCCACCAAAAAGAGACCGAAAAACTCGCAGTGAGACTCTCCACATAATGCCACCAACCCACCGGAATGTAAAGACACTCTCCAGGCGCAAGAATAGCTTCCACATATCCCTCCGCCTCCTCGAACTTAGCGAACTGCTCGCGCTGTAGAGCGAGTGCTTGTTGATCAATCGTAGCGCTCTCGGGACGTGATGTGGTGATAGCTGGTCTAAAGTGCCGTACATCCACTTGAGACGTATTACTGAGGTCGATTCCAGAATCATCGACACCTTTTGGGTACACCTTGGATCTCTGGCTTGGTGGGTAGAGACGTACGTATTTGTACCCAACGACTTGGCATAGGATATTATGGTATGGGTCGGTATGGAGTGGTGTTTTTGTTCCAGCTGGACCGAGCCAGGCATTGAGGAGAGGTTCGTCGAGTTGTTTGACGTTCTGGATCCCTGAAGTCTGAAGTGCATCGCCGGTCGGCTGTGGTGGTGTTGTCCAGCAGTAATCGGGGATACTGATGTCGTTTTTAAGGGATGGTATTTGAGCGAAGAGGTCGTGTTGTGCGAGGTAGCCGATTGCGGTGGGTTGGTCTGGTACGAGGTATGTGTCGAGGAATTCCCCGAAGGAAATGACTGTTTGTGACCAATCTTCGTCGGTGTAGCTTGAGCCGATTTCGACTGGGACTAATCTGTGTCCGAAAAGGGCGCGGGATTTCAGGTATGTGACGTCGTTCCAGAGCTGCATTGCTGGCCAACGGTCGAATGAATGAGGAATGATGAACGGGGTGGCGGATTTGTTGATTTGAAGCTGAAAAGCTTCGAAGGCTAGTGGTTGTGGATGGCGTAGTATCGGCGACGTTGTCTGTAGCTTGCCAGGACGAATGGTGACAAGGTTTTGAGGCTGCGCGGTGTCGATGAACTTCTGCTTGGTCATGGTCTCGAGCTGGTTGAAGATGTCGTAGATCAGTTCTTTGCGACCAGGTCCTCCAGAGATGATGAGTCCTCGGTCGAGAGTACCTACGACCTGTGCAAGCCAAGTATCGTCGTTGTCGACGACAAGTCTGCGGCGCTCAACTTCGTGCATTAGTTGTTGCACGGCGAGGTGTAAACTCGCTTCTTCGTAGAGACGGCGATATGACGTTGGAACATTGTCGTATGGCCAGGTATTGAGTGTCTCTTTTGCTATGTCGAGCACATCTTGTGGCTCACTTGCGATGATGCGCAGCACAGCAAGACCGCAGAGATGGATGCATTCGTTGTGCGCAGCGACGTCGAGTTGGCGTTGAATGTGTGTGATGAGGTCAGTCATCACCTGTATGTAAGTGTTGACTCCGTTCTGTGATTCCATAGCGTTTGTCTGGTTGTCATTTCGATACCAAGGTGTGTTGTTGCGAAACGGAGGGGCCGAAGCGTTGTTATAACATAGGTGAAGTCAAAGAGACTGTTCAGAAGTGAAGTGAAGCTTCGAGGTAAAATTATTATGTGCGGGAAGCTTCCGCTTACGAACGCATTTCAAATCTAATAGTGAGCACTCGAGGCATTGAATTTGAATAACGCAAGTGAAGGCAGCAGCACAGTGGAACGTGAGGGTAGGAACGCAATGGAAAGTGAGGGCAGTAACGTAAAAGAAAGTCATGGCACTACACCTGGAAGTGACGCCGAGAACATGGGGAATACGCACTCTTTCGCGCTCTCTTGATCTGTTACAAGCTCTACCTAGCTTGATCTTTTCACAGTGACCAAAATCCTCAGATCGACAGAGAGCCGGTCAACAATTGCTTGCGACTGCTTGATCCAACAAAGAATGGGTATGAGCCTTGTTGCAACTGCCACTGTTGATGAATGACGTTCCACACCGACAGATCTTTCCTTGTGATCTGGAAAGTAGCTGTCTTGCTCTGGCCGACCTCCAGATTGACTCGATCAAAGCCTCGCATTTGCCACTGAGGCGCGGTAGGAATAGTAACGTACAGCTGCGGTACTTCAGCTCCAGGTACGCTACCGGTGTTGCTGATGTCCACAGTGACAGTGAAGAGCTGCTCCCAGAGATCTGGATGTCCTCCTTGTGGGATTGTCACGTTGGCAGAAGGCCATTCGCTGGTACTAGCGTTCTTTGCGACGATACTGAGGTTACCGTATTCGAACTCCGTGTACGAGAGACCAAAGCCGAACTCGTACTGAGGGGTGATGTTGTACTTGTCGAAATGACGGTAATCGATGTACAGGCCTTCAGTGAAGTTGTCTTGCGGATATGGACCCTCACCGATGGTGGAGTTGAGAAGATTGCCGTAATCGCTCTCATTCTTCGCAACGGTGAAAGGCAGCCGTCCCGATGGAGGGACATCACCATAGAGGACATCGACAATCGAATTGCCGCTCTCTTCGCCCGGGAGGAGCGCATACACAATGGCGGTAACATTCGGATGGTCCACAAATTCGTCTACGACACGAATGCCGGCAGAGTGGATGACGACAATAGTGTTGGAACAATTGGCCGCGACATTCTTCACCAGATTGTCGCTGAATGTATCCTTGAGCGACGTGCGATCGAAAGACTCCGAAGCATAGGCGTTGATGAAGACCAAGCAGGCATCCGCGTTGGAGTACACAGTCGGGTTGACGGCGGCGAAGTCCCATCTGACCATACCCTTATCGGCAATTACACGCCTCTGAATTGCATCAAAAGGACTGATCACGTAGGATGGTGTATTGGAGCCACTGCCTCCACCGGTGACGAGAGTGCCATTGAAGGTGTTCCATCCGAAGTTCACGTCATAGCCACCACCATATCGGGCGGGTGTGGTCCAAGGAGAATCGGGCGATTTGGCATCATAACCGTAGATGTTGAGGAATCTTGGCTTCTTCAGCGGCAGGGCGTTATCGACATTCTTGACGAGGACGGTTCCAGCAGCGCCGATCTCGCGGATTAAGGCTGCATGATCGCCACGGACGTCGATGATGGGGTGTTCCTGGTTATAGTTGTACACACCTACAGCTGGGTATCCTTCGTCTTGTCCAAGATGGTACCATGCCGCAAGGATACGGGTGACCATGTCGTCCAGACGGCTCTCAGCGACGGAGCCGTTCTTCACGGCCTCCGTCAAGTTGTCGCCCCAATATCCACCATCTGGCATGATGAGATCCAGACCAGCATTTGCAGCTGCCACTCCGGCGTGGTTGGCACCCCAGTCGGAGGTCACAAAGCCCTGGAAGTTGAGTTCACCCTTCAGGATGCCATTGAGGAGCTTGCTATTCTGGCAGCCATAGCTGTTGTTGGTGCGTTGGTATGAGCACATCGCAGAGGCTGCACCTGCTTTGACGGCATCCATGAAGGGAAAGGCATAAAGCTCGTGGATGCTGCGATCATCGGCATTCGTAGAGATGGCTTCCCCCATTGAACCAGGGTTTCTTCTCCATTCTTGCTCGTTGAGCAGCCAATGCTTCATCTGCGACATCACACCGGTGCTTTGCAATCCCGTAGTGACTTCACGCATGCCCACAGAACTGAGGAACGGATCCGCGCCGAACCCTTCCCAGTTTCGGCCAGCTCTTGCCACTCTTCCAAGTGGACCACCAACCGGAAGTAGTGCGATGTTGATGCCTTTGCCACGGTACTCCTCGCCCAGAGCCTTTCCGTACTCATACATGAGATCTTTGTCGAACGTAGCACCCACGGTGAGCTGAGCTGGGAATGACGAAACGAACTCTTGTCCTCGAATACCGTCCGGCGCATCGGCCAGGCACATTGCCTGGATTCCGAGACGCTCAATGGTGAAAGTATTACCAACGCAGAGGCCTGTGTGACCTCGTGTCATATTGACCTGATCCTGTCAGCAATAGCCAGATACGTTTTTTGTCGGCTCAAGGATATCTACCTTCTCGATCAAGGTCATCTGGGCAACAAGCGACTTTGCCCTCGCGTAGGACGCGAGCCAATTCGTGTCAATGCCACCATATCCTTCCGCTGGACAATTTATGAGCACTCTGATCTTGATCTTTGAGGACCATACTCACGCGTAGGATAGACTGGAGGACTCATTCCATAGTAAGGATCAGAGACATTGGTGTAGCTCTGGGACTCAGCAATCGCCGCCAACGAGAGCAGAGCTCCTGCCTTGGCGAATGAGGGCTTCATCTTGGTCTGAAGGCAAGCGTTTGACACAAAGCAGAGCAAAACTCTGCTTCGGCCACAGGCTGTTTATACTTCCAAACATTTTGCCAGACCTCTGCCACGCCGTAACGCGAGACTGATGCGATATCCAATGGCGCTATGCCTTCACTCGCCTATCCATGCTGCCCGTGGGCCACCATCTTAGTTGTGGAGTCAATGCTGGCAGAACTGGTGATTTGGTGCCTCGTGTCGAAGTGTCCGACGTCAAGCCGTGGTATAGCAGTGGAGGTGTTGCAGCGCTAGTCAGGTACATCAGGTATCGTGATGCAGGCCAAGCACGTTTTCGGGGTAGCGAATGCCGCAAGCCATCGGCACTTCGGCCAGCCTGCCCGATAATCGTCTTCTTTATGGGCAATTCTCACAATGATACCAGAGTCTCATCGGCCGTGTCTAGTCTCGCGAGGAATACATCTCGGCGCGCATGATGGTGGGTGCTGCCATGCCTATCAATCCGTCGCAGTCTTGATGGTATCTCGGCGGATTGGAATGCTGTCAAACACAGCTTTGCAGAGGTGGTGTTATCATGTCTCGCACTCGAGCAGAGATTCAAGATCTTGAATGAAAGAATAAGAGTAAGATAGGAGACGTGCTGGCTGTTTAAGAACAGCACCTCGAATCCTGGATGCTTCCGCACGGGCCCGAATCAGGACCAAAGGCGGTCCAAAGCCAGAGCTCCCAACTTCCGTGGAGATATACCGATTTTTCCGTCGCATCCACGAACTGCATCATATAGAAAGTAGTCCCCAAGTTGAGGCAGCGAGAAGAGCAGGGTAGCATCAGAGCCGATGGAGTCAGGGAAAGAGCACCTCACTCGTTGAGTGGGAAGGGACAGCGGCCGAATACTCTTGCCAAGAGCATCATTGCATGGCAGATGGGACAACTTCATTCCTGCCATCATTTTCAAGGGGTCTTTCATACAGAAGGTTTTGCACAGAAGGCTGGCTTTGGAGGACGCAGCTCACAGACTCTGAAGTCTCGCACGTCGCGACTTGACGCCGACCCCGAGGATCAATCTGGTGCCTTTCACAACATGGATTTACGCTCCAATGTTACCATATTCAGCACTGGATGACTCGGCAGATGACATTCTCAAGCACGAAAGTGTATCGTCCTTCCATGAACTGTGAGCCATCCAGATGCACGCCAAGAAATAGTGGTCTCCTTACCACTTAGTCGAAGGTAGCTGAGGAACAATTATGCATTTGAGGCGGAGCATGACTCCACAGAAGCAGCAGCCGAGCTCGAGGAGAGAGTAGGTAATGCACCTGCATCTCGCTGGACGCTCTTCTTTGACTGAGGTGCGAGAGATCATTTCTGGATTGGGCCATTGATTAGCGACAGCTCACCCTGCTTGTGCTACCATTTCTCGGCCAAATGATCTTGGCCATGCATTGCAAGCGATAGAGCTGACCTCTCGAGCTGAACTTATAGGAGAAATCGATATCTCAACCTCCGCTGACGCAAGGAGTTCTTGTTATTCTTCATAGAACATTCACCAGAAATGCTGTTCTACACAACCCTCTTACCTTCACTTATAGCTGTCCTAATTTTCTCCGTTCGAAGGCAAAAGCGAAACGCGAGACTACCTCCAGGTCCCAAACCAGTCCCACTACTTGGGAACATCTACGATCTTCCACCAAAAGGTGGTCGTGACTGGGAACATTGTGTTCAAGCAGCAATATGGTACGTACACTACATGCATACCCTAGATTCCACGCAATGCTAATCAACACAGGCCCCATCACCTCTCTGACGGTCCTCGGCAAAACTATCATCATCCTCAATGACCTTGAAGTCGCAACAGAACTCCTCGAGAAGCAGTCAAATGCAAGTCTCGACAGGCCCCATCTACCATTCGCCATGGGCATGTAAGAATCACCAAGTTCACCAGTTGGCGTAGCTAAATGATACAACAGGTGTGGATGGGGCCAAGTCGCCTCTCTACTCTCAAGCGGTCACCGCCTAAGAGCTTCAAGAAAGCATTTCCACTCCGTCATGGGAACACATCAAAACCTTGCGCAATTCTTACCACTACAAGATCTCGAGAGTCATCGCTTCTTACTCCGCACGCTCGAGCGACCCAAGGCCTTTCTACAGCACATCAGAACGGAAGTCGGCGCAATCGTGCTCAAGCTGGCTTATGGCTATACAGCTGATGAGAATCATGATCCGCTGGTCGAGCTTATCGATTTGTGTCATAGACAGGTAGGAACAGCTGCGCAACCAGGAGCTTGGGTTGTGGATTTCATACCTGCTTGTGAGTGATTTGGTCCAGAAGATCGACTGGTGACTGACTTCTGTAGTGAAGTACATACCAGACTGGCTCCCTGGAACATCATTCAAGAAGACGGCGAAAGAGTTCAAAGCGAAGATCACGGAGGCCGTGTATCGCCCCGCCAAGTTCGTGGAAACGGAGATGGCGAAAGGCATCAACGAGCCTTCGTTCTTATCAGTGCTTTACGACAACGGTGAAATGAGCGCCGAAGACGAAGACATCGCCAAGTACTCTGCTCAGTCGCTCTATGGAGGTGCTTCCGACACGGTAAGTCGTTTCCATACACACAGCTTAATCAATCCACTGACGCGTAACAAAGACTGTCAGCACACTCTCCACATTCTTCCTCCTCATGGCCAAGTATCCCGAAGTACAACGTCAGGCTCAAGACGAAGTCGATCGCGTCGTAGGCAAAGCACAACTCCCTGGAATCGAGCATCGTGACCATCTACCTTATATCCAATCAATCATCAAAGAAATCCTACGTTTACATCCCGTAGCACCAACCGGACTTCCGCATTTGATGGCTACCGAAGGTACCTGTGCTGGCTATCACATCCCCAAAGGTGCCACAATTATCGCAAACTTATGGTACGCCAACCCTCACCCCAATCCCCAACACCCACTAACCACACATCCAGGTCCATCGGCCGGGACCCCTCCATCTACCCCTCCCCCGACCTCTTCAACCCAGATCGCTATAACAAAAACGAACTCGATCCCCGAACCTGGGTCTTCGGCTTCGGTCGTCGCGCATGTCCCGGAAAACTTCTAGCCGAACAGACATTATTCCTGACGACCGCGAGGACTTTGGCGATGTTTGATATTGCGGAGAACAGGGGTTTGGAAATGAAATTTGAGCCTGGGATTGTTAGTCAGCCTGAACCTTTTGAAGTGACCATCGAGGTTAGGTCGAGGGAGTGTGAGGAGGTTGTTAGGAGGGTGGAGATGGGAGGAGAGAGTAGTGCGGAAGCGTTGGGAGGGGTCGAGAGCTGGTAGATAGAGAGGCCTAAGGATGGTAGGATTAGCAATTGTTGAGGAAAGGTTGTGTATAAGTAGACTTGTAATCGACTAGAGGCAACATATTGCAGATAAACACGGCAGCAGAGGCTCTTCATTTGAAATGTGCTACGTCCGGTCGATCACAGGTCCTAGGTTATTATGACTCATCTCTTACGCTCACTTGTCGTTATTATGCCTACTTCTTCGGAAAAAATTGTGAGTATATTTCTACTCCATCCAGCAAAAAAAAATCCTAACTAGGTACAGGTGAACCTATCTTCTCTGCTTTCCTCTACTGTTCTGCTTCCCCCTACTCTTCTTGGGTTCCTCATAACCTCGTGACGCCTTGGCCATGAAGTTTGTAGCCTCAGCGAGCTGTTCTGGAGTGATCTTCCCCCAAGGCTCTCGTGGCTTTCCGAGTATTGTTAATGACTCGCTGTCATTGTCTTGGGCAGGAGGCTTCTTCTTCTTCCCTTCATTCTGAGCATTGTCAACTTGGGCGGTCTTTTTCTTCGTGGTAGACTTGGTGGTATTTTCCGTTTTATTCCCATTACTGTTGTTAGCTTTCCGGGCGGCCTTCTTCTTCGCTCCTTTCTTAGATGAGTCGGCTTCAATATCGGTCCAGGCGTCGTCTGTGTCATGGTCGTGCTGGGCTCTGCCTTTGCCTTTGCTTTTGCCCTTACTTCTGCTTCGGCTCCGGCCTTCCTTCTGGTCATCATCTCTACCTCCAGCTTCATCATTATCGCTGCCATGTCTGCGTTCTCGTTGACCTCTGCCACCTCTGCCGCCCCTACCGCGACCTCGGCCTCGGCCATGGTCTCTATTTCTACCATCATCTTTACCTCTAGCTTCTTCTTCATCGCTAACTTCTGCTCCACCTCTGTCCTGTCGTCCGCCTCTGCCGCCTCTGTCGCTTCTACCACCTCTTCCTCGACCTCGACCTCTACCTTTATTTCTAGGCCTAATCTCACTAGACATGGCCAGTTCATGCTCATTGTGTTGAGAATTGTTTGGGCGACCGCGTCTCGGCTGCTCTTCTCCCCCTTCACCTGCACTTTCTCTCCCACCCCTGCCGCCTCTACCACCTCTGCCTCTCGCTTTTCCTCTGCCCCTCCCTCTTCCTCCTCTTATAGGCTCGTCATCTGTCTCCACAGCGTCAGAATACTCATTCTCCTGTGCCGAGCTATCCTGTCCAGACTCGACTGGTTTCGCCAAGTCGTCTTCATCATCAATATCCATCCAATCCTCATCCATATCTTCATCCAGGGCGACGGGCGTTTCGTCACTTGGCTCCACAGATTCAAATCGTACCGTTTTCTTCCCCGTTTCTCTTCCACTTTCTCTTCCACCTCTTCCGCCTCTTCCTCTTCCTCTACCCCGACCTCTATCCCCTCCTCTATCATTTCCTTCTCCCTCTTCTCTGTCCCCATCATCATCTCTACTTCTACCATCCCTCCCACCTCTCCCTCTCCCTCTTCCACCCCCTCTCCCCCTGCCCCTTCCTCTCCCATTCTTTACTCCCATCCCCGTCCAAAGTCTCCCCAAACTCTCCATCTTCTGCTCAACATTCTCAAATCCCTGCCCATACCCCGACTCAAAAGGAGCAGCCTCCGGATCATCCTCCTCATCCATCCTATTCCTCTTCTCTTCCAATTCTTCTTCATAATGCTTCGCCCAATCCACAATTTTCTCGCCCCAGCCATAACTCCTAGCAAGCTCCAAAATTCTTTCCAAAGATCGCCTCGCTTCGTCCCAATATTCTTCGCTCGCTTCTTCTTCCCTCGATTGTCGGTATATATAATGCCATCTCCTTTCGATAGGATTCTCGTATCGTATGAGTAGAGGAAGATATCGAGTCCAGAAGATCAGACTTGGCCGTTTTTTAGAGACGGATCGTATGATGATTATATGCAAAGAATCCCGTTCCGCTTTTCGGTCGACTTGGCGTGATTTTTTCGAAATTTTGAGAACTCGATTCTTTTGGCGTCGGAACTCTCTTTCGATTCGAGCTTTTTCACGATAGAATTCTTTGTTTCCTGGCAAATCCCAAACCCTTTCGATAGGGTTCCGCAATCTCCGATTCTCGAGTGCTCTTCTTCGACGACTTGCATCTCCATCAACATACATCCATCTTCTTTCAATAGGATTCTCCCATTCTCCAAGAATCTCAAAACGTTTAGGACCGGCGAGTTCAATACCACGAATTGGCCATGGCCAAGATGAAGCTCCAGTGACGACGGTATTCCAGTGAAATCTACCGAGATCATTCACCAATCTCTTTTTCTCCAATGCGTCTTCTTCTCGTCGAAGATTCTGTTCTTGTTGCCATTTCTCAAGTCCGCGTTTCATGCGCTGCAATTTGCCCCATTCATGTTGTTCCTCCTTCTTTTTTCTCTGGTCCTCTAAAATCGTTTCGAAATGTAAAGTCAAAGCTACTTGACTTGCTGCACGGTGTAGCCAGCCATGGGAGTCGTCATCGAGATATGCGCGACGATACGAGTCAGATTCCCATTTCCTGGCTTTAACGCTGTTGCTGTCGTAGAGGATGGGGAATTGGGCTTTTCGGATATCGAGGATTAGGTCATAGTATAATGCTTGTTGGTGATTGGAGTTGAGGTGCTCTGGAATGTGGCGGCCTTCAGGGTATTCGAGAACTTTCTTGGACACTGGAATGGGATTCTTCTTGAAGCCAGGGCGTATATAGTGTCGTGCGGTGGATGGAAGGTCAGGCTTCTCGGTTTTGGCTGCAAATTCTGGTGGGGTCCAGTCGTCTTCTGGTGGCCTTCGTGCTGCTGTTTGGGACGGAATTACGAATGATGAAAAAATGCCCATTTTGCCTATCACATTAGCACAATTGTGTCTTCACATGGGATGTCAGCTCAAGCACATGGGAATAGGAAAAGCCTACGGGTGTGGAACAAAGGAGGTCAGTGAACTTCTTCATTTGGAGCTTTATCTGAAATCACCGCATTGGGTGAAGCTTCCTTTGTTCACTTCTCCCCACAATGCTCAATGCTCGTTTCATCCCTATAACACAGCGGAGCGCGATTCGATCGCTCTCAGTGTCCACCGCATCAGGAAGCGCTCTGGCAAGGTGAAAGTGCTAATCCTCACCCGGTCTTTTACTCGCTCTCGCTAATTTAACGCTTCGGGCTGCCAGATGGAGACTTGCGAATCGGACTGCGGGCTTGCTCCTGCGGAGACTTGCTCTTCGAACGACGGGCCGGAGTGGCCTGCTGCTGAACCACGGGCTGGGCGCTCTGGGGCTGCGGCATCATCTGTGGTGCCTGCATCGGGGTATACGTGTGCTGGAACTGGCCCTGGCCGTTGAGCTGACCTGTTGCAGCTGGGATCATTCCGACCGACTGTCCCTCCAGAACGCGAAGGTTGTTCTCGAAATCCGTGTAGACTCTCTCAATCTGGTCGACGCTCCAGCCCTTAGCAAGAGCCAGCTGCTTGACTGTCTGCTTTCTCGCAAGCTGATCCTGCATGAAGGTGACCGTGGCACCGAGGACAATGGCTTCGGAACGCGCCTGACCGTCCATGCCTGGGACAAGAGTGCTGAGCTTGTCGAAGCCAGAGCGAATAGCCTCGCGACGCTTCTTCTCTGAGCTGATGTGGTTGTCTTTCTTCTGCTGGTCGGACAGGCGAGCCTTTGCTGGCGTGAGTGGAGACTGGGAGAGACCCATGGCGCTTGAGTTCATCATGGTCGCGGTAGTGGTGAGGTCGAGTGTCGAATGCTTGAGTATGTGGGAGCAGGTGCCGAGTGGTCGCGCCGGTGTCGTCAGTCGAGGTGGATGAAGAGTGGTCTGAGACTATTAGTAGGAGTTAGCGAATTTCCTATGGCGAATCTTAGAGCGACTGCGAACATGGCAGCCAGTGGCAGCTGGCGTGGTATCAGTCCGTGGTCGAAGGCTAAGCAGTGGCGGTTGGCAAATGGCAGTTGAACTAGGCTTGTGTTGATGTTGCTGCGTCCGGTCCAGATGGCAGTCCAAGTGTTGCGTCGTTGCTGTGTCCAGTCCAGGAAGTCGGTGGAAGATTGTTAGTGAGTAGTAGCTCAAGGCGGATTGAACACAAGACTTCGTCCGGCGGCAGAATCCAATCGCATGTCCGTGCTCAGACTGTCCACATGCAAAGTCAGCTCCCCCGGTGCTTAAGCTGTCATGTGCAGGCGAAGTGAGTGATTGAGTGAGTGCCGTCCGTATTGTCGCTGTGGCAGAACAATGGCAAAGTCGAATGGCAATGGCGCGAAGTTCAATGTCGGATGTCTGTCACATGCAGTCACATGCGAAATGCGAAGGTGGATCCAAGCTTAAGTTGACTTCCGCAAGTCGGCGACTGGGGATCTCTTGGCGCTAGCGATGAACCCGTGCCTTACCCATGCCGTGCGCTTGCCTATTCCTGGACTGCTCCTGACGTCGTTTCTATTCGCAGTTTCAGGGTTGGCGGCCGTTTAGTGTTTCAGTCGCGCGCGGGTTGCTGTCAATTTCCTGCAAACAACACAGCAACAACATCGACATATTCACCGTGCTCTGGACGACAAGGAACAGCTTGCCTGGAACAACATATTCATGCAATCGGGCAGAACCTGGAAGTTTGACCTTGTGATCTGAGGTCATTGTGCTTGATCGGAACAAGAGGCGCCTCCCGCTGCAGCTGCAGCTTCCCACGTTTCACTCCGGTCGTCGTCTCGCTTGCTGGACTCCCCGCTTGCCGACCGACGCACATCTCAGTTGGAAAGCTGTTGCAGGCCAGGCCAGACAGACAGCAGGGAAGCTTGAAAGTCTACTTTGCTGTGCTGTAGCGTAGTATCGTACAGACTGCAGCAGTTCGTAGCGGTTTGGTACTGTACTGGTTTCTGGAGAGACAAGCAAGCTGCCTTCTCGACCGCGGATGCTTGTCTTGTTCACATGGCAGCGTGAGACTGGTGCTTCCTTCCTGCTTGACGACGCCCACCTGCCGCCGCCATAATGGAACGTTCTTCGGCGCACTCGTCTGTCAACAGTCGCCGTACCAACTCGCACTCGGCCCGTGAGACTCTCCGCCGCAATATGAGCTACGCCAAACGCGCCATCGTTGTTTCCGACCAAGATGCATACATCTACGCCCTCCGAGCTGCCTACCTGTCATATCTGCTGCTGCCGCGGCAGAAACGAGTACAGCATGTCGCCAACACTTCCAAGCCGATACAGCGCAGCGGCACATCGATCAACGATATGGTCAAGGACTTCAGCCTGATCCGCGACAATAAGAGCACCAAGTTCCCACATGGATTCATGGCAGCCTTGGACAAGCGAATTACGGGAGTCTTGACGGGGACCGAGAAGATGCCTGAATACCACAACAGCGACATCAAGCGGACCTTTGGCACATTTCTGAACGAGTTCAAGAATCCGACTTTCAGGAAGAGCATGGAGAAGGACCGCAAGGTTGAGGACTTGCTGTTGATCTTCTACTCTAAAGCCACGGCAACATTACAGCTGGGGAAGGCACCAGATGACGACTCATGGAAGATAATGGTTGATCGACATGTTGCCTTGTTCGTCAGATTGATCAGCAATACACTGGCAAAGAATGACTGGACGAGAGATAGGCCCGAATTGACGAGCAGGCTGAAGACGCTGGAAACGAAACTCTTACAGCACGATCAGGACTTGGCAGATATGAGCCAAAGAAACGGCGGCCAGGGAGGCACCAGCATAGAGGTCGAAGTGCCGCGCACATACGACGTAAAAGACATGCCTCTGGTATTGCGAGTGTGCAGAGCATTTGCAAAACCGACAGTACAAGCACAGAACGACATCAATGAGCACAAGGACGAATGGACCGAACGCGCGGCTCTGAGAGATTTGAAAGAATACCAGGCGCACATGTCGTTAAACACATCAATAACACTCTCCAAGGCTGACTTCGACCTGGACGAGGCGTACGAAGTTTGGCGCAAGGAGGAAACTAGCGATCTCAGCCAGATGATGCAGGCCTTGCTTGTTTCCGATCCCAGCTTGTTGAAGAGCTCACGCGGGAGTGTGCCGCAGCTAAAACCATTACCTTCGGTACCTGACGAAAGTGGATATTCGCGACCCAGCGGCGAATTCGACTCTGGCTATGTCCTCGACCATCCCGTAGACCTAAGTAGCTTGAATCTCGGCGACTCATCACCAAGAGATTCGGGCACGGGCTCCATAGACGCGAGTCATTCCAATTTCACCTTTATTCCGTCTGACGCCCGGTCATACTATCGGCAGGTGGTCAAGATTGCCCTGAGCAATGATCTTGCCGACGAGGAGGTGCAGTCAGCAAGTCTTCTCTCGCCACAGACACTTGAACTACTCAATGAGCTCGCTATGCGGTGGCGTGTACCATCATCTTCAAGGCTGGTGCTCTTTCTTGATGTGATTCGCGAGAAGTATCAGAATCAAGAGATCTCACTCTCTACGGTTGATTTAGCCTTCGCGCAAGCAAAAGAACCGCCGCCGGAGCCAAAGAAGGGCAAAGCTCAGCCAGTACAAGCCACGCTCTTCGATCGAAGCAGGTGGACAGTAGCCGATAACGCCACGATGCGAAGTCTACTTGCCACAATACACGATGCCTGTCTTCGTGAGTTTTACGATACTTTTCAGCACTGTTACGAGACGAAAGGCCCAAATATCGGAACCGTCATGGGCACATTGGAGGAGCACATCTGGCCTGATCCGGCATTCAGCAGAAACGAAGAAGACATGGCTACTTTCGCACAGATGATGTCAGAGCAACTAAGGAACAAAGCTAGGGAGAAATATCATGACATGCTCGCGAAGAATGTCCCTGACAATTCCAAGGATTGGGAATTCTACAATGTCATCAAACTAGGACAGGCCGTCGTGGCGATGTGCAGCAAGATTCAAAAGCGGTATTCGAAGATGAACGAAATCATGGGTGTCACACCTCTGCGCGTACTACTGGAGGAGATATTGCCGTCGTTCTCGAGTGACGCAAAAGAACTCGTTGCAAGGATATTAGAACTCACCAAGAAGAAGGGCGAGGAGGTACCTGTGCAAGATGGCTTTGAACTGTACGGCGAACTTGTTGAGATTCGCAAGGTCTACAACCAAGCACTACCTGGACGAGAGTTTGAATTCAAAGTTGAAGACCTGCTGCAAGATTTTGTTTGGCGATGGATCGCTATGACCGACAGTAAGCTTCTGGACTGGATCGAGGGTGCCGTTGCACATGATGAGTTCCAAGTCAGGCAGGATGCTGCTGCAAGAGAACGTGGTGATCCTCCAGCAAATGACGAGCGTCATTCGCAGAGCGTAATTGACGTCTATCAAATCTTCGGTCAAAGCACAAACCAGATCTTTTCACTGAACTGGGACAACGATTTGCAGTACGCCAAGTTCATGACTGCGATCAGCAAATCTATCGGAAAGGGAATTGCGCGTTACTGCGAACTTCTCGAGACCAAGTTCGCGCGTGAAATGGATCGCCAAACACCGGAACAAGAAGCGCGGGCCCAGCAAAGCCAAAAGGACAAGTGGATAACAGCAGCTCGCGATGTCTGGGCGACTGGTAGCCTGACGCAGAAGATTGAACCTTTCAACTTCTATCCAGAAAGCTTCGTCAAGATCAACGACATCGAATATGCGACGCTCCAGCTTGATCGCGTCGAACGGGAAATGGACACCGAGACGTTGGTCAGTGTCATCAATAGGCACGAACCACCACCTCCGCCGAATGCAAGGAAGCGGGGTGAGAATAAGTGCATGTTCACAATTAAGATCATCGAGGCGGAAGATCTCAAAGCCGGTGACATGAATGGACTGAGCGACCCATATGTTGTGCTTGGCGATGAGTACCAGAAGCGACTCGCCAAGACGAGAACAGTCTACCAGTCTCTCAATCCTCGATGGGATGAGACAATAGACATTCTGACAACAGGCCCGCTGAATGTCATTGCCACCGTCTGGGATTGGGATGCTCTTGGAGATCACGATTGTCTGGGTCGAACAAGCTTGAAACTGGACCCGAACCATTTCAATGATTACCTTCCTCGCGAGTACTGGCTTGATCTTGATACACAAGGTCGTGTGCTCGTCCGAGTGACCATGGAAGGCGAGCGCGACGACATCCAATTCTACTTTGGAAAGGCATTTCGTACCCTTAAGCGAGCAGAGCGTGACATGACGCGAAAGATCACTGACAAACTCAATGCCTACATTCAGCAATGTCTATCTCGACGTACGCTACGCGCCCTTACTTCGACCTCCACGGCTTCGACGATCACTAGCATGGGCATGAGCAAGATCGGTGGTTATTTCAGCAAAGTTCAAAGCAACTATACAGGACGTCCAATGAGCGTGGTGACGCCTCCCGCCGCAACGGCTCCAACAATGCAGGAGAAGGCCTCCAATGCCCTCAAGCCACTGCTTCAGTACTTCGACGATAACTTTGCGATCATGAAGCTGACGCTTACTGACAGCGCCATGATCATGGTCATGACGAGACTCTGGAAGGAAGTACTGGTGACCATTGAGGGTCTACTGGTTCCACCATTGAGCGACAAGCCTTCTGCACAGAGACCGCTGACGCAGGCTGAGGTGGACGTGGTGTACAAGTGGTTGCAGATCCTTTACGACTTCTTCAACGCCTTCGACCCCGAGCGTCAAGTCGCCGATGGTGTGCCTGCCGATGTCTTGAAATCGCCGAAATACCACGATCTCCAGAATGTCGCCTTCTTCTACTTCGAGTCGACTGATAATCTCATTCGGAACTCGGAGGCTATGGCGTCTGCTAACGCCGCTCGGCAACAGCAACAAGCTCAACAGCTCAACCGCATGTCCGCACCAGCTGGCTTCCTCTCACCCAGCCTTGGTGGTACAAGAAGGAGCAAGAGCATTTTGCAGAGCAGAAACCTGGGTACCATGAGGAAAGCTAAAGAGGAGAAGAGGAAGGAAGCACAGGCTGATCCCAATGATGACATGATCTTGCGTATCCTCCGAATGAGGCCTGAAGCTGAGCGATACTTGAAAGATCGCAGCAGACAAAAAGAAAGACTTGCTGCCGCAGCTGCAGCGGAGGCGATCGTGCGACAGAGCTTGCAGGCTGGACGTAGCGGCCACGGATACAGCCAGAGTCTGGGTGGTGCGCAAAGATCCGGGGCTGGTCTACAACGTGGTGGGTTTAATCGGCAATGGGGTACGATTAGAGAGTAATGAGGAGGACAATGGCATGGCGTCTGGTTTCGAACTTTTCTTTGATTTGATGTTGAACGGAAATCGACTGAGAGAATTGAGCGAAGATTACAAGCTCGTGAGCATGATAATGGCGCTTTTTTCTTTCTTCGGATGTGTGGAATTTTCTCGAGATAGTCATATACCCGTCGTGTTAGTGTTTTATGTAGTTGGCGGTACCCAGGTGACATTTGATTGAGGCCACCATTTGGCCGCCGACGTGACGATTTCGAGTATCGCCTTCGAGAACCGAACTGGTCTTTGGTCACTTACGACGGCGACTGTATGGTACCACTGCCGCGTTGACGAGATGGCTGGCGTGATCTCGAAAAAGCTCATGTGAAGAAGTTCGTGCAAGCTGCAAAGGTGTTGAAAGGAACTTCCATCTTGGAAACATTGCATAGGAGCGGTGCTGCTATGTAATGTCTGGCAGGCAGTAGACATCAACAGGCAGTCACAGCGCCGTGGCTCGGTCACCTCGAGAGCGGATCTGGACAAGGAGGCTAAGCCTTCGATTGGTCTTGGCGCACTTGTACCAAGCTCTGGTCCGGAACCAGCAACGCGAAGCCGTTGCCGCTTGATCTCGCCTATCGTGCACCTTCTATAAAGGATCCGCTCTCCTAAACAGCAAAATTGGATTGACCAATTGAATAGTCTCGCCTATACAGAAGTTGGCTGTGGAAGGCGATATGATACTGGATGCCGGGGCCTCGTTCTGGATGTGCCAAGGTCAGCTTCAGAACGATCATCTTGCCCTTTGACGTTGAAGAATCTGGATCTAGTAATGGAAGGGCAGACACGTTTTGCTACTGGATCTTGCCAGGAGGCATATCTATATATTGATGTCGCCATGTCTTCGTCTTCAGTGGATTTCTCTCTTTTTCTGATCTCCAAGCTCAGCCTGAACGCGGACTTCCTCCTACGATGGCTCGTATACTGACACTTGTTCTACCTGCTGCTGCAATACTGGAGGTAGCATATGCCAATCCATCACCAGCTTGTAGCCAAGGGGCAGTTGGAGTACTGCTCGGGTTCTACAAAAACTCTCCAGAAGTGACATCCTTCTGTTCCTCTCGTTATCCACTCGCGACAGTCACATCAACAGCCACAACAACTACAACTCCGACAGTGATCCGAAGCAGTGAGTCTCATCTTATGTTGCAAGTCCTCAACGACTTAGCTTACTGACTCAATCTGACAACAGCCACTACTCCCATCAGCACTGACACTGCTACTTCGACGTACACGAAAGTCGCAGTCACCACATACCGTGCCGGAGCAGCCAAAGTCAAGCGTGACGCGGTCATTCCTACTTCTTCAGTCGCGGCTGAATCAAACCCAGCTGCACAATACACGACCTCCTTGGCAGATCCACCTCACAACGTGGTGATCCAACCTCGAGCCCAAACCCCAGCCATAGTCTCCACCTTCCTCGCCCGAGCATCCAACCTCGCAGGCCCATTCTGCACCTGCGCAGAAATCGCCCCAACAACCACAACCACCCTCACCATAACCGCCGCCGCCACAACCACGACCTCAACCTTCGCCGGTCCACCCACAACAATCACCCAAACAACCTACACTCCCACCACCACCCGCACAGAATCCTACGCTCCTTGTGCCACCAATGCAGGATGTCCAGTCAAATCCGGGTCGTGTGGAAGCGATTCTAATAATTGTGTTTGTCGGAACCTTATTACTGGGGAATTAGCTTGTGATGATGGTGGGTATAGGCAAGGAGAGTGTGGTGGGTGTTCGAAGCATGAGGATTGTGGGGTTGGGCAGCTTTGTTTTGTTACGTGTTGTGGGGGAGCTTGTTATACGACGAGGACGGAGAGGTGTACGAATTCGGGGAGTGCGAAGTTTTTGTTTGCTAGAGATGGAGGTGGGATGGTGGAGGAGGAGGATAGGAGGGCGAGGGGGTTGTGACGTTGTGATGGTTCTGAGGGAAGATATTGTAATGGCCATGGGATTAGAAATGTTCGTCTTGCAGCAATGCTCTTCCTATAACGAGTCATTTATCTTTTATTTCTAGCCTCGCCTTTTAGTTCTTGATCGATTGCTCTTGTCTTCCTCAGTCCATTTGAATATCTAAATGTAGCAGCAGCGGTCGTCATTCGCCAAGCGACCAGGGTCGGACCGAGTTCCGGAGTTATCTCGACTTCCCTCTTCTTTCTGTACTCTCTTCCTACTGGCAAAACACATGAATCTTCGCGACGATCGCTCTTTGCCGGCAGAAGAAGGGAAAAGGCTCCCCCCACTCAAATGCCATTCGGACGACGACAGCATCGAATGGAGATGAGCTGCGGAGGGCGAATACTTGTGGAGTTCACTAGACTTTCTTCGCGACACAAACCAGACCTCATGATGCTCACAAACCGGCACCACGAGAACAGTCTGGGAGAAATGACAGGGCACTGTGCATCTAGCTGGGGGAGCCTGTCATAGAAGCTCTGCCATCGCTCGGATCCGACATAGGAGCCTGGAAGCCATTCATGAGAGTGTGGATCTTCCCAGGCTGCATGCTGGCTGGTAAACCTCCATGGATGACGAAAGACCTTAAGAAGGTATCTTGAAGATTTTCTGTGCACCGAAGCTACCTTGTGGTAGAATTGTTGCTGCGCTGCTTGGTCGTCGCGCAATGATGCAAGAAGATGTGTTACGGATCTAGCAGGTGATCGGCCAGGCCTTCTCTCGTATCTCACTACGTCCGGCGACTCTCCAACCCCTGATTTTCGAACCACTGCGCTTCCGAATCAACTAGCCTGGAGACATTGCCTGGGATAGAAATCGAATCAGATCCGATCGCTGATCATAGCGAAGAACTAGTTGGATTGGGTCGCCGTATAGCAATGGTTGCGATTGGGTCGACTTTGGGGGAGTGCCGCCGCTTGAGGGGGGCGGCTTTGGCGGCGGGCGATGTTGGAGTCTCGCCGCTTGATGGCACTGCATCAGTGGCGGACGGTACTATGCCGAGAGCATCCTACGGCGTGAAGTGAGCCTACACTTTACCTGTAACTCCGGAATGACTTGACGACGGTTGAAGCATTCACTGGGCTACGGTTAGCATCGCTCTGAGCCATCCTTTGGAGAACGAGAATCAGCAGAGCAAAGATTGAGAGGTGAGGTCATATACAGTTGCAACGAGGTAACGTGAAGCAGCTTCTGTTCGCTGCTGTTTCATTGCATCGCTGTTATCTGCTGCTGACTGCAGTGATATTGTGCTAGCACAGAGCATCTGCACACCCCGTCCACTATTCTAGTGTTGCTTCTCAGCTATTCTTTTGCTGGAATGGGGCTATTGCGCATCTACTGGTCCCATCTATCGCAGCGCAGGCTTCTCACACTACGCCAGCTTCCTTTGCTGGACAGGACGAGCCAGTCAACCTAGTCGCACATGTCGAAGTCCTCATCTTCGGACTCCGACTCAAGGTCCACCATCTCGAATTCCACATCCTCCTGCTGCTTGAGTTCCTCGCGGTACCCATTGATGGTTTCTGGCATGGAGCACTTGGCGCAACGAATGATCTCGCTGCTCAGTGGATCGATGAAGGTCTTCACTTGTGCGAGAGGAAATTGGCCCTTCGGCTTCGTCTTGCCGCAACGTCCATAGCACAAGATCATAGCTGGTGCTGCTGCCAGAATCTCCTGACTAAGTAATAGTCAGTGTACCATGTTCAGGTTGGCTGTTGGAAGTACTTACCGCTTGCTGCTCGACTTTTCGACTTGACCTTGCTGGACAGCAGCCTTTGCGGTAGCGATCTTCCGCATGCTGTTGCTAAGGGAAGAATTCGCAGCGGCTGCACCAGGGTTAACGATAGCCTTCGCTGTAATAGGCTGAGCTGGGTCGCTGGATGTTCTAGCACAGGGTTAGCAACGACCGCAGATTTCGGGGCAGATGAAGACTTACGATTCGCCCTTGCTGGTCTTCGCTGCTTCTTTCTCTCCAGAGGTACGCACGAGACCCTCTTCGCACATGCTGTAATACTCGTCGGACATGAGGAGATCCTCATCGGACTCGGTGTAGCTGTTCTTTTGGGAGGAGATGTTGATGGACTCGACGCTTGCTTCCATGCCGGAACTGCGCATCATGCTAGACTTGGTCGGAGTCTGCTCTGGGGGAGTGGGCACGGTGGCACACCTGGACTTCAAAAGCTCGGCCGGGCCTTCAATTCCGGGCGCTGGTGCAACATTGTCGCCGGACTTGAGCTGAATTTCCTCCTGCGGCTTCGTGACCTCTGTCTCTGGTCGAGGTTCATTCTGAAGATGGAGTGGTGGGTACGTCCACTTCTTCCTAGTGCCACCCGCGACCCTTGGTGGGCGGCCGCCCATTGTGCTGTTTGGTAGCTGCTTTGGACGACCGTACTTCGATTGTCTGCCAAGGGATTAGCATCAGGTACCCCCTCGAGTTTCGGAGGAACTTACCCAGCGCCAGCGCCGTTTGGTGCCCAGCTTTCCTGGTGCTTCGTAGCATCGGCGACCGTGGCGTCGGCAGCTTGCTTGCCAGCTGCGCGAAGGTGTGGTGGAATCACCATTTCGCAGGCGATGCTGTCCTTGAATTTGGTATTGCTGCAGATGTCGAGGGTGTTGCAGAGGTTACGAGTGTCGGGACTGAGTATGGTCACTCGAGTGGGTGGTAACTCGAGCTGTTGTGGTTTGGTAAGTGGAAGGATCGTTGCGAGTCCTGGGCTGAATACTTAAGGGCGCGGCGCGGGTTCGTGTCGAGAAAGTCTGTGCTTGTCTTGGCGCTCTTCACATGCACGCAGACTGTGGTCCGTGCTCGCACTGTTCACTCCGCCCACTCCCAGCCAGAAGGACCGCATTCACCCAGATCATCGCTCATGGTGCCCTCGCGGATCGAATGGGAAATAGCCAAGGCCTGTGATATCAGGCATGAGTTGCCAAAACCAATCCGTCTAGAGGTGATGAGATCGGCAATGTGAACCATCACGGATGGTCTAGCTCCTGATGAGTGCTGGCTCATGGTTCTGTTGTTCATTGAGACTAACTACACTGCTATCGTGCTAGCTAAAGAGTCTCTGAGAGGCGACTACCAACGTGTCTGCGTACCGTGGATGTGTATCGACAATGTAACACGCAAAAGTGTATAACGCCATAAAACCTGTCTCCTCACTGGAAACGATGCTCATCGCCTTCTCGCAATCAGACCGGACCGAATAACCCAAAGCAAAAAGCAAGCAAGCGCCATGGCGAAAAGTGCGGTTGTCGAAAGCCAGTCTGCAGTCAAAGCTGCGCAGATAACAGAAGCGTTGGATGACGGTGTAGTGCTATGCCCGTTGTCGTGCGCTGGACCTGGAAGGAGAAAACGCGCCGATGTGTGGGATGATTGGGCCGAAACACAGGTTTCCTACTCGTCGTCATCTGAGTCGATGTCGACGAGCACAAACTCGCCATCCTCCTCTTGGATTTCTCCATGGCCTCCGTTGCTGGATGTCGGCATGCAGCAAAGCATGCAGCGGATAGGATCGGCGTTCATCGGATCGAGATACGCCTTCACCTGAGCCGGATGGTATTCGCTTCTCGGCTTGCATTTGCCACATGGGCCACCGCACAGGATCGAGGCTGGGCCCGAAGTCTTGATTACCTTGCTGAATGGTAGTCAGCAATCTATAGTCTGGTGCAGTTGATTGAAGATACGAACCGCTCGCTGACGATCTTCGATTGGCCCTGGACTTCAGCCTCCGTGTCACCGATCGCGGTCGTGGTGGAATTGCCGCTCCCAACGGCGACTTTGGCGTCGACGTCCGCTGCCACTGGTGATGGCTCCTGCTCTGAGAGCCTACTGCAAGATTAGCAATGAACGAAGGCTTGAGGGCCGCGTCGCTTACACTTCGTCTTCGTTCGACTCTTTGGCTGCGCCGCTTGACTTCAGGACCGCCTCCACGACCTTGCGGACCACCTGCATTGGCTCGGAAGCAATCTCGGTAGGCGCAACTTCAGCTTTGATGGATTCTTCGGCGACCTCAACATGCTTGAGCGGATTCTTGACATCCATGACGGAAACTTCGATGTCCTTGGCAATCGCTTCGACGTCCTTCAGCATGGTCTCGACATCCTCGATAGGAGTCTCGATTTGCTTGACAGAAGCGCTGGTGATTGCTTTGCCGGCGCTGCTGGTCGCCTTGCCAGGAGCGGAGGTCGACTGGCTTGACGCCTCAGCTGCGTTAGCTGTGTCGAGTGCGGCATATACCGCGTCGATAGCGGCAAAAGCTCCCTCTGTGAGGCGTTCATCTGCCCTAACGAGCGAAGCGTAGCTGGGGCCGGTTTCAAATGCTGAGTCTGGGAGGAAGGGCATCTTTGCTCAGATGTACTTGGGGATACTACCCGAGCGTCAGCGAAAAGCTCAGTTCCGAAGGCCACAAGAACTTACGAAGCGCCTTGGCCGATCAAGTCTCGACTGCCTGGATTCTGGCTTCGTCGTTGCGCGTCGTGGCGGCGGTGCTTGTCGGTCCTTGGTATTTCTTTATTTGATCGTTTGCAGGTGTTTGTGGGGCGACGGCGTTGCGATACTGTCGTGCTGCGGTGTTGCAGTGGTGCGAGTAGCAATGTTGTTGCGAGATTTTGGTTGGAGCCCGAGGAAGAAAATAAGAGCGGAACGGAAGCGCGCTAGCAGAAAAGTCCGTGCTTGTCTTGGCGCTCTTCACATGCACGCAAATGAGTGAATTGCCGAAGCGCGGCTTATGCGCGGCACGACCAAGCGCATCCCAAATGCATCCGGTGCGGAAGGATAAACGAATGGTATCGACATGTGCTAATGTACAACGGCGACCTCATTCCTCAATTTGCACGTCTCAATCGAGACGGCTCGATGTATGGCAAGTGCAAGACAGTGGAGTTTCCCAACAACGACTCAACTTAACAAAAGTCATAGTCGTCCTCGTTCAGATCGGGATCCTCCTCGCCATCGCACACTTTGCAAACGGCCTCGCCTGTCTTGCTCCACTTCCACTCCGAAGCGCTGTATTGTGCCCGGGCTTTATTCATGCCGCATGGTCCATTGCACTGGGCTTGTACGCAAAGGCTTTGGCAGGTTGCGCACCAGATGGCGAGTGGGTTCAGTGGATTGAGATACGTCTCGACGTCCTTTGCGAGGAACTTATCCTTTGGAAGGATCCTGTGGCAGGGTCCGTCGCAGACGATCTCTGCTGGACCGGATGACTTGATTTCCTTACTGGAAATTGTCAGTCTTTGACTATTGGTAGTCATAAACAAGAGTGCACTTGCCTGTCATCCGCGTTCCTTGGCAGTCGAGTCTGAGTCGGCACCGAGGCAGAAGGTTTTTCGACAGCGTCTTTGGACTTACTAGCATGACTTCAAGATCAGCGACATCCATCTACTCGAGGGCGACAGATACTTACGCGCTATCTTCGAAAGACTTGGCCGCTTCTTCGGCCATCTTACTCTTGAAGAAGGTTATGAAAGCCATGTCACGCGAAATCTTGTGATTCGATGGCTGGTGTATGGAATGGCAAACTTTGAGTGCAGAGAGAGTCTAGCCGGGGCTCAAGAGTACAGAGCGAAAGTCCTTGCGGAGTTGGGTCTGATTACCGATGGAGATCCTCAAGATCATAGGTGTCAAGTCGAAAGTTATAAGTCGAGGAGGCTGTATAGTACGAAGATTGCGTGAATGTCTGTGCTTTCCTTGCCGCTTCACGTCTTGTATGTGAAGCGGCAAAAGCGAAGACTTATAGTATCCGCAGCAAATGTGAAGATGATACCGTTATAGTGGAAGAGGAGGTTAATTTCTATTCTTCAACTTTCTTTCGCCTTTTGCCTGTGGGAAAACCTGTCTTGCGCAAAAGAGAAACAAGCATACTAGCAAATAGTCGAGCAATCAACAATCAATCATCATCGTCAGACCCAGCAGATGAGCCAGGTTTATACTGAAACCCCTTTGCAATCTTCGCGAGATCTTTACAGGCGAAACCCTTGAAGTCCTTAGACACGCTGATCTTGTTCGCAAGATCCCGTACATTATCCAGCATGCGTTCAAACGTCCTGTAAGCTTTCGGGTAGGTCATCGTTGTAAACGTCGATGTCAATGCCCCTTCTGGTCCTTCATCCGGCCAAGCCCTCCCTCTAACAACATCTACCGTCAAAGCCCCTTTTTTGACTTGCAAACGCACCATCGCAACAACCTATGCATCCGGGACTCCCCTATCAGCATATCGTTTGTTCCAACGCGTGCACAACACAAACTCGACATCTTTGAACAACGCAACATTTCCAGCAGCTTGTATCGCTTTCTTGACTTTTTGGTTCAAATGCAATACGCCAACATTGCCAGGGAAATACCAATATCGATGATTATCTGGGAAAAATCTCCAGACGTCGGAAGCTATGCTGATTTTGAAACGCGCTTCGGTGAAGAATGCTGGTAGAGATTCCCTTCGAATGAGTTGGGATGCTCGTGTAATGGTAGGGAATGCCATGGTGGGGAGTTGCCAGCCTTCGGGTTGGTCTACTTCGAAGACTTGAGTGTAGACTCTCAGGCGCATCTCGGTTGGTAAATCCATTAGCCGGAATGGACCTGGGGGATGGACGACCCATGGCTTTTGAACGATTGTGGGAGCATTTTCTGCGGTGCAGAGTCTGGGTTCGCAGTCTACCGCTTCTCCGTCCCGGATAGCTGATGCGGATTTTAAGTCGTTGTACCATGACAAGAAGGCCTTGACTTGTTCCTCTTCTGCGTCGGTGACCAAGAGGCTGGAGGTGTCGACTTGAAATTGGATATTTCCACAACGGAAATTCATTTTGGCCAAAGATTGAGCAGGAAAGCGATCAGAATGTGCGTGGTAGAAATGTGAAGAGATATCTCGAACCTTGAAGAATGATGTTCGAGGTTCGCGTACTCGAGGATCCCATTTTTTAAGCCGTTTCTGGTAGGCAAGAACAAAGATCGTATGCCTGGTTCATTTTCCTTTGTTGCCACATCGGGTAAATTAAGTGACCGCTTCTGGCCAATTGTGGACTTGCATACTTTCTGCGCGCTCTTCAAAAAGTCGATGAGCGATGAAAGGATGCCGGAGCTGTATACGCAATCATTTGTTGAAAGTCTGCTGGCTATTGAAGCCAAAGTCGCCCTCCGATGAAGAGGAGGGCCGCAAGTACTTCGATCCATTGAATCATGATTCGATATTGTGCATGGTCTACGCCATCCCAGAGGCGCCAATGGGTCGTGCCCGGACGTGAAGCAGCCCAAGAAGGTTTCGATAGATCCTGTGGCAATTAAGCCTGATGAGGAGGAGTACAGTATGTGCCATTAATTTCAGTCGCATCGCGACAACGGGCCACAGATGTGAATTACCTCTGATGAAAGTAGTCAAAGACATTTGAGTCATGATTCAAGCAGAACTGACTGTGAATGCGACCTTCCTCAAATCCGAGTCTTCAAGGGAAGTCTGTCAAATAAGGTTTAGCGCGCATGCATATGTTAACGGCAAGCGCTACTTCTAAAGCTCTCTTACCAAATCTACGACTCTTTCCCACCTACCATAACTCCCATCAGTCACAAGCTTCATGACTTCGGGCAACGACGCGGCTGACTCCGCGAAGCATCAGGTATATAATACTGACATTGTCGCTCCGAGTGGCTTCATGACTGACAACGAGGCAGGATATGGCCTCGAGTAGGCAGCCGCACTTCCGATTCTTGGACCTTGCCGCCGAATTGCGTAACCACATCTACTTCTTCGCTTGCGGCTGCGACGACGAGGCCCTCGAACATGACCTCAGCACGTTCAAAACACCTACCATTGCGCAAGCTTCCGTGCAGCTACGCAGAGAAGCCCTACCGATATTCTTCGCCGAGAGCTCTTTCTACGTGTCTGTCTTCAGCAATGCGAACATGCGTGTTTACAGACACCAAGGCCGAGCATACATGCCTCTTCGCAGTCAATCCGGCTCGCTCGGCGTCAAGCAAAGCATCCGAGATTTCATACTGAAATCGGGCAACACTGCCTTGTTCCGCGATGTGACTTTCGAGATCTATCCCTCTGGCTATCACACGCTCATCAAAAGATCTGGTCGTTCGCCTCAGGATCAGATCGCTACATTAAAGCTCGAAGCACAGAACAACGGAGGCTTTGCTCGACTTTCATCGAATCCACAGCTTGATAACCCGGCTTCATACCATAACAGGGGGACTGATTACGGAGAATTCCTCCGCAAAATGAAGGCTACCGCAGACGCGATTCTGGCCCGAGATGGATTCAAAGGCTTCACATACCATGACTTGGGTGCAATGGCTAGAAATCTCCGTCGGGTCAAGTAGTGCCTGTAAGATAGTAACGTCGCCGAGAGGAGGAGAGGAGGGGTGGAGTGTTGGAAACGCGGCGAAATTGACGCGAACTGGGATGTCTTTGGATTTCTGCGAGGCTTTTGTCAATAGTGACAAGAGTGACAAGCCTGTACTTGCTTTACAAGGAAGGAAGGCGAAGTCAAGAATGGAAGTCACAATGGGCTTGAGAAGGAAGCAGCGACGAGAAAGCGCCACCAGGTCGATCATATTGTCCTTTTCCCAAATCCGTCCAGCTTTCGTCAGGTTTGGATGCGAGAGCTTCAGGGCGTATAGTTGACTTCTTGCTCAGAAATGTGCTAGCTCGTTCGTCAAAGTGAGGCTGGTCAAACAAAGTCCAGCGCATGCAGGTGCATGCATGTGAAAACGGCGCATTTGAGTCATCGCTTCAGGTTGCTGGGCTCATTGAGGCAGGCACGAACTGCACGCCATCAGCAAGTGAGCTTCGTGAAACAAATTCATTCTAGCGCATGCAGTTGAAGTCAAAACGGCGCTGCAGCTGAAGCTCACTTGCAAATTCTTATAACTTCTTCCACTTCCGCACTGACTTCTTCTACTCAACTTCTGCCACCACTCGACAACAGCATGGCTTCGAAGAAGAGCTTGAGCGACGCGGCTGAGTCTGCCCAGCATCCGGTATGGGTGTGCTTCCAGAACACGCTTGATTTGTTGTGACTGACGACTCGACAGGACATGGTGCCGACTGAGCCTTCGCAGTCGGATTCGCACTTCCGTTTCCTCGACCTTCCAGCGGAGCTGCGCAATCGAATCTACTTCTTTGCCTGTCGCTGTGACGAGGACCGGAAGCATAATCTTAGCAAATTCAAGACGCCCACCATCGCGCAAGTTTCTGTCCAGCTACGCTCTGAGGCGCTCGCAATCTTCTCTTCCGAATGCTCATTCTATGTCTTCATCACTACCAATGTGCGAGACGCTCACCAAAGCCGCATAGGCTCAAATTATTGGAGTCCTACGAGCCACCAGAAGAAGGCCGGTACCCTCGGAGTCAAGAAGTGTATCGGAGACATGATACGGAGATCTGGTAACGCCGCCTTGTTTCGCGATGTGACATTTCACATCTACGCAAGTTCAGAGCCCGTCTACATGGAGCAATTGGCTGCCTGGCAAATCTCCGGTCTGATACTGAACGCAAACAAGAAGGAGGGGTCTGCGCGAGTCCAACCTGGCGGATACTCTACACGTGGCAGGTCAATCCTGATTTGTGGGTATTCTCAAGACGACGTTGATGGCCTCGTGGGAAAGATGAAGACTACTGCAGAGGAAATCTTGGCTCGAGACGGCTTCAATGGCTTCCGTTTGCAAGACCTGCGGCAGATTGCCAGAGCTCTCCGATTTGTAGTGCCCAGGGATGAGCGAGTTGCACGGGACTCTGCCTCGTGAGATGCTGAGAAAAGCACGACTTTCTCGGCAGTGGAGGGACTGTTTGGGCGAGTAAAGGCCAGCTCCGTTCTTTCGATGCCAACTATCCCGGCCAGGACAGGATAAACACTCGCCGAGTAAGCCAGATACATGGAATTTGCATTTGGGATGGAGCAGGAGTGCAGTTTGTTTGACTTGGTTTTGCTTTCCTCGTGGCTTCCACGGCAAGCATGTACTTTAACAGAGACTGGTTGAGTGTTGACTTCGAAAAGTCAGCAGGAGAAAGTCATTGCCAACTCATCGTACTGTTCTCGTCTCTGCCCACATCGAGGAATCCCGGCTCTCAATGTCTGCTCAACCTCTCGAAGCGATGCTTTCATCACTCAGCTTCTCAGGGCCAAGAGCTGTGATTCGTGTGGGGAGTGTTTGGGTGAAGAATAATGATGATAGGAAGTGGTGAAGGAGGAAGAAGAAGATGTCGACCCCTGCCTTCCCCAACATACGAACTGCGTCCAAGCTTCACGCGCCGCCACGACACGCGGCTCGAGCGGGATTCGTCTCACAAGGTCAGGCCAGGGCGGAAACGACAGGCCATCTCAGGCTGCCGAGATAACACCTGGATACATCATCACACGACTGTCTCCCATCGACATTACCGTCGCGAGCGGCTGTCTAATGCTGCTACAGCTACATCCACCAACATGTCGTCCTTCCACATGAACATCTTCCGTATCCTCGGCGATCTCTCGCATACAGCCTCGAAATGTATCCTGATCTGGGCCATCCATTCCAACCGCTCCGCCGAGGGAGTCTCCCTATTGACACAGCTGCTGTATATTCTGGTCTTCCTTACCCGATATCTTGATCTCTTCTGGGTGGCACCATGGTTCAGCTGGTGGAACTTCGTCCTGAAGATCTTCTACGTCACTAGTTCGGCGTATATTGTGTTTCTCATGCTGCGCGTGTTTGCGCGGACAAGAGAAAAGGAATACGGATGGAAGCTGGCTATTTGGTGTTTGGCTGGGAGCACTGTTGCGGCAGTACCGGTGAATTTGTTATTTGAGGGATGGAAGAAGGTGACTTTTATGGAGGTGAGTAGCGCATACATCAACTTCGCGACAGGATGGCCAGATGAAGCTGTACTCCGCGCCTTGCCGGAGACATGCAGCTCGCATCGCTGAACAAGGTACTGCGCGGAAGTCGGAATTGGGAGCTAATAGATGGCAGGTCCTCTGGACGTTCAGCATCATCCTCGAATCCGTATGCGTGCTGCCACAGCTGCTGCTCCTCCGCCAAACATCTGTCCCAACCGTGCTCGACTCCTTCTACCTCGTCACACTCGGAAGCTATCGCGCCTTCTACATTCTGAATTGGATCGTCCGCATCTTCACAGACGGCTACTTCGACCCGACGAGCGTCGTGTTCGGCATTGTCCAAACAGCCCTCTACATCGACTTCGCATGGGTCTACTGGTCACGACAACGCGTCAAGCTACGAGGCGGCGGAGTAGTGGACAGCGATGACCTGAGCAAGAGCTTCATTGTGAAGCGTTTCATTGGCAGGAAGGGCAACAACAATAATAGCACGGATGAAGAAGACGACATCACTGAGGAAGATGCGGCTCTCGCGAATCAGGAAAATGGTACTGTCAGGCCGTCCAATCTGGGAAGAACGCCCAGCGGTAGCAATCGGTGGGGTGCGAGAGGCATATCTGTCTCTGCCGACGACACGCTGCAAGAGCACCTGGATAGGGACGCGCCGATGGTGGATCCATCTCACTTCGAGGACGACGACGAGGACGATGCTGATGCACCTCCACCACCTGCGAAAGACCAGCCGAGTAAGAAGGATGACGCCGAAACAGCCGCCGATGAAAATGTTGGAAGCAGCGCTGGAGAGTGGTCAAGATAGACCATTGACAAACCCGGTTGGACAAGTCCTGCAGCTTGGCTGTTGCTGCGATTTATCCAAACCGTTTAATTCCGCAGAGTGGAACAAAAACGATCTGCAAATGTACTCATATCATGCCTTATGATACCCAACAATTTTGTCGCTATACCTGCCCCAAGCACCGGGCCGGCCTCGCAGCTCCATCGCGGTCCCCATTGACGCGATCGGGACTCGTTGCGGGGACCTGGAGCGAGCTCGTCCACTGACGCATAATGCATTCACCCTTATTCGCTGACTTCCTGACTTTTAGCATTGCCGTTTCACAGAACTGATCGAGAGTCCCTGACTTGTACAACATCTATCATAGGAGTAGGACGTCGATACCATGGAGAAAGAGAACCGCGACCAACAGCTCGCTTCCAAACCACCAAAGCCAGAAGAGGCAAGATACCTCACATTCAAGCACTCACAACCTGGCTCCAAACTAAACAAGTTCTCATCGACACTTACTCGCGAACATGACTTCCCCGCCGCCCAAGCCATGTTCTACGCTGCAGGCGTACCCAATGAACATGTCCTCAAAACCTACCCGCAAGTTGGTGTTGCCTCAGTCTGGTGGGAGGGGAACCCTTGCAACACCCATCTACTCGACATTGGTAAAGAGGTGAAGAAGAGCATTGAGAAGCAAGAGATGCTTGCTTGGCAGTACAACACTATCGGTGTCAGCGATGGCATCACAATGGGCGGCGAGGGCATGCGATTCAGTCTACAATCGAGAGAGATCATTGCAGACAGTGTCGAGACTGTCACTTGTGCACAACACCACGATGCCTGCATTGCGATACCTGGTTGTGATAAGAATATGCCTGGCGTAGTCATGGGCATGGCAAGACATAATCGGCCTTCAATCATGATCTATGGAGGCTCCATCAACCCTGGCTACAGCAAACTTCAGCAGAAACCCATCAACATTGCCACTGCCCTTGAAGCGCATGGTGCCTATATCTATGATAATCTGAAGAACCCCAACGATCCCTCCCAGACCAAAGACGAGCTTCTTGAAGATATCGAGAAGCACTCGTGTCCATCTTCAGGCGCTTGTGGTGGGATGTATACAGCCAATACCATGGCGACTGCAATCGAAACACTCGGCCTCTCGTTACCCGGTAGCAGTTCTACACCAGCCACGTCTCCTGCAAAGATGCGTGAGTGCCAGAAAGCGGCAGAAGCAATTAAGATTTGCATGGAGAAGGACATCAAGCCTCGAGACTGCCTAACGAAGAAAGCATTTGAGAATGCCATGGTCATGATGATGGCGCTGGGTGGATCCACGAACGGGGTGCTCCACCTTCTCGCGATGGCAGGCACAGCAGAAGTCGAACTCACTCTCGACGACTTCCAACGAATATCAGACAAAGTCCCATTCATCGCAGACCTAGCCCCCTCCGGAAAATACCTAATGGTCGACCTCTTCAACATCGGCGGCATCCCATCCGTCCAGAAACTCCTCATCGCCTCCGGCTTACTAGACGGCTCAACCATAACCATCACCGGCAAGACTCTAGCAGAAAACGTCGAATCCTGGCCAAGTCTAAAACAAGGCCAAGAACTCATCAAACCTATCGACAAACCCATAAAAGCCACAGGCCATCTCGAAATTTTATATGGAAATCTTGCCCCCAATGGCGCTGTGGCGAAGATCACTGGAAAAGAAGGAATGAAATTTACTGGTAAAGCGAGAGTCTTTAATAAAGAAGTCGAACTCAATGAAGCCTTGAATCGAGGCGAAATCCCTCATGGCGAGAATTTAGTCCTCGTCGTCCGCTACGAAGGACCAAAAGGCGGTCCAGGTATGCCGGAACAACTCAAAGCCAGCGCAGCGATCATGGGAGCCGGACTCAAGAACGTCTCTCTCATAACCGATGGACGATATTCCGGTGCTTCTCATGGGTTTATCGTTGGACATATTTCTCCTGAAGCTGCGGTTGGTGGACCGATTGCTGTGGTGAATGATGGGGATGTTATTACGATTGATGCTGATAATAATCGGATTGATATGAATGTTGATGAGGAGACGATTAGGAAGAGATTGGAGGAGTGGAAGCCGCCGAGGATGCCGGTTACGAGAGGCACTTTGGCTAAGTATGCTAGGTTGGTGGGGGATGCGAGTCAGGGGGCTATGACTGATATGTTTGAGTGGTGAGTGATTGAATAGATGTAGGTGTGCTTAGTGCGGCAAATCCATCTTCTACGACTTTGCCATCCATTTAGAACACTTCCATTCACTGCAGTTTCGGCTCACTTTTGCTGCGATCTAAGGAGGACTTGGACCCGGCCTGGAGAGTACAGTACCCCAAGCTTTTATAATTTCATGCTCAAAGGGGGACTGATCTAAGAAGCCTCAGGTTTCCGACAGAAGACACTCAGACTGACTCGGCGCAAGCGCAAAAAGTCTTTTTCCTCTCGATATTGAGCAGGCGACCGCGGATCGATCGATCGATTTCTTCGTATAGTGCTGACCGATATCCACCACTGTCAAGGTAAGGTAACCCCGATGAATTCGCCAAGATTGTTAGAGGAGAGTGAAGAACAGCATTACGGTGTTTGTAGATTGAGAGATGGAAGGTTGGGTTCGGTTCTGCTCATTCGACCAAAAGCCAGAATTGATCGCACCGCTGAAGATCCAGGCGACGAGGTGATGTTCTTCTAAGTAGAGGGACTGTGTTTGGGGGGTCCAGAGATGAGAGGGCCTGAATTCAGAGTGGGTTCCGTTGGGTTGATTCGCCGATGACAACGAAGCTGCTTTTTTGTCCTCGAGGCGACTGACCTCATTTGAGCAATTGAGTAGATAAAACTAGCCTCCCCGTCGCTCGCTCGCTCGTGGTATTGATTCAACCAGTGACCCGAAACGAAATCTCAAAATGTATTTACAGCCCTCTTCGCATCATCAATCCCATCACAAACCAAAGGACAAAACCACCTCTTCAAAACACCATTCTCATAACAACCCTGTTGATTTGGAAGACAATGACCTTCAAACGTATTTTGCCATCGCCCTGAATATATATATGGTCCGGGGAAAGCGTAGGTTATGTAGCCGCTAGGACTGCGCCTTAGAAACCCGGTCCGTTGATTAAAGGCATTGGAGTCTTTGCGTTTCGGCCGAGAATGTGGTTGTGAAGGATTCATCTTGGTTGCGGATGCGAACTGGAGGAGGATGAGGGCGAGGAGGGTTAGGGGATGCATTATTTTCCCTTTCCTGGTGTGGTGGTAGGTATGTTGTGTTCGCACTTGGGCTCGTATAGCTGACTTAGGACAAGCGGTTAATGGCCGGATCGATGAAAACAAAGTATATCGATCAAAGAGTTGTTCTTGCTTGATTTAAGAAGTTCATCTCTTATGCTTTGCCCTGCGGTTCATGGATGTATAAGCTAGCCATCTCTGGATCGTGTTAAATGAAGACCAGGCGAAAGTATGCGGCCTGGCGACAATCGATCCATGCATGTTGTGGATTAGCTGTTGAAATTGCCAAGAGTAGATTACGTAGGATGCCTTCTTTTCTGCAAGCCATCAATCGAATCCTAAGGGATCCACCAGAAGATTTCACTATTGTTTCCTTCGTTGTAGCAAAAGAGCCAATCGACATCGCAGTCTATCGCTCGCTCGCCTCTCATTTATACCTGAACGAAACACCAAAATGCACCGGGTTTCCCGCACTATCTGTTCCATCACATTCCAATGCACAATGCAATTTGAATTCCCCATGATCATAGCAGGGTTGTTGATTATCGACGCAGTAGTCGATAGTCCCATCAACGTACTTCCCATCGTCTGAGATTACTCGAGGAGGGCTTCCGTATTTTATTTATCCGCGCAGACAGTCTAGAACTGCGCCTTGAAATCCTGGAGCACCAACGAAAGCGTAACGGCCTGTTCGTTCTGCTGAGAAATTTACTTCAAAGGATTCGCTGAGATTGCATTGGACGTCTCTGAACGCTTTTGGAGGGCGATGCTTTGACATGACGATCGGCAGGAGAAGAGATGCAAATGTAGAAAGCTTCATCTTTTGCGTAAGCAGGAGAAGTAGTAGATCTTGTTGGCCAGTCAGAGGGTGGTATGGAGAATAGTCCCATCATTGCTAATATATATAATTGACTTGGGACTCGTGATACAAGCAGCAATAGCCGGAAGTGACCTTCGTATTGTCGGGTCCCGAGCTATTGACTTGAAACATGTGTCTCGTGAGCTCGGGCTTGGAAATCAGGATTTGTAGCCATTTTGTCTATATATTCTCAACGTCAGGCCCTAGCAGCCGTAGAGAACAGGTCTCGCTAGCTGCTTGCTGCATGTAAAGCTCGAGAACATTGTTAATACGAGTACGAGTCAACCAACGATACAAGATCTACCCTCCGACATGCTATTCGGGTGCAGGATCCTGGAGACGAGAAAGGAGACCTGGAATCGTCCCTCACTCAGTGCTGGATAGAGTATTTGCTTGATATCGAGTAGAGCCTGGCCTTCGCCAGTCCTCGCAGCTTGTCTGAATGGGAATTTAGTATCTCATACCGGTGAGCAGACTCATGAGACACCATCTCCATCATATTTTCTGAAAAACCACCACGTCATGCTCATTCGCCTCTCGTTCCTGCCATCCAGGTTGGTCAAATCCTTCCAAATCCAAGTCTTCATGAACACCGAGCCTCTGCACCCTGTTCGAAGCCATGATCATTCCAAGCTGTTCGTGAAACTTTTTCATATCAGTCAAGAAATCAAGCTCCCCCAAGATCTCCAAATACTGCAGATTTTCTGGCAAAATCCTGGAAACATTCGGAGTATAGAATGTATAGTCATCACCATCATCATCATGCGGAGAATAGTTCAACCCTATTAATGCTTCGACTGGTGCAGAAAGCTGTTCAAGTGCTGACAGAGATGTCAAATCTCCCAAGGGATGCTCAGATCGGTCTTCGGGGTGGAAGGTAGAGGCTAGCTCGAGTTTGACACATCTCAACGAATGGCCACGCTCCCGAAGTACATCGCCAATCTCTTGCCATTGAACATTGAAGGACTCGAAAGCACCGGGCGGACGAAAGCCAGTGCCCAATGAGATATTCAGAGTTTCCAAGAGCGGACAACAGGACAATAGTTGGCGAATCCCAGTAGCGTCAGCCTGGCACTCTTCCAATTCTATGTTACGAATGTTGCAGAGTTCTTGTCCAAACTTCCTTTTCATTTCTCGACCGTTAATCTTGACCATTTCGCCGCAGAGAGTAACGAGGGATGGTATGCGCGGGAGCATCCTCACATCTGGGAGGCTTAAAGCGCCATCCCATGCGTCGTTGGACCACCAATATAGGCCAAGAGTTTTAAATTTTGGTAAAATTTCCAAGTCGGCTCCTGCGAGGCTGCTCAGGCGTGACAGGAATTCTGTCACAATCGAGTTTTTGGGCTTGTGCTGGAACGTGAGATAGATCGTTCCGATGTTCTTGGCGATGGTGAGGAGAAGAATCAGGTACGCGGATTGCTCACCTCTTCGCAGGCAAGATATGATACGAGAGTAAAGGTGGTCTCGGTCATTCAAGAGGCGCAATGGTGCCAGATGGCAATCTCTGATGCCGATCTCATCTTCGATGTCGGCTTCATGCCCTGTAGAGGAGGTTGCTGCCCGTGTTCTTCCGATCGGGTCTGTGGGTCGTGGACTTGTTCTCCTGCTAAGCCTTGTGATTGAGGATGAGCTTGCCAGTGCGCTCATGCATGCTCTTGGTCGAAAAACACGTGCTTCATTGGGTATAGCTTGCCTTCTGCGGGCTGCTGATCTTGCGAGCTCGCTCGAGCTAGCCTCGTCAAAGGGCATTTGATATGCATCAATCATGACGATGTGTGCCGCAAGCTCGGGTTTGGAAAGAAGAGTCCGCAGCAACTTGTCCATGCGGTCTGTACCGTGGCCCCTAGTAGGATATATTGATCGATAGAGGACAGGTGTCGCCAGTCGATGGCATTCTTTGTTGACTTGGCATAACGCGATCAATGTTTCTCGATGCCTCCAGTTAGGTCGGCCGGGAAAATACTCGTACGGCTCATTGAATTGGAAGTGGTTGAAAATGAGCAGAACGAGTTCGTCTGGTAATTTGGAGATTATGTCTGTGGGCGAATCTGCTGCTGCTTGAGGCTTGCTCGTCGCGAGTGCGGAATCTGCGACGCGCTTTGTGCCTTCCATAAGGGACCAGATACGCCAGTATCAACAACTTCTGCCAATGTCGGACAGACGCATGCTGGTCGGACACAGAAAGGAGCACTTCTGTTGACAGCTGGAAGCAATTTCGAGAGACGCGTTGGCGGACAGCCGGTCGCGTGGTTTGATATGGGCCAAAGGCTTGCTTTTCGGAGGAGTGCCCGCGGCGGCGTCGGCGACAATGACTGCGCAGTCAAAGTGCAATGCACACGCAGCGGCCCCTAATCAACGATGAAGAAGAGGTGTCGGAAGGTCGCAGTGCGTAGGCGGAAGGCTCATGACCAGTTGATGTAAGAGATGCGGAGAGTTATCACTTACAGGGCTGGAGGGAATTCGTATGTATTCGTTTGTAATTTGTTGTGCGTCCGAAACAATGTGACATGTCGAGTTACACAGAGTGGCACATTCCGCGCATCGACATGGGTTTGTTGCAGCCTCAGGCTCATACACGTGATGTTGTCAAACCTGCCTATTGTCATCATCTGGTAACATAATGTCCAATCTTATGAACTACGGACTAAAGCCATCAAGACACCACCTACTTGTTCAAAGATGTATGCAATTGCAGCAAGCTCGTCAGTCTGCATACCGGAGCCTCATGAAACACCATCTCGAAGGAGTCAAATCCTGACAAAAATTGCCTCGTACTGATGTGACTGTTTTTTCTGCCATTGGGAACGCTCAAATCCTTCCAGAAAGAAATCCAAACCATAGATGCGAAGCTTCTGCAGTGTAGTTGAAGTCATAGTCTTTCCTAGCAGATTCTCAATCTCGTCGACTAGGTATCCACCAGCCTGCGAAATCTCCAGATACTTCAGTGTGTCTGGCAAAGTCTCGAAGTCATCAGCCGTAGGATCCTCGTGGCCTAGTAACGCTATGAGTGGGACAGTGAGCTTTTCAAGTGCTGCCAGTGCTCGTAGATCTCCTAAGCGGGGATGGTATGTAACCTCATCAAGCTCGTAGTAAAACGCCTCGGTTGTGTCGAATTTGACAATTTTCAACGAACGGCCAAAATCCCGAAGTGCCTCACCGATTTCGTCCCATCGGATCTCGTACTCTGCACCTACTACAGCACTGCCCCATTCGATACTCAGAGTCTCCAAGTGCGGGCAACACGACAAAAGACGACGAATCCCAGAAGCATCCGCGATGGACCAATCGAGATGTATCTCTCGAAGGTTGCACTGTTCGTGCCCAAAATCCTGCACCTCCATCTCAGGAAAGGTCATATCCACCATTCGCCCGCGCAGAGTCATGAGAGACGGTATACGTAACAACATCCGCACCTCCGAGAGAGTAAAAGCACCCTCGGTATCAGACCAAGGTATTTCGAGAGTCTCCAATTTTGGCAAAATCCTGTTTGAGCTTGCTATGTCAAGTCTCGCCAGGCTGCTCAGGTGTGATAAAAGTTGTGTCACCATCAAGGCTTCGCAGCCCCATGGAACTTCCATATGGATGGTAGTAATGTTCTTAGCGATAGTCAGAAGGAGGACTAGATTTGCGGACTCTTGGCCTCTGCATAACTCATTAATAGCGTGATTGAAAAGACGGTCGTGGTCGTTTATGAGATGCAATGGTGCCAGAGTCTCCATGTAAAGTTCGAAGTCTGAATCCGAAACATCGTACTCCTCGTCATCGTAGTCATCATCAGGCATGCCCTCCTCCTCGATCTGGATGGCATTCATCCAAACTGTGGTAATGTATCTCGCGAGCTCGGGCCTGTCAAGCAGCGTCCGGACCAAATTTTTGATAGACTTTCCATTGATGTCTGTTGACGGACATACTGACTGGTAGAGGATTGGAGTCGCTAGTCGATGGCATTGTCTATTGACTTTGCACAATGCGGCCAATGTGCGCTGGTCCTCAGAGAAATCGAAGGTGGACGGGTCGCCTTGAAGCTCAAGATGGCTGAATATCAGCTGAATGAGCTCTTCTGGCACATGTATCGTGGGTATCATGCTTATGCTTGAAGCTAAGAGTCGCGCTTGGCGTAAGTCCGCGCACAGGGGACTGGTTATGTAGAATCGACAATCGCTACCAATATCGGACAGACGCGTGAGACTCGGACAGACAGTCGACCACTGGAGCAGACACCTGAATATGCCGTGTTGAAACGCGTTGGCGGATAGTCTGTCGCGTGATTGATCAGCGTGGATAAAACGCTTGTGCTTTGGAGGGGCGGTGGCGGCAGCGACTACAGTCACACGGTAACGCGTACGCAGTAGCGAGTGATCAACGATGGACAGGAAATGTCGGAAAGTCGCAATGCATGCACGGAAGGCTCATAGTTGAGGTAACCCACAATGTTGATGTTGATGTAGAGAGAGCCTCCCACAAGACTGGAAGCTTTGCCAAGGATGGTTGGAGCCTTACATTCTAGGCTCCAACATATGCACGTGATCAATGAGATCTGTCTCCTTCCACAACAAGTTTTCCAAGTCCAACTCTATCAATTAACAACCAATTCCACTCCGCTCACATGTGCTACATACTTCTCCATCAAGCAGCGCCGAACGCTGCATAGGCGAAAGGATACTCGGACTCTGCAGGCGAAAGCACGAGGTTGATCTTGGATTCTTAGCGCGCCACAGCCATGAGGGCTCCGGGTACCAGCGTTACAGATGTCTCGGGAGGATTCAACTCTAAAAGATGAGTAAGAAAACGAGGCTTGCGGCTTGCTCTTGGAATCCTTCCAAGATACCATATTTTCCGGACTGCTTCTGGTTGGCTGTCTCGCTATTTGCTAGTGTTGCGTGCGATTGCGAATGAGTATTTTCCGCCGAGCTGACTTTCTTCAAATAGGTCGGAGAGCGCAACACACCATGCTTGATCGCCAAATAGAAGGAAGTTCAGCTCTCAGTTCGGCCCCGAGGGCTTTTCGCAGATCCTGATCGCTTGCAAGAGATGTTGAATGAGAAAGATAGCGAGATGATCAGCACAATTGCAGCGAGACCACGAGGCGCTGAACGGTACTAAGAGGGACTTAGACTGGGCCGAGATTGATGGAATACGAGCTCGAAGCGATTTGTTGAGACTGTCAATCCAAGAAGTGGATTGGGCAATTTCCTACAGGAAAGCAGGGCGACTTTGGCCAGCGTTGCACGAAATCTCTCTCAATCCGCTTTGATCAAGCTCAAACATCCGCTCAATTCTGCGATCAACTATGTGGGCTGTATCACTCTGCTCAACTCAGCGGAACTCTGAAGAGGTCGTTCGTGGTACTAAGGTATAGGAAGTCTTTCCAGAGACAATGTGCTCAACAGATCTTGAAGTCCCTTGAGATGCGTTCGCCGTACCTCATGTCCGTAGACGGGCTCCTCGTTCACGCTTCTCTTTCGATGGATACCCATATACCCTCAGTAGGCACTCGTCGCTGGTTCTATATCTCGACAAATCTTGAGTAAGCATTTAGGTTTGCCGGTGGTATCAGCTGTCTATAGTCAGCCGCATTTTCAAGATGATATGCATCTTACACTTCATCACGATCACGAATCAACTTCTTCACCTCCAATACAGCAAGGCAAAATGGTCCCGCCGCAACAACCCAAGCGCCCGTACACTATCCCAGGAGGTTGTAATTGCAAGGCGATTCGCTACAGAGTGCTCGTTCCAGAGTTTGAGAAACGTGCTCCGACACCGTATCGCACTCCAGGAGCAGACATTGGTGATCTACGTATCCCAATGTCGGTGATATGCCATTGTAATGATTGCAGGGCGGCAACCAGCGCTATTCCATCGCTGGCTGTGGTCACGGAGATCGAGACGGTCGAGGTATCTCTGGTGCGAAGAGATACAACATCTATTTCCGAAGGACCATTACCTATCGACCAGGAGCGCGAATACGTCCCGGCGAGTGGAGTCTTCGATAGCAAAAATCCGGGTCTAGGCCAGACATTTCTATCAGTCTACAAGTCGTCTCCGCAACGGAATCGATGGTTCTGCAGTCGCTGTGGAACACCAATCGCATATTCTATCGATGCCGGTAAGTTCGTTTAGCTTAGCATCGCTATCGCGTGCATTTCTCCGGCTCACGGCATTTTGCAGGCGTTGTTCCTCCCGAATGGGGCTGGCCACCGATGCTCGACATATGGGCGGGAACTGTGGACACGCTCACGCTGCAGGAGCCGTGGATGGCTCCAGAACGCATGCTCTGGTGCGAGAAAGGAATCGATTGGGTCAGGGAGTATGCGACTCGCGGCGCTGGGGGAGTTCCGGAACACCCACTGACCAAGATTGATGTGGTGATCCAAGGCAGGTGATGCGGCTGAGGGTCGTAGTGCAATGTGAAAGCGCTGAGCGAGATTTGTCTTGAGTGGTCGGAAGCTGACGCGACGCGATCGATGAGAGAAATGAATCGAGAATTTCGAGCCCTGACGAAGAAAATGGATCTTCCCTTTGCACTTGGCCGGCTTGCCCGGTGCTAAAAGCATTGTGCGTGTGAAGTCTGAAAGACGGACCGAGCACTTGCCTGTTCATGGGAGAGATTGTCAAAGATCATCAACGTAGTTTTCCGTTTCGCGTGGGAGGTCGAACTTTGTCACGGACAACGTGCGTGTGCGTGGATGAAGGATGCAAGTGTCCCTCGTGCTCGTCTCGTGGAGACAAGGTCCAGGGAGTTGATCTACGCCGGGTGATCTTGCTCCAAGAGCGCTTGGGGCCATCCCAGGATCGATATCCCTGCAAGAGTGCTCGCACGAGACTTAGTCCCATTAATAGCCCAAAGCACTCATAATGCTGGCTAATCGAGCGCCAAAAATAGCAACAAAGAGTTCCTTCGATCCTGCCACTGCGGGTACTCCCATCTTGTCTTCACATCCACTCGATTTCCACCAAGCGTCTTGAACAGGTATGCAAAGCCTCAACGGCGAATAAACAGTGCTCGCTCGCGGACTCCACACCTCATATCGGGTCGAATAATGCCAGAAGGCTGAGCAACAAGCTGAGCAAGATTGTTGCGCGGTGCTGCTCGCGACAAAGGCCGCCTGTCCAGTCGACGGGACGTGAAAGTTCACTCTCGACTGGGGACTCTCGTGCCCCAATCGCTGCGCCGCCAGGGTGGGCTTGAGCGACACGGATGTGCCTGTTCTGACCGCAGAGCCTCACTGTCCTCCTAATTTCGGCGGCGAAGCTCCGTATACTGTAAATGGCTGTCAGCATCGCTGTCCTCGTCCAGAAGACAGGATAGCGCAGGAAGATTAGATCTGTGGCAGGCTTTGACGTGCATGATTTAGCTCTGATGGCAGAAGCATAATTGTCTCCTGAAGGGCCAAAATGCAAGCTAATTAGGGATCATTGCTGCAGGAAAGACGGCAAAATGGACATCGACAGCGAGGGACTGCATCACAGGCCGGGCAGCGCACAGGACAGGACCTTATTCTTCCTTGCGGCGTCCTGGTGTCGCGAGCGCGGCTCCTGAGGCCCGCCCGCCTGTCCCAAAATACGCCTGCTCTGCCATTCTAGCTCTACCTAAGCCCTGGTGTCCGTGCTTGCATCGCGCCTAACTGCTGTCGATGGGTAGTCAAGGCTTGGGCCAGCGATGTGCGCTCCTGCTACTTATCCACCAACATGTCCGTCTCACACAACATGGTCTGCCTCTGCCTAGAACTAGGCTTCCCGCAAGCCGTCACTGCAAGCAACAAGATCTACCACAAGTCTCATCCTCCCGGCTGTCCCGTTCCATGAGGTGTTGTTTGCCACCAACACAACACCTCCCGTATTCTACCTTACGAACATCATGACTTCTAGTCAGGTATTTCCAACGCTGCCTGGCACCATCGACCCAGAGCATATGGGAGGTACTGAGTGGTATGCACCAAGTTCAGTATGTCAGCCAGCAGATCCTCAGTCAATGGTCTGTCACTCCACTATCAGACTTCGAAAATCGATAAACTGTAAAGCTAACGTTGCAGCAGTATGCCTACAACGACCCGTATATCACTCCATATCCAACATCGACGGTCGAATCACAACCATGGACGCACTATGCTCGGGCGTCCGTACCGGACATCACAATGGCTCCTTATGGTGTTTCCGGAATTCCTCATCAGCCTGTGCAAATACCGATGAAAGATCCAGGTCGGCCAAGGAGCAGTCCCAGTACCTTCGGCCCATCAGCTGACTCCATTTCATGGACAACCAACGGTCTCGGCATTCAAGGCATCCAATACACAACCGCAGGCGGACAACCAACACCACCAGTGACATCTACATTTCCTCCCAACGTCTTCCAGACATATCCTACAGATGACCACTACGGCACAGCCAGTCCTCCAGAAATCCGACAACCGCAGCCTCGGAGGCCATACACCAACATTGCGCCCAATCCAGTCGGCGCCGCAGCCAAGCGGAAGCGCGACGAAGAAGAACAGCACGATGTACCCGGTTCAGCTGGCAAGCGTCGAAAGCGCACATCCTCAGTCGCATCCGCAGACTTGAGCGAAGACGATCGATTCCTCGTACAACTCAAAGAAGACGAAAATCTCCCTTGGAAAGACATCGCGACCCGCTTCCAAACAGAAAAGGGAAAGAACTTCCAAGTCGCAGCCCTACAAATGCGCTACAAGCGTCTGCGCGAGAAGTTTCGAATCTGGGAAGATCAAGATGTCCAAGCCTTGAAACTCGCGCACGAATACTGGGAGAAATACAAATGGGAGATCATCAGCGCAAAGGTAAAATCGTCCCTAGTCCCCTCCATCCCTAATCCCCTCCCACTAACACTCTCCTCTTCACCAGATGCTCGACTTCGGTATCCAAGAACGTTGGCCCGCACGCCACGCCGCACGCAAATGGCAAGAACTCGAAGCCGCATCGACCGCGAACACTACAACTCAAGGCCATCCCACGACGACAGGACCCGGACTCACGCCTGCTTCCATGTCACAATTCTCTAGCCCGATTGACGGGCCTGTACATTTCGCTTTCATGCCCCTGTCGTGACTATATGGCAGTACTGAGGATACCCATGGAATACGATCACAACAACACAACACCATTTGCGCTTGAACCATCTTACCTGTCCGGACGCGCGCTTGAGCCACCTTCGCGATGAACGAGATGAAATCATTGGGACCCGGCGTTATATATTTGCTTTTGATTCTGGATTTTTTTATGCATGCATACGGACGAAAAGATCTTGCATTTTAGACGGGGACACGGATTTTGCTTTACTTTTACGATGATACCCTGGACGTTCGCTACAGTTCTCACTACTCTGGTTGCTGGGACAATGATACCCCCTTCCGATTTTACGTTCGCTTCATGAGATATACGATTTGTTTTATGCATTGGGATGGCATCAGCGGGCAATATCTGCTTAGATGGTCACTGGCGTTTTTGACATGCATTGGGAACGATGAACGAATTTGTGCAGCATTTGCATGGAGTTTTGTATATACAGGACGCTGCGACAAAGTGGCATTGCCAGTCGTTGGCAACATTGTTGTTTTTTGTCATCTTTGTACAAACAGTCTCGCTGTGTTTGTACCATATCAAGCAAAGCATCTTTCTAAACCCCCACTTGTGCAATGTCTCATTCATCCGAATTATGCCAAAGCAATGCACTCAAGCTCGACAGGGACTCCCTTTGGCAGCTCCTTGACTGCAACGCAAGACCTGGCTGGCTTGTGCTCTCCGAAGTACTTCTCGTACACCGAGTTCATCTCCTACGCTTGCGTTAGTGGTCATCTTTGAAATAGTGTCCTCGGAGATTGAATACTCACAGCAAAGTTGTCCATTGTGGTGATGAATACGGTGACCTGGTGATGATGCCCATCAGCATTTACTTTCCATCGCGTCTTCGGTCCTGCCAAATCACAATGCCATGTGTGCGTGCAGATCACTCATCATGTCGATCATATCGCATGGCCCCACGTGCTGGAAGAAAGTGGGTCTTGTGCTCCGGAAAGCGAAGCTCTTGTTGATCCCATCGACATAAGAGGCTGGGGAACGGTATGCTTCGGAAGCAGAGTCGGCCGAGATTGACTTACTTTGGTGACCTTGGAAATGGAAGATCCTGCGGCCTCGAGGATGTTCTTGAGACCCTCGCAGCAGACTGTAGTCTTGTCCGCGATGCTGCCCTCAACGAGAGTTCCGTCTGCTGCAGCTGGGATCTGGCCAGAGACGAAAATGAGGCCTCCGGCTTTGACGGCTTGTGACTAGTAGATCGTGGCACATTAGCTATTGTACTAGGTATCTTTCTCCTCGGTACCGATGGTTGCTTTGATGTGCTCGGATAACAGGCATGTGGCATTCAGAGACGACCAATGCCACTATCTGTGCCATGATCCTTCGGCCAAAGAAATTGTTGCAAGGTACCTACGTATGGCGCAACAGCTTGAAGAGAGTAATTTGTTAGCTTTCGCATTGGTCTAGAGGCGGGCAGAAAAAAAGTCCTTACGCTGAGCTGCCTTGGGCGTGGAAATCTTCTGGATCTCTGACATGTTGCGAGCTTGGCGGCTTGGCTGAGGGATTGAAAAGAAGGGAGTCTGTACGGAACTTGTTGCACTGGCAATGAGGAATCTTGGAGGAAACAATCTTTTTGTACTTTGAAGCATGTTGAGGGTGAAGTAGGAGGAAAGCGCCGTATGTCGGTGTGGAGAGGCACCTTCCCGGCCCGGAAAACGAGGGCAAATTGACCCAAAATGGGTCATGGATCGCGGGGCATGTACGGAGGTAGGCAAGAACGACGAACGAGTAGAAACTGTGAGGGAAGTCACATTCGTGCAAATAGTCATGGTGTTTATATCTCGAAATCTATGTCCACTCTTGACGTGCCTTCTATACCATGAGCCGGCTGATCATCGTCACTGGGCAAATCTTCGCCCCCTTCAACTTCGTCTATACCCTCGTCAAGATCCTCAATTGGAAATGTGAGAATAGCTGCTATGCCTCCAAGTCCCTCAAGTCGCTTTCCACTCTCGTGCATGCTGCTCAGTACCCTGACATCGCCTCCTTGTGCCTGCACTTCATCTACGACCTTCACCCAGCGTTTGCGAGTTTTTATATCCTGACTGCGGAACAGAGAGTTGGATATGAGAAGAGCGCCTCCACCTTTTCCAACTGCGCCTCGCTCAACCGCGATCTCACACTCCTTCGGTCCGTACCATGCTCGCTGGTCGTCTTTTCTGATCATCTCAAAGAATTTGTCCATGAGCTGGGTTTCTCTTGTAAATTTTGTGTCGCTGAGTTTGCTCGTAACAGCCTGGCTGCTCAACACTTCGCCTAGACTGTGCAGGTGACCCGAAGCGGAGTGTGCGACTGTGATTCTGTGGACAAGCGCTTGGAGCTGCTTGTCCGCCCTTGTTGTCGCTTGTTTCTTGATGAAGGCTTGGAAGCTGCTTGCTGTGAATCCCGGGCTCGCTAACAAAAGCGGCATAGGATTGGCCAGGTTGATCTGCCGTAGTAAGGAGTCAAAGGTGGTTTGGTAGAATCTGTCCAGTGCTTTATCATGGTCGGAGGATCCAGCGCGCTTCTTCGGCAAGTTGACTTCAATACTTTGCCTGAGGATAGTCTGGTGCTCCGTGATCAAGCAAATGTTGGCGAGACCTTCTTGCATGACCACTGCCCACAGCACTGCTTTCTTGTCCTGGTCGACGGCATCCTTGAGTGTCCCGAGAGCCACACTATCCCACCCATCCGCCTTTTCGAGAGTAAAGTTTCTCTGCAACTCCAGGTCCAGTGTATGGAAACTTCCTAGTTTGACCCACTTGTTCTCTTCTGCCACTTGCCCTGACACATGCAGTTGTGCTGCTTGAGGGTCGAAGTCGAGTTTCGTAACGCGTATAGTAAGGTTCATGTGCACGCGCTCATTCGACCGAGCGCCAGAACCAGACTCCTGGATCACTTTGCGCACGGCGGAGGCTCGGAGAAGGTCGGTCGGTTGGATGAGGTTGTATGCATGCCACTGTGTAGATTGTTAGAGCTTTGCGAACAAATAGCGCTGGCACCCACTTGCTCACCATGTCTTCGGGCTCTTCGGGCAAAAGCGTCGCGCTGCCGGAGCCAGCCTTCTGCACAATCGCCGACTTGATGAGCCGCATCTTGTACGTGTGCTGAAGTTGTGTGTGCGAGGTTGATGTCGAGTCGTCGGAGCTCCACAAATCTTCAGACCTGGGGAAAGCTCACTTGCTGCTATATCGCTTTAGCTCGTTCAAGTAGCGCTGTTGCTATTGTTCTTGAGATGACGGGAAGGTAGAGAGAGAGGCAGGAAGGCGGGGCCTTGAGGAAACGTTTACACCTGCTGGACGGGAAAATGATCAAAAAGGTTCTATGATAGAGACACCCATTCTCCACCATCGCATAGCGGCAATGTCAATCGCGAGAAAGCACGAAGGCTGCCAGCTGACGCGAGGAGAAATAATGGTTCACTCGGCTCACGGAGTCGGTGTGATCAAGTGAATGTTGATGTTCAATCTCTATCTCAACTCCACTCAGACCTTCGGAGGCAAGAGGTATGGATCGGGAGGAGGATCTCAGCCATAGACGCTAAACCCAAATTGATTCTCACGTGATCAAAGACTCGAGCCTTGTGGACAGAAGATGTCAAGTGGTTGCCAAGCTCTATCTCACATCTTCTCATCACTGCAATAACATCTACACCATCACGTTGATCTTGCTACTGCCGACAACCGCGTTTTCCGTTTAATTTTGGCATGAGCGCACTTCGTAGACTGCCGACCACCTCAATATCGCTTTTACACTCATCACATCGACCGTTCTCGACAAACATCCTAGCCATGTCGAGATTAGACATCAACACCAAGGTTAAGCTGCCTTCAGGCCACGAAATCCCCATGCTTGGTTATGGGTAAGTTCATCTTCAGATCATCTGGAACTTTTCTAAAGATATCCACGACCACGTCCGGCCACCTTGCCAGCCCTTGTCCACCCCCAGCCTGACGCAGGACCTCATTTCCATTCCTTACTTTCGGGCACCCGCCAGAAACCCAAAATGCGCTCACCATTCATCTCGCACCTACCCCCTGTCAGGAACGTGTTTGGTCTTGCTGAAACTCAGTGATCAAGGGTCTATCAAACCCCAGCCGAAGTCGCAACGAACGTTACAGACTATGCGATCAGGCATGGCTACCGGCATGTTGATTCGGCCACGGTCTATAGAAACGAAGAACCCTCTGCAAAGGTAGGGGCGTCCTAGCGGCGGCCGCACTCAACCCAGACCACAGTAGCGCTGAAACGTGTCTCAGGGTATGCTGAAGTCCGGTCTACCTCGCGATCAACTGTACTTCACCTCCAAGGTGCCGCCAAAGTCAATTAACTACAAAGACGCCAAAGCATGCATTGATGAGAGTCTAAAGAAGACAGGCCTTGACTATATCGATCTCTACCTTCTTCACGCCCGTGCGTTTGGACTACCCATCTTTGACATGCCGCATGACACTGACATGTTCCAGCATATGGTGGCAAGGACGGTCGGTTAGGCGCGTGGAAGGCTCTAGTCGAAGCTGTCAAAGAGGGTAAAGTTAGAAGCATTGGTGTTTCCAATTATGGTGTTCACCATCTGGATGAGCTCGAGCAATGGCAAAAGGTATGCCGTCCATGCGAGGGTTGTGGAAACACCGGCAAGCTGATCGTCTCGTAGGCAAACCCAAATGAAGCCGGCATACTCAGTGTGAATCAGGTATGTTGACCATGATCAATCGGACAGCATGATGGCCAAGTTTCGAGTATCTAGCTGTCAACATGAACGGCAATGGGGGACCCGGGGCAAGAGTCTCCTGGTTCTCACGTGCTGACCTCATTGAAGATCGAATTGCATCCTTGGCTCGCCCGTAAAGATATCGTAGACTGGTGCGAGAAGCGAGGCGTTATTCTCGAGGCCTACTCGCCGCTAGTCAGAGCCACAAGATTCGACGATCCACTCCTGAAGCCTCTGGTTGCAAAATACAACAAGAAACCCAGCCAGATCCTGCTACGATGGGGTTTGCAGAAAGGATTCGTGATCCTTCCCAAAAGCGTCACAGAAGACCGAATTGTAGAGAACAAGGAGCTGTACGACTTTGAGCTGTCGAAGGTACGAAGCCACAAGCCCCCAATAAATGATTCGGAATCTTACTGACATTGCATCGCCTGCTTGTAGGAGGACATGGCATCTCTAGACACAGACAAGTACGAGCCATGTGCCTGGGATCCAACGAAAGCCCCACTGAGTTCGTGAACGCGTTTCTCGATGCTTGCTGCACTTCGGTATTGACCGACACTTAGGCGGCGGCATGATCTGGCAATTCACTTTTGGCCACATGATGAGCTACATCACCAGATTATCATCAAAGTTGCCAGTCTGAGGCAAGGTATAGGTAGCTCTCGGAGGCGCGGTGCCCTTGCCAGCACACAATCAGACGATCATACGGCCACATGCTGTCAATTCAATCAGTCAGACCGACGGATTTGCGATTTTGAGCTTCCTCAATTGATCAGGTCTCTGAAAGCCGCTGATGCTAGTTTGTCGGGTTATACCGGAGAAGACTCAGCAGCAATTCTTGAGCCGGCTCGCCGTCACTCTGACTGACAGCGTAGCATCCGTCTCCTGTATGAAGCGGGATCGGCCCAGTATGTTGTGCTTGTGACCACGAAAATATGAGCTCAAGTGACGCCACGACATGACCTGTTCTAGCTATTCAGCCGTGCGAAGGTGTATTGTGATAGGCTGGCTGTTCTTCTGCGTGACCTAAAATTCGGGAGATCCTCACCTCCTAGCTTGCCTCCTCCACTTTCTCATTGCGAACCGGTACAGAGTTACAACTCCAGATTTTCGAGTATGCTCCCCAGAGTAGTCTCCACTTGTTCGCGTGCGCGAGCAGAAATTGTATCTTTTGCGGGGAGAGCTTTCTGGTGTTCATGTGGAGTTGAGAAATTGGTTCGGCGCAGCGGACAAACACTTTGAACGAAGAGGAAGGATGCCTGTCCAGACACGAGCTTGGCGACACAGCAAGGAAGCAGGTATCCGATCCGGACAAAACGAGTCCTGTGCAACGTTTCAGAAATATTATCGCCCAGCATGAAAAAGAGTTCTCGTGTGTCGTGTTTTTCTGGAGACAGCGAGACATGGTGGCTGCGAAAATTCCCCGACCACAACGGCCGCTAACCCACTCCGAGGCATTTCAACTTTGAAGGCGCTTTTGCCTATAGCTGTGCTTGACTCTACGCTATAGTAGCCTATAGGAAAGCTTGCTAGTGACGTTCCAAGTCATTTCTTTGCCAACCAATCCTCTGCCCAAGAAGAGCTGCCTTGTTTACCTTACGTTTTACATGACTGGAGTCATCAACCCTAGCATCTCCGGTTCAAGACGTTACATGGTACGAAGAGCGCTCGTAGCCGAGCCGTGCCAGGTTACCCAACCAGCCGGTCTAACAGAACCGATTGCGGCGGGATTCGTTCTCACACCTCCTGCTTTGCGCAAAAATGCACATGGCAACTCCCAACACTGTTGAGTACTAGCCACGACTGACCGCCTACCGTTCGTTCATCGCAGTTCGGTACCCGTAGTGCGAAAAGATCCCAACTGGACGATCTTCTCGGCGGTTTTCCGGGTTCGTAGCCCTGCTGTCAGCTTGCAGCATACCTTGGACGTCTCGTGGCCAACCATCCACCGTACCTGAGAGAGCCACAGCCGTCATATTCAGGTCCAGTTGTCGACCCTGCGCCTTCGAGCTGGCGAGCTGGGGAATTTCTAACGCTATGTCATGGTTCCCATGATTCGAAAGGTTCCATAATTCTTTCGTTGCAGATCTTCCTGACCTTCTCTGGTCATTCCGCCGGCGAGTTCGTCGGCTCAAGCTGGGGAGAGGGGAGGTCACAAGAAAACAATAACGAACAAGGATCGACTACTGTCGTGGCGCAATTCGAAGCGATGCAACCTCCCCTGCCTTTTTGCGGAGTATACTGGTTCGTCATGTAGGTCTTGTTTTGACGATCTTGTCGTGCTGGCATACCCCGTTGCTTGCTTGGAACACCTGGGCAGACGAGCCTCTTTCCCGGTGTTGATACATAAGAGCAGGGTGGCCTGGTGCAAGGTAGGTGTCAACCATCTTGTCTCTTATACGGTTGTCGTACACACGCGTGACGAAAAACCTTGCGTACCTCGTGCTGCTGAGTCGGCACCATAAAATACATCCACCTCCAAGCTAGCACTCTACCCCATCGTTGTTCGTCGTTCCTCTCCTCTAGCGCGAGTGTCAATATGAGTCTCTTTCGACTTGGCACAGCAGCAGTCGCGCTGCTTGCTAGCTTTGGCGAGGCAGCACCTCTTGTAGAGAAGAGGGCGTTGAAGTTTGCTTTTGGGCAGCAAAAGGTGAGTTGAAAGACAATTGTGTTCTTCATCCAGACTCACCAATATGTAGGTCCGAGGAGTAAACCTGGGTGGATGGTTTGTTCTTGAACCGTGGATTACACCTTCCATATTCGAAGCAGCTCCCGCGGCTGCCGTTGATGGTGAGTTGCCGTTACAAGTTCCACGAGGCGCAAGAGGCTGATGGGTCAATATAGAGTACACGTACTGCCAGACACTCGGAAAGACAGAAGCTTCAAAACGGCTTGAGCAGCATTGGTCCACTTTCTATTCAGAAAATGACTTTGCTCTCATGAAGCAGTATGGCCTGAACTTCGTCCGCATACCTGTTGGCTACTGGTCCGTGACTCCTCTTTCTGGTGACCCTTACGTCCAAGGGGCGTACAACCACCTGAAGACGGCTGTTGGCTGGGCCAACAACCACGGGTTAAAAGTGATGATAGATTTGCATGGCGCCCCTCTGAGCCAGAACGGCTTCGATAACAGCGGGAAGCGTGGACCGATCGGGTGGACACAAGGCAGCTCTGTTGCTCAGACTAAGACTGCTCTGAACAAGATCCGAGACGACTTCGCAAACAATGCAGCAGTTGCCGCGATCGAATTATTGAACGAGCCTATGGGTCCAAGCCTGGATATGAACGTCGTGCGGCAATTTTACTATGATGGCTGGGGAAATCTTCGCAACAGTCCGGTCGCTGTCACCTTCCACGATGCATTTATGGGAGTGACGTCCTGGAACTCTTTTGGTGCCGGCATGCAAAATCTCCTTCTCGATACGCACCATTACGAAGTCTTCAGCTCAGGCGAGTTACAGATGAGCTACCAGCAGCACCTCAACACCGCAGCCAGCTTCGGTAGCCAGATGGCCTCCAACAACAAGTGGACGATTGCTGGCGAGTGGTCCGGAGCCATGACCGACTGCGCGAAATGGTTAAACGGTCGCGGTATTGGTGCGAGATATGATGGTACCTTCAACAAAGACGGCCAAGGTTCTTCGTACATCGGTAACTGCGCCGGCAAAGCCACAGGAACTGTCGCAGGCTTGAGTGCGACAGACAAGAACAATATCAAAGGCTTCATTTCTGCGCAAATCTCCGCATACGAGAAGGCCGCGGGATGGATCTTCTGGACGTGGAAGAACGAAGCCGCTCCCGAATGGCATTTCAAGAATCTGTATGAAGCTGGCCTGGTTCCGAAGCTCGGATAGAGTGGTAAGTCATTGTTCTGTTATCGCAGCGAAAGCCGGTTGCTGACATTCCCGAAAGTCCAGCTGATTTCGGCCTTCTGTTTGCCATTCGATGTGCTTTGTCGGTTCCGCTGCGCACGATAGCACGATCGCTATGATGTCGATGTATGATGATTATGACCATGATGATGAGATGGAAATACCAGAAATGAATATCTTCGATGATACCCTCGCTGCCGGTCGGCACGTTTGTTCGCCATTTCGGCGATGTTTTGTTCTGCACATTGGGTCTGGTCAAGCTCCGATGTCGAATAGGGTTGGAGTATGGATGGATATCGTGTACATAGCAAAAGCTTCAAAAGGACAATGTTCAAGTAAGGACAATGGTGAAGCTCAAGAATGAGCTGTTTCTTTAACCTTGCTTATCTTGCTTATCGTGAAACGCCTGCTGTTGGAGAAAGACGCAGGTGCGTTGCTGCCTCTCACGTGGATGACATGGCAGATTGCGGAGGCGGAGACGACATGAACCACTCCAGTCTTTGGGCGAACATTGTTCCCTTCTTTCATCACGCTTCTGTGCATCCTCTGCAGCCATGTTTCTCGTATTTTCTCACAACAAAATTGGAGGGCTTTTCAATTCCAAGCGATCGCGCTCGATGCTTCTCCCAAGCCTATTTGACCGGTCTGTAACCGTCGTACCGAGATTGCATCCTTCTTGGCTAGGGGTTGCTAGTGTCGGATGGCCCAGAGTCAGCAGCGCGCAAGGCAAATTTGCTCTCACGCCATCAAGGGATTCTGTGTGGACAGCGCTTGCAGCCGTTACATCTCGCACATCCCGACTGGGCCTGGTTTTACGCCTCAGCATGGTTGCAAACGGTGAGCGAACCTCATCAGGATTGGCTGTGTGCCGCCATACCGCCGCCCATAGGGATCCCACCTGTAAGCCACGAGCAATTCCGCCCCCTGCTCCACGAGCCGCTCACGCCCGTTTGTATAAGAGAACAGCCTTTCTCTGCACTCAGTAAGCGTTTCGAGTTCTGCTTCTCAGTTCGCTGTAAACGCTGCTACTTACCTCGAAGACGTCTCGTTCTTCGTCCTTTCGTTAAAACCACAGTCGCTCTTTCCACCACCACACTCCTTCACACCGATTATATATTCTACGCGACAAGCGACCCGATTGATCTCGAGAAATCACAAAATCACAGCAAAGATGTCCGACTTCTCACTTTTCAGCCTTTTCACAGCTGGCCTGGCCTGCATGATTCCATTGACTGCCGCATACACCAAGCCAGTCGGTGATTCGCCAAAGGTATGGGAGAAGCGCAAATAGCTTGAATTGGAAGGAGCGCGGCAAGGCTTCTTGAAGCGCGACTTCGCAACTGCGACCAGCCGCTGACAAGATTCGCAGGGCAACCCAATCTCTCAGCCAGGTCTCAACTCTGTTGTCCCAGTCGGCGAGGGCTTCACCATCACTTGGGAGCCAACCACCCAAGGCACTGTCACCCTCGTCCTTCTCAAGGGCCCAAGCGAGAACGCTGTCCCACAGTACCCGATCGTCGAGAAGACCGAGAACGATGGCTCATACACTTGGACACCAAAGGACAACCTCGAGCCAACTGAGAACGCCCAGGGATACGGCATTCAACTGATTGACGATGCCACCGGCCAATACCAGTACGTGTTATTGAATCCAGGGGCATTTTGGAGAAGGCATTGCTAACAGGCTATAATACAGATACACTACTCAATTCGGCATCTCCAACCCGAACTACAAGAAGGCCGATGGCTACTCCAGCTCCTCCAGCGAGTCCAAGACCGTCAGCGCCCCAACTGCATCCGGCTACAAGTCCAAGGCTCCATACCCAACTGAGGCTCCTCACTATACCACCAAAGTCGTCACTGCCTACACGACCTACTGCCCCGAGAAGACAACCCTCACCTGGGCTAACAGCACCTACACTGTCCACTCCGCCACGACCATGACTCTCCCATGCCCAGGAGGTTGCACTGTCACTGCTCCATACTCTGCTCCACCAATGGGCACTGGTGTCACCAGCTACCACTCCAACGTCACCATGGTTGCGCCAACCGGCTACGCTCCATCTACCCTTGCAAGCTCTGCATCTGCCACATCTCCAATCGCTAGCGCGACCTACGAGGGCAGCCCAGCATCTTCAACTGGTGGCGCCGCCAACATGGCCGTGAGCTTCTTCGGCCTTGTCGCCGCAGGAGGTGTCGCTGTCCTTGCTATCTAAGCAGCTCACGGGCTAGAAACAAAAGCTGCGGCTATGAGGGATTGTACAGATGGACTCAGCGTGGCTTTTGCCTTTCATTGTAACAATGACTTGTTTTCTGGCAGATAGCCTGCTGAATGTGTACCTTACCTGGCCCGCGCAGTCTACGCGAAATGACAACTATAATGTGAAACCATGGGATCCTTTAAAGCGCGTCATTCACGCGAACGGACCAGAAAGTCTGGGAAGTGAAGATGAGCAGCGCCAAGAAAATTGGATAATCGCTACTGAATATAGGACAGGACCGAAAGGAACTCTATCCCTTAGGCGCAAGCCAAGCAATTCAATATGCATTGCCGCTTCCTTCAAATCCTTCCTACACCAGAATTTGGCGAGCTTCCCGTCTTGATACGGATGTCAACTCACTCGGGCGCATTTAGCGCGACCAATATGCATCAATATTCATGCTGCCAAGCGATGCTCGCCGGTGTGCCGATTTGTATATCACAAGCCGGTGGTATCCTGGGCAGGATGGAGGACTTGCGTCGCCGACCACAGTCTTCCCAAGACGCGTGAAGACACCGACACAGTAGTCGTCGCTGTTGCAATTTGAGGTTAACCTTGGCAGCACAGCGTTGGTGGCCAACAGTAGCCAATATGACGAGAACTTTGGTTGCGCTTGCCTTCGCGACTGCAGCCGCCAGAGCTCGTAGGTTACCAATGAAGTTCTTGCGACAGACCACACCAACTAACATTGACTCAGAAACCTCAGAAGCCACAGCAACCCCAGTGACTTCGATCATCGCCTCCTCTGCTGGCTGCAGCATCGCCACTACTACAATCAGTGATGCAGCTGCAGCATCTGCCCTCGGCCAAGCATGCCAAACTTTCACAGGAGACATTGAGCTGGCAACCGGAATTGCAGACACGGTTGCGTTCGATGGCATGGAGCGACTGGAGGGAAATCTCACAGTCTCACAGGTGATCGAGCTGACCACCCTGAGTTCGAACAGTCTTGAGGTCATCACAGGCGACTTCAATTTGGAAGCTCTTACCGTACTGTCGAACATCACTTTCCCGGCACTGACAACGATAGGACGATTGGAAATGGCTTCCCTGCCGGCGCTGCAGAATTTCACAATCTTACGCGATCTTCAGCAATTGACGGCCTTGAGTCTGGATAACACACAAATCAACTCGTTGGAAGGCTTCGGCATCGAAACCATCGACACGGTCACGATACAGAACAATCCGTACTTGACCAGCATCAGTTTCCAGCCGATCAACGTTACGGGGTCTTTGAGTATTGGCGCAAGCCGTTATATTGACGTCGCACTACCCAGGCTCACGTCGGCTCAAAATATCACACTTCGCAACTGCTCGGCAATCTCCATTCCCGTTCTCAGGCAGATGACCGGCTCTCTGGGGTTGTATTCAAACGGCATCGAGCAATTTGATGGAGCGCCTCTGCTTCAGCAAATCGGCGGTTCGCTCTCTTTCATCAGCAACACGAACATGACCTCGATTCTGCTACCATCTCTGCAAACTATTCAAGGTGGCCTGCAACTGGACAATAACTCTCAGCTGACCACGGTCGACGATTGGTATTCACTGGTCAACGTTAGCGGAGCAGTACAATTCGAAGGGCCATTTGAAGATGTATCGTTTCCAAGTCTGCAGCGAGTCGGAGGGGCCTTGATCGTAAATTCGACAGCAGACATGTCTTGCGACTCACTGGATGAGTTGTACAGCAGCAATGTGATCAAAGGTAGATATACCTGCAGAAGTGCAAACGACACTGCAGATGCGACCACTGCAAATAGCACAAGTCCGAGTGGAGGTAGCAATACACCCAGCGGAGGTAAAGGAACAAGTGCTCTCCGGATCGGCCTTGGTGTTGGGCTGGGAGTCGGCCTTGGACTACTACTACTATCTATGATTGCCTTTTTCTTGCTTCGACGCCGTAGACAACGCAGGAGTAGTCAGGCATCCTCAAACAGCGAGCTCCTGCATGAAAAGGATGGCTACGAAGTCGATCGAGCGAACATGCTTGACGCAGATGTTACCCAGAAACACGAGCTCGAACAACCGATTGGAGAGCTTGGCAACGGCTCCGAGGCCCAGGAGCTTCCAGCAAAACTTGAGACTGAAGTCGAACTTCAACGCAATGGATCGACCAAGGGACTCGCTGGAGTGGAATCAAGACATGAGATGGCCGCAAACGAAACACCTCCTGTGGCCGAGAAGAGTGACCCATTAGAGGACGACAGACGAGTGTGATTGAAATTTTGGTTCAGAGCGGCGATCATTCGACGTTCCAGGCCTGAGAGTGGTCTGGGTCGCCCGGTTTGACCATCCTGGTATCACATACAAGGATAGGCATCCTCGCAACCATCGGCTGTTCGCGAAGACAGCACGAGCCAGTTGTTCGCGCTTCATTTGGCTTTATTGGCATGCGCGTACAACAGACCGACGTTGCGTTGTTATCACTCCTACATCGATCAACTCCAAACTTGTCCTAGAGTAACATGTCGCCAATGCTGGTCACAATTCCACGCGAGCTGCGCGAACGTATCTATGAACTTGTTTGGGGCGACGCCAAGTCAATCAGATTCACATATTCGAGCTTCAAAGATCCCTTCTGCTACGAAGCGCACGAGGTTCGCTTTCCTGAACTGCCGGTGAAGAGATATCCTCCACCAGATTACGAACCGCCCGACACCAATACCCGGAAAGACTCTATCGCGGACACTTTGACCACCGGACAGACGATTGTGAATGACGTCCAAACTGAAAAGGAAACTTTCGACCAGAACGCGTCGAAACAGGCCATCGAATTCGACTTGGACACCTTCCTAGACGAGTGGGCAGATTCTGATAATGAGGATTCAGAAGCTGATAGCTCCGACGAAGAAGACGAGAATGTCGTCCATCTTCCACACAAGCAAGAACCCAATAGGCGGTACAATCTAGAGTCTTGGTATCCCATAGCCAGCAGCCTCTTCAGCGTCAACCATCAACTACGGAGCGAATGTCTCCAATTCCTCTTCAGCACTCGCAACATTCTCCTCGACGCAGATGGGGTCTCTTCGATGCGATTCTTATCCCGACTTCCAGCTACTGCACGAGAAGCCATTACAACCATCACCTTAGGATCCTTTGCCCTCCTCACCGACGATAAGTACAGTAGCGCCGCTTGGTTCGGCATCGCCGAAGAGCCAGAGTATAAAACCTCCAACGGACTGACTTTAATCACCCCATTCGGAGCATTCCTCGCATCCCAACTCCCAAACCTAGAAGAAATCTACCTCTACCTCCCTTACTCCGGCACAGAAGACTGGTACCCGACTCTCGCCCCTATCGAACTCTCCCTTCTCCTCAAACACAACCGTATCAAATTCTTGAATTTCGTCTTCCTTGGCGAAGATGTTGTCAAAACCCTACGGAACGGCAAACTCAAGAGTCGGGATTGTTATGAGAGGTTGATGGGGAGGTTTAAGGACTGTGAGAGGGTCATGGAACATGAGTTTGAGTTAGCCAATTCTGTTCCTGAGATCTCGAGTTATAATACTGGGAGTCATCAGAGGATGTTGGAGTATGTTAAGAGGAGGCATGAGTTTGTTGAGGGGAATCGGAGGGAGTTTGCTTGGGAGTGGGGGAGGAGGGATGAGGTGGTGGTGGGGATGGGGAGTGATGGGAATGTGCAGGCTGTTGTGAGGTGTTGGGTTGGGTAGATTGGTGGGGTTTGAAGGTGGTGAGAACGAGATGTTTACTTGCCTTGATTGAAGAAGACGTCCATCTCTCAGCTATCTCTTCTCTGGCTGACTCGACATCTGCCTGCGTAGGGCTATCTCTAGATTAATTCGAGCAACGTAGGCTTTTCGGGCTTTCCTACCTCGAGTCGATTCTTTTGACAGATCTATCTCGGTACCAGTGTCCTAGACCCAAGCTTCCACAGTTTTTGGAACTGGAAATTTACGAATTCTCCAGCACTTCGCTCAAGTAGCTGCCATTATTCTCATCACATTCCAAGCCCTTCCCGATTTCCCACGTCGTTTCCAAACTAATTGTCGAGATATGGCTTATTAACAACCAGTCCACTTCCACGCACATCCGGCACTGTCTTCGCCTCAATCGAAGCATGAGACTCTTGAGCCGCAGATCCAGGACGAAAAGCAGTCACAGTACTACCCACCCTCGTACTCCTCTTCGCAGACGGCACATCCCTCGTAATCTCCACAGCAGGTGCATCAGCCCAAGGAATAGCTCTAGGCTTCTCAATCCTCAGCTGCACTCTCGTCCCAGGCAATACAGCATCAAGCATCTTCTTCCTCAACTGCGTAATCGTGAACTCGGCCAAAGTCTCTAGCGTTTCGAAGGCGGTTTGTTTGATGATCTGTAAATAAACAGCAAGTATTAGTATGATTCAGCGGGGAGGGAAGGGTTGGAGATGATGTTCTTACCTCAACAAGCATCTGCTCCAAATTAAACAAAGCAACCGTACTATTCGAATCCATCGTCTGCTGAGCTTCCGATCGCAAATGTAATAAAACATCGACAATCAATGGTTGAGTATTACTCCTCTCGTAGGAATTCACTCCGATTAAAGTCATGATTTTGACTCCTCGTAGGCTAAAAACCCGATTCGCAGAAACCACTTTCCCTTCCTCATTATAACTCGTAGAATTTATCAACGTAATTCCACCATCACCAAACATACTCGCCTTGGGTAGATTCACCTCTACACTAGATCTCGCAACAGCAAATCTCCCACTTTCTTTCCTCGCCATCGACGTAATAATGTTTTCGACATTATAGGAAAGATCGCCAGCTGTTTGGCCCTCTCGACATGAACTTCGGATTTTCTTTGCGAGGATTCCGTAGTGGATTGTGCTGTCGTCGAGTTCGTCTTTGGAGGAAGCTGATGCGAAGCCGCCGGATAGGACGAGGTGGATGGAGACTAATGCTGGTTGTTCTTTGGCTTTGCCCCAGACGTCTGGAGCGATGACTCCGAAGGGGAGTTGCAGATTTTTGATTGCGATGCTGTCTCGGTTCGTACTTTCGGGGTGAGATGTGCTCGCGCGAGAATATGTGCCTGTTGAGCGGGGTTCGGAAGGGAGGTCTGTTATGGTTCTTCTTTCCATGTCTGATAGTGACTGGATATTGATCTGGAAATTTTTGCCCTTGGAGGATTTTTGGAGCTTTTGCTTGTTCGCAGATTTTTAGCTTGGTGAGTTTGGGTTTGCTGAGTGTTTGCGACCGTGATGGTTTGGAAATGTGGCAATTCTTTGGATAACGCTAGGTCTTCGCATTTCGAGTCGAGAAATGTGATGAAACGTTGGTTGCATGATGTCTCAGGCCGAGACGTGTGGTTGTCCACTCGTGGATTTAGGGTTGAAAATGTGCTCAAGTGGATTTGGCCATCACGATGAGGAGAAGGCGCGACCCATTATTTATAGACTACGAACAGAACGGAATACTTTCAAGGCTTTTAGAATTTCTTTGGGTTTATTTCATGCTCCCTCACGTTCTCCAAGTTCTTGTCAATCCTCCATTGCTCTTGCGAATTTGCGAATCATGGTCCCGATGCGTGCTCTTCTCAGGCGGCCTAATGTTCTTGCCGCTTTTCAATGCAGCATGCAATGATGGCCGAGTTCTAAAACAACGTCGCATGAGAGCTTGGTAGGCAACTGAACAGAAGGCGAACAACGAGTCTCGCCGCGCTCCCATACGCACTGCTGTGATCACCACGGTACTGTGCCCACCTTCCCAGTGGCATCGTCCATATCAGTGTGAGTGCCTGTCTCCTTTGAGTCCTTCTCCAACAAAGTCAATCGGACGGCGTTATTGGCCCCATCCTCTGTCTTGCCAGGCTCACGTCCACCACCTTGTCCAAAGTTATTCAACGCCGTAGCCTGCTGGATATTAGCCTCCTCCATAACGCAGCAGTCTGGACTGACTTACCCTGAATCCTGGGGAGCACGCATTGATCTTCATGTTAGGGTAGCTATGCGAGAAGTATAACATAATCATGTTGAGACCTGCCTTGCTCGTAGCATACGCAGGCCAAATCTTCAGAGAATCCTTCCATTCTGAACAGCGCTGTAAGCTGCCGAGTCCAGTGGACATGAAGATGATTCTTGGGTTGTCGGCTTTCTGGAGGAGAGGAATGAATGCTTCGGCAGTCTGCGCAGCTCCAGCGACATTCGTGTGAAATGTCTCGAGGAGCAAATCGGACAAAGGCACTTTGCCTAGCTTGTCCTTGTCTGGCGCAATACCTGCGTTCGCGTGAAGGACATCGAGACGACCGAACTTCTGATCCACGGTCTTAGCAGCTTTGGCGACTGATCCGTTGTTGGTGACTTCAATGGGTAGGAATTCAGTGTTTTTGAAGCCTTGGTCCTGGAGGTCTTTTACCGCTGCTTCTCCTTTCGAGGATGTTCGAGATCCGATCAGGACATAAAATCTCTCTCCATGATCGCGGAGCAGCTTCTTGGCGATTTCAAATCCCAAGCCTGTATTCGCTCCAGTAATGAGAACAACCTCCTTGCCTTTGCCTGCCATGCTTCTTGGTGTTGCTGGCTGTTGGTAATCTTCTTCCGCAGTACTGCTTACAGCTGACCTACCTCTGAAATCGGGAAGACCTATGGCTTTATACTCTTGTCTCCGAACTCGTGGTCACGTATCTCCGCCATCAGCAGCGTCTTAATATGGGAAGTCGTTCGAATCAAAGGAGCTAACAGTTCGCAAATCCGGGGCTCAAGGAAGAGTCACAGAAGTGCGAGCCATTGAAAGCTCTTGTACGAGACAAAGCGGACATAAGTGTAGAAGTAAACAGCTCGTACGAAGGATTGATGTGCTTCGATATTGCCAAATTCGGTCTGCAGCCAGCTGCATGCGAGCCATTGGCGGTCTTAACGAGCCAGTTCGTCCGGCGCTGTATGCTTGCCTACGTCAGAGGAGAAAGACAGCTGGGTATCGTACAAGAGTGCACGAGCTCTGGGTGCGTGCCACAGTCAAATCGTTGGTGTGCCTGCTTTGCGGTCGGACAACGCGGTGGTGGCAGTGAAGTTGGAGAAGAAACGTGCTGGTGGGCAGAAAAGCAAGGCCGAGTCGTTCCAGGTCCTGGGGTGGCTTGAACGTGCATGGTTAGGCGAGACGAACTCACAGGCCAGCTTCTGCCCGTGCTTGTGGCGCGAGCTGAAAGTCAGATTGATGAAGCCTGGAGAATCGAGATGGCCGGAAGACGATGAGCATCGAGGATGATGATGAGGTCAACGTAGGAAGACTGACTCCTGTTCCAACATAATGCATGTACACAACCTGGACGATGGTGTAGCCAAGAAAAGACAGTCGATGCACGGTAAAGCAATAAAACTGGTGAACGATGCCAATGGACGCACTAAACCTTGGCTAGCTGTCCCGCCTCGTAGTACGCAATACCGGGTGCAAGTGCGAGTGCTTCAAGCGCCTCGTGTTGGCTGTGCAGCGACGTGCAGACCGAATGATTTGACCACAACGACATCGACTCCCAGACACCACGCTCCTTATCTATCTTCTTTCTTAATCCCTCCCCTTCGACCCAGCGCTGGCTGGCTTTTGCCTCTTTCTCATAATAATCAAACCCACTCCCAGGCGATTGCGCCGGAACCCAGCTGCCATTTCCCTGGATATTAACTTAATCCAAGGGTTACGGTTACACATCAAGGAGCTCGGCAGAAGCTCACTGCCAGCTCCACCCGACATCCGCTACCATTCCATACTCCGTAGCCACCGCCAGCATGTTGGAGGGCACCGCAGGACGGGAGCAAGAGCTCAAGACCCAAGGCGTGGTGGAGGCCGCCCAGGATCCCGACAGCAAGGTTGATGCCGCCGACGCAGAGAAGGCCATTGTAGACAATGCCCGCGCGGCTGGTGCTCCAGCCTTCGAATTCGATCCCAATGCGAGCCCAGAAGAGAAGGCGCGACAGGCGCGGGAGGTGAGTAACGCCGGCGACGACGAGAGCATTGAGAGTGTGCCCCATGGCTGACAGTGACGCGTGTACAGGCCGCTGGCCCTACATTTCACAGGAAACACCAGGTTGCAGCCTTGGTCACTGACACCGACGATGGCGCCGACGCTGGCTACGATCTGCCTCCGCCGAGCAAAGAGGGTGCTATCGTGCCGTCCACGCCCACGACCGACGCTGCCAATGGCCACATCACCAAGGAGGACGAAGACGAATACGCCCAAGTCGGCTGGGCCCCGAGGTTTGGCAATCCCGCCGACAAGGAGGATATGCTTCCGATGGATCACCAGACATTTCTCGAAGGTAAACTCGACGACAAGTTCTTTGGTGACTGGTACCACAACGCAGCCATTATCATCTTTGCCTGCCTGACCTCCTGGACCATTGCGGTGCTTGGAGGTGGCTTGGGCTGGATATTCATTCTCATGACTGCCTGCAGCACCTACTACCGAACTTCCATCCGACGAGTGCGCAGGAATGTAAGAAGCGAAGTGAGAGCCGAGATTGAGAAGAACAGATTGGAAACAGATGTGGAGACACTAGGATGGATGAACAATTTCATGTCCAAGTTCTGGCCCATCTACGCGCCGATTCTATGCAAGTCTATCATTGCCTCGGTCGACCAGGTGCTTAGTACGTCTACGCCCGCGTTCCTCGACAGTATGCGACTGAAGTCTTTCACACTCGGCACACAACCCCCACGATTCGAGCACGTCAAGACCTACCCAAGAGCCGAGGACGATCTGGTCATTATGGACTGGAAATTCAGCTTCAGTCCAAATGACACGACCGACTTGACGAAGAGACAGATTAAGTTGAAGGTCAACCCAAAAATTGTGCTGGAAATCCGTGTTGGAAAGGCCATGATATCGAAGGGCTTGGACGTGATCGTTGAGGACATGGCTTGTTCTGGTATCATGAGAGTCAAGATGAAGCTCATGCTTGACTTCCCATTCGTGGAGCGCGTCGAAATCTGCTTCATGGAGAGGCCACATATTGACTACGTCTGCAAGCCCTTGGGTGGTGACACATTGGGATTCGACATCAATTTCATCCCAGGTCTTGAGGGTTTCATCCAGGAGCAGATTCACGCCAACCTGGGACCTATGATGTATGCGCCAAACGTCTTCCCAATCGAGCTTGCGAAGATGCTGGCGGGCTCAGCTGTCGACCAGGCCATTGGTGTCCTTCAAATCAACTTCCATGGAGCGCACGGGTTGAAGAACCCAGACAAGTTCTCTGGCACCCCAGACCCGTACGCCACCGTCTCAATCAACAATCGCGAAGTGCTTGCCAAGACCAAGACGGTGCATGAGAACGCCAACCCCAGATGGAATGAAACCGTCAATATCATCTTGACGAGCTTGCGCGATCCACTCACGATTGCTCTCTTCGACTACAACGAGTATCGCAAGGACAAAGAGCTTGGTGTTGCTTCGTTCAACTTGGAACAGCTCGAGAAGGATAACGACTTTGAGAATCAGTCTCTCGAAGTGATGGTGAATGGTCGTCCCCGCGGTCAGGTTCAGTGCGATATCCGCTTCTTCCCTGTCTTGGAAGGACAGAAACTAGCAGATGGCAAAGTGACTGAGCCGCCGGACATGAACACTGGTATTGCGAAATTTACTGTCGTGCAAGCCAAGGATCTCGACGGCAGCAAGTCTATGATTGGAGCACTGAATCCGTATGCTGTGCTGCTTCTTAATGGGAAGGAGGTACAGATATCGCGAAAGCTGAAGCGGACAAACAATCCAGTCTGGGACAATGCGACCAAGGAAATGCTCATCTCTGATCGTAAGAAGGCCAGATTGGGCTTGGTTATCAAAGATGACCGAGACCTTGCGACTGATCCCATCATTGGATCTTACCAGATCAAGCTCAACGATCTTTACGACCTGATGAAGAAGGGCCAGGAATGGTACAGCCTGGCTGGTACCAAGAGTGGTCGAGCCCAGTTGAAGATTGAATGGAAGCCTGTCGCCTTGAAGGGTTCCGCGGCAGGTAATGGTTACATCGATCCAATTGGTGTCATGCGCTTCCATTTCCAGTCTGCGAAGGACCTGAAGAACTTCGAGACTGTCGGCAAATCCGATCCATACGCACGTGTCATGCTCTCTGGAATTCAGAAGGGAAGAACTGTGACGTTCAAGAACAACCTCAACCCTGAATGGGACGAGGTCTTCTACGTCCCAGTGCACTCTACGCGGGAACAACTCGTCGTCGAGGTCATGGATGAAGAGAATCTGGGCCGAGACCGCACATTAGGGCAGATTGAGATTGCGGCAGCTGATTACATTCACCAGACCGAGACAGGAGAATATGCAGTCCATGACTCAAAGAACGATGTCATCAGCTCTCAGCTTCGAATCGGCCATGGGGCTCCAAAGGGCACCCTCAACTACACGGTATCATTTTACCCGACCTTGAATGTCATTGATCCTGAAGAGGACGACGAGGAGAAGAAGGAGGCAGAGGCGGCGAACGGCGTCCGCGCTAGCACTGAAGGATCTCGCAAGAGCACCGAAGGTGTCAATGGCCAAGCCACCCCAACCACTCCTACCCGCCCACAGCGAAGCGAAACTGTTGGTACCATCAGCAGTCTGCGCCCGGGCTCCACGAACAGCAAGTCTGAGGAGGCCGAAATGCGACGAGCACTCAATGCCGGTGAGAAGGAGCAACACGAGGCAGAAGAGGTGCAGCAGCCAGAAGTGCCCAAGATCCGATTGGGTGCGGAGGACTTGGTACAGTACGGTAAGTTGATTAACGGCGGTCTACGATGCATTGCTCATACAAGGCTAACGCGCACACAGAATCTGGTCTTGTCGTCTTCACCATTCTTGAAGGAGAGCTGGCCCACACTGGCAGCTATCTCCAAGTGCTGATGGATGACATGAAGTATCCTGCTTGGCAGAGCGCAAAGACAAAGAGTAGAACCCACACCTTCAACGAGACTGGTGACGCCATGGTCCGGGAGCTGGATCTCTCTCGCATAACAATGCGAATCGTCTCTGACACCGACATCAAGGACGACAAGGACGACGATATCAAGGCCAAGCTGTCTGGAAGCACGTTGGACACACTCAAGCGCTGCTTATACAAACCGACCGTAATCACCATCAAAGACCCGAACGGCCACGCCAATAACATCAAAGTCTCGATGCGATACTTGCCGGTTAAGATGCAGCTTGATCCCAGCGAATCTTTCAACAACCAGGGCAACTTACGTGTGGAAGTGCTTGACGCATCCGACCTGCCAGCTGCAGATCGCAACGGTTACTCGGATCCGTTCTGCAAATTCGTCCTGGATGGCAAGGAGGTCTACAAGACCAACAAGCAGAAGAAGACGCTCCATCCCTCGTGGAACGAGTTCTTTGAGGTGCCAATTCGCAGCCGAACAGCAGCCAAGTTCGACGTCAATGTCTATGATTGGGACTTTGGTGACAAGGCAGACTTTCTGGGCGCAGCAGCCATCAATTTGGATGTGTTGGAACCCTTCCAGGCGCAAGAAGTCATCTTGAATCTCGACGGCAAGAGCGGCGCGATTCGACTCAAGATGCTCTTCAAGCCAGACTATATCACTCGGTCGCGGCAGGGATCTTCGACGTTCAGTGGTACTTTCGCGGCGCCAGGCAAGATCGTTGGTGCTCCAGTCAAGGGTGTCGCCAAGGTTGGCACAGGTATCTTCAAAGGCGCGACCTTTGTTGGGCGTGGTTTCAAGCGACGGACAGTCAGCGGCGCTGTGGAAGGCGTGCCGGAAGATGCAGCCTCTGAATTCCGTCCGACCAGCATGGAGTCAGCAGATGGTGGCAGTAGACCTGGCACAGCTGCCAATGGCTACGCGCACGGCAATTCGATCGATGGCATCGCCGGAAAGGAGTCGTTGCAGACGCCTAGGACGCCTCATCAGCGAACTCCTTCCATGAGCCAAGCGAATCTCAGTCCAGGGGGTGAGATTGGCACTGCCAACATCAGTATTCTCGGCGCATCCGGCTATCCAGAGGATGTCAAGCTGGAAGTTCACGTGCATCAAGGCAGCAAGGAAGTGATGAAGACCAAGGCAATCAAGGCCAAGACTGGTTCAGCAGAATGGGAAGATGAGTCCAAGCGACTGGAATGCAACGCTGCCGCGCCTCTCAAGGTGACGGTCAAGAACGACAAGACATTCAAGGATGAAGTGCTTGGAGAGAACACATTCTATGTCAACGACCAGGCTGGTGGAGGTGAACGACAAATTCAGTGCGGTGAAGGTGTCGTCACCATTCGCACTTCGTTTCAACCGGCTGAACTTGGAAGCCTGGCACCGAGCCAGTCTCCTGGTGGCAAGAAAGGGTTCGGACGGTTGATGAGCCGACGAGAACGCAGCGTGACACCGTCCAACTAGGACCAGGACGACGTTCAGCTGAAGCGCTCAAAGACGGTCCGGCTGAAGAATCGCGCAAAGACGATGCTTCGACGTTCGCCAAGCAAAGCATCTACGTTGCGAAGAGACTCGAGTCAATTTAGCCTGGTGTCTGCGCAGACTATGCCTCCGCTTCCTACAACATGGAGGGACAAACGAAGGGACTCAGCTGTGAGCAGCGATGATCTCTCCACGTTGAGAGATGAAGGGCCCATGGGAGAAAGGAGGGTTTCCTTTGCTGATGAAGTATAAAGTTCTTGTTACATGTGCTGCGTGCAAGCAGACGCAGCCTAGGGAAAGTTCTGATTTGGAGGGACAGGACCTGTGAGATACCATTTGCGCGCGTATGAAGCGATAGTTTCTTTCTTAGTTGACCTTTCCCTTTCGCCAGTGTCTTCTTCATCTTTTGACACCTGCATGGGACTCCACTTCTACGGGCGACTCCACGAGACGAGCCGACGATGCGGAAGCCGACTTCCGAGAGCTCCACTACGCCAGCAGCGTCATTCACTAGCTTCGTCTTTCCTTCTCATCGTGTTTTTCCTGCGCCCTTTGCACTTCGTATCTCCGTAGCTCTACCTTCATCTCGCCGAACATGCGGGAATAGCGGGCTAGCGGGTCTCCCAATCTCTGCAAAGCGTTGGCAACAAAGGGTTAGCCTGCTTTGCTTTAGAAATCAAGCTATGATTCATTGGCTTTCTCTCTTTCTAATGGTACATCGCCATCAATGTTGTGATTTACAAGACTGGTACCAGTCAAAAGTACTTCCATTGTCTACCTCTTCCTGCCATATTTGCTTCTGTCGAACAGTCCCGAAATGCAGTCCATTTTACAGTATAGAAGATTCAGAGCTAAAGTCCAAGCACAGCTCGAGAGAGACCGTGCAAAAGCCCAGGCTCTCCATACAGGAAGGGATCCGGATCCGGAATCGCCAGACTCTACGAAATCAGACGAGACCAACAAGCATGAGTTTGACCAAGATATCGAAAGAGGCGATTTTGCCACCACAGCAGGAACAGTATCGGACGGTCAGAAGCCAGGTCAGATCCCCAGCGAAAAAGATCAAGATCGCGAGCCTGCGGAAGATCTTCCAACACTGGAAGAAGAAGACGAGGACGACGAAGATGATGACTACGAATTGGCCGCACATCGCACCATCCTCTCGCGAATCTCAACACAGCAAAGTGCCGGAGTACAACTCGGCACAGTCCTAACCGGAATCGAAGTTCGTCGTCGAAAAACCCACGAAGGTGGCTCAGGCCAAGTCTTCGTCGTTGGCTACGAAGGACCAAATGATCCCAGTGATCCGCATAACTGGTCTATGCTTAAGCGTATCTCTTGCACATTCCTGGTAGCTGCGATTGGATGTGTCGTCGGTCTTGCGAGCGCTATTGATAGCAGTGCTTTGCCACAGGCGGCCGAGGAATTTGGGGTTGCGGAGGTGGTTGAGAGTCTTGCTACTGGGTTGTGTTTGATTGGGTTTGGTTGTGGAGCTCTTTTTGCTGGACCGATTAGTGAGACTGTTGGGAGGAATCCGGTTTATATTGTGACTTTGACGATTTATATGCTTTTTATTATGGTGAGTTGTGAGATGACGAGGTTTGAGCAATTTGCTGACTATGTTTTGTGAAGGGATGTGGACTTGCTCCTAATATTCAGACACAGCTTGTATTGCGATTCTTTGCGGGATTATTTGGTTCTACTCCTTTGACTTGCGCTGGCGGCAGTATCAGTGACATGTGGAGTCCACTGGAACGAGTCTATGCATTCCCCGTCTTCGCGAATGCAGCCTTCACTGGACCATTGCTTGGACCGATCATGGGTGGCTACATTGCACAGTCTCAACAACTCTCATGGCGCTGGGTCGAGTGGATAACTCTCACCATCTCTGGCCTAGTTCTTGGATGTGTAATCCTCTTCCAGCCAGAAACATACCCTCAAACGCTTTTGAAATGGAAAGCAGAACACCTTCGAGCCATAACCGGAGACGACAGATACCGAGCCGCCATCGAAGTACGACAAGACACCCTCTTCCGCCGCCTCAAAGTCGCTCTATACCGACCCTTCCTCCTAACCTTCCGCGAACCAATCATCATCCTCCTAGCCCTCTACCTCACAGTAATCTACATCGTCCTCTTCACCTTCCTCGACGGCTACACCTACATCTTCACAGAAACATACGGAATATCCCAAGGCCTAACCGGAGTCTGTTTCGCAGGTATCATCGTCGGTTTATTCGGCGCATCAGCACTAGTACCTTTAATCTACAAATGGGCCAAACGAGACCTAGCCAAAATCCAAGAACAAGGAGGTTCACGACTCCCACCAGAATTCCGTCTCTGGTATAGTATGCTCGGTGGCTCACTCGCTATTCCCATAAGTCTCTTCTGGATGGGCTGGACAACAAACCCAAACATATCAATCTGGTCCCCTCTCATCGCATCCGCTCTGTTCGGTTACGGGATCCTGTGTGTTTTCATCACTTGCTACCAATACATCATCGACTCGTACGAGACTTTTGCGGCTAGTGCTTTGGCTTCGATTACGTTGATAAGATATATTGCGTCTGGAGGTATGGTGGTGGTGGGTGTGCCGTTTTATGAGAATTTGGGAGTGCATTATACTTTGACGATTATGGCTTGTATTTCTGTGCCTTTGGTTCCGGTGCCGTATGTTTTCTATCGGTATGGGCCTTGGATTAGGAGTAAGAGTAAATATGCGATTAGGGATACGTATACGAAGAGTGGTTAGACGGGGGAGGAGAGTTGTCGATTTTGGATTGCTTGGACTTGAATGCGAGATGTCAGGGTTGGTTGTTGATATCGATTTTGGTTGCACTCGAGCGTTCAATATCATGTCATGCTCCGTCTCGCGAAATTTCGAGATTGGTATGAGGGATTAGCGTTGGCGTTGAAGAGCGTCTTGTTCTTTGTTCGCTATCACTACATCAGTATGCAAATAATACTCAGCATCACTACTTTTCCATGACTCGTGCCTTCCCAAATCGAGACTTCGATGAAAGTCCCTAGTCGCCATGATGTAGAGCTACCTCCACAGCTCGCGCTCGTTCTTCAACGGCCCGACTACGGTCTGACGCCACTTTTTCCAAACTTGACCTCCTCCTTCCTCTGCAGACTTCAACAACGACAACATCGGCAACGATTTGACTACTCCAGTCTCAGTCTCCCAAAGAACACAAACCCTCAAAAAAGGAGACAGCCAAAATGGTTTACACACTCGTCGTCCACCTCTACGCCAAAGATGACCAAGAATGCATAAACAAACTCATCGCAAAACTCCAAGAAGCTAGTCAAGTTTATTCCAAAGACAAAGAGACCTTAGGATGGTGCGTAGCAGCATCCTCCTCCTCTTTCCTCGCACCATCCCCTTGACTCACTTCGTTCGTCGCAGGTTCGTAATGCAAGACCACAAAGATCCTCGAGCCTTCACAATCGTCGAAAGATATGAGAATGAAGGATCACAGAAATATCGTAAGAAACCATTTCATCTACCCTTGCAACGACAGACATGGGAAAAGGAGGGCTGATGCTATTTTAGATCTCGAAAACCCATACTGGAAAACCTTTGATCCATATGTAATCCCACTACTGGATCGGGATATGGATTTGAGGAGATTGAATGAACTTGTTGATGAGAAATCAGAGGAAGTCAAGGTGGAGAAGGATGCGGGTTTGTGGGAGAAGGTTAAGGAGCATCAGACTTATTAGGACTGGCGATTGACAGGAAGGGGAAGAAGAAAAGGGAAAGCTTCAATCATGCTCCAACCATTGGATGGTATTTTGAGTTCTAAGATTTTAGTAGCTCTTTCACTTTTCGCTGATGGTGATGGTGGTGATAGTACAAAAGCCGTTTACTTCCGGGCTCAAATCTTTCTCCCCTTCTCATAACACCGTCGCCATGCCAATCCCGATTTCTCTTTAACGGATAGAAATTCCCGAGCGATCCGTAAACATCCTCGTAGCAACATTCATAGCCGCAAGTTCCTGGAAAAGCAGCTTAGCAGCATAAGGAATAATGACCTGCGCAATCTTGGTCTTGTTCTTGCAAGGTCGACATTCGAATTGCTGCTTCTTGATGGAGGCGATCGGTGTCATGAGGCCGCAAATTTCGCAAATGTGGACTCGGAATGCATCGGAGACGTCGAGGAGACGCTCCTTGAGGAATGCGGAAGCACCGTGAGCGATCATACAATCACGTTCCATCTCTCCGAAACGAAGACCACCATCTCTGGCACGACCTTCTACAGGTTGACGGGTCAAGATTTGCAGTGGACCACGTGCACGGGCATGGATCTTGTCGTCGACCATGTGTCGGAGACGTTGGTAGTATGTGGGTCCGAGGAAGACTTGAGCGTTGAGCTTCTTGCCTGTGTGGCCGTTGTACATTACCTCGAAGCCTCGCTGTTGGAAGCCATGATCGGCGAGAATTTGGGAGACGGAGGTGACAGTGACGTCTGTGAAGGGTGTAGCATCGCCTTCTTGTCCTTGTAGTGCGCCGACCTTCGAAAGGAGACACTCAATCAAATGAGCAATAGTCATTCGGGACGGAATAGCGTGAGGGTTGATGATGATATCAGGTGTCAGACCGTCCGCAGTGAAAGGCATGTCTTCTTGTCGGTAAGTGATACCGATGGTACCCTTTTGACCGTGACGAGACGCGAATTTGTCGCCGATTTGAGGTACTTTCGTCACTCTCGTTCGGACTTTGACGAATCGCAGACCTTCGGTGTTTGTTGTGAGCAAGACTTGGTCGACAATACCATTCTCGGTAGATCGTAGGGGGGTCGAAACGTCTCGCTTGACATGAAGCTTAGTCCTCTGGCCCAACTCTTCAGCATCAGGAGGCATCGGTGCGGTCTTTCCAATAATGACATCGTCACCAGATACACGGGATCCTGGGCTGATGATACCATCATCGTCAAGCTTGTCATACGTGCCCTGCTTCATCCTCATGGTATCGGATCGGATAGGCTTCTCGAACTGCTCGACCACGCTCATACCCACACGCTTTTCTTGGTCCATGTAGGCTCGGAAGAATAGTGATCGGAAAAGGCCACGGTCGATACTGCTTTGATTCATAATCACGGAGTCTTCCTGGTTGTATCCAGAATAACAAGAAATAGCGACGATGGCGTTTTGACCAGCTGGAAGATCTCTGAAACGCAAGAATTCCATACTTCGCGTTGTTGCCAGAGGCTTCTGGGGATAGTACAGCACGTTGGCCATGGTATCCATGCGGACATTGTAGTTTGTCAAGGTAACACCCATAGCTTGCTTACCCATGGCAGATTGCTAATAGAAGCGTTAGTATATCTCCAAAATGTAGCAAATGGGTAACTATGCACTTACGTAAGTATTTCTGGGCGATTGGTTGTGATCGGGGAACGGAATAATGCTTGCGCAGATACCCAAGATCATGGCTGGGTGAATCTCGCAATGTGTCCAGGTCCGCACAGCGGGATTAGGTGGTTGCTTGATGCGTCGGTGAGGATCGTCTCTGGCCTCTTCAGGCATGCCTGCTCGCATGGCCTTGTGTTCTTCAAGGTCTTCAGGTGTCATGATGATCATGGCAGTTTCTTCCTCCTCGGCATCGAGGTACTCTACCACACCATTCTCCACAAGACCTTTCCATCCGAAGACGTGCTTCTCTCGTTCTTCTTCGCTGACGCCTTCGAGGTCCTGAAGCATCTCCTGGTCATTAGCTAGTTTGGCAAGATGTGTTTGGTCCAGCACAAGGCTCCCACGATTCGCGGAATCGATGCGATTGTCTACTACGAAAAGCGGCCGGCAGACGCGACCTGCATCTGTGAAGACTTTGATTTCGCGCTCGCGGACGTCACGAATAATAGTCACCTCAAAACTGAGAAGGCCTTTCCGTCGCAGTGATCGTAGAGTCTCAGTCAGGTGTCCAGAATTGCGATGCACACCGACCCAAGTACCATTGAGGAACACCTTGGTTGCGTCAGGATTTATTACTGGATCGTACTCCTCAAGCAGGTCCATGCCTCGCTGCCGCATGAAGTCAATCAGTGGAAAGCCAGGCGTGCCGACTGTGACGTAGCACATGAGCGACAGGTTCTTTACGAGACCGCAAGCTTGGCCTTCTGGTGTCTCTGCAGGGCACACAAGTCCCCAATGAGTGTTGTGCAACTGTCTCGGCTTGGCAATCTTGCCGTCTCGACCGATAGGAGTGTTCGTTCTTCGCAAGTGAGACAATGTCGAGGCGTAAGTATATCGGTTCAGCACCTGACTGACACCTGCTTTGGATGATGATGCCTTTTTCTGATCACCCCAATTACCTGTTGCCAGACAGTACCGTAAGCCAGACGTGATGATGTTCGTCTTGACAGCTAGTGTGACGTTGAACTCTCGTCCTGACTCCACGCATCGATGCAAGTATTGCTTCATCTCCTTCACGAGCTGCTGGAACTTCATACGGAAAACTTGCGCCATTAGCGGACCTGCGAGATCAAGTCGCTTCTTGCCAAAGTGATCACGGTCGTCTTCTTCGGTTCGGCCGAGTGCGCACTGGAGCAGTCTATTGATCATGTATCCCAAGAAGAACGCTTTGCGAGTTTCACTGCCCTCTTCCTGAGAGATGTGCGGAAGGAATTCCTTCTGCATGATATCTCGGGCGTACCGAATACGGCGTTCCTTTGTACCTTGCTGATTACCACGTCTTCCGATGAAGTCCAGAGCCAAGTCGCGGTCTTGGATGACGAAAGCTTCTTCAAGACACGGTTTGAGCATTTCCAACATCGGTGAGTCCTCCCGCCTGCAAATATGATTCAGGATGTCTTCATCAGAAACGATACCAAGGGCACGGAAGACGATGCCGATTGGGATATCCGACTTGATGTAGGGTACCGACACCTTGATCAGCTTTCCGGATATTTGGGCATGCGGTGCCTGATTGAACAGCTTGACCTGCATCGAGCTGATGAGTCTCGTGCCCTTCTCGATGGCGCTCCGCAGTTCTGCAACCACTTCTGCTTGGGCCCCCTTCTTCTTGAAGACTTGGACGATGTTGGCAGCACTTCGCTCCTGTGCGATCAAGACCTTTTCGCTGCCGTTGATGATGAAATATCCACCCTGATCAAAAGGACACTCTTGTTGTGCATACAGCTCTTGCTCGCTCCGATTTCGCAAAGAGCAGATCTTCGACTTCAGCATGATGGGCAATTTACCGATGAAGATCTGTTTCTTGGTCTCGGGCGGATTTGCCAAATCGTCCTCCCAAACGGTTTCCATGGATTGACCGTCGAAGTTTGGGGGATCTATCCAGACTCCGTCCTCGGATAAGTGCCCGCCTACTGATCGCTCTCGCGCGAGCTGCATCCGCTTGGTCAGTGCCAGGAACATGGGCGAAGAATAGGTCAGATTTCGGAGTCGCGCTTCGTGCGGGTACAGGGCTCGCGTGCTTCCGTCGCCCTCAGTCATGGCGGCCTGAGAAATGGTCAACATGCCGAGGTCGATGATGTAGCGGCGCTTGACGATGGGCATATTGAGGTCGTCATCACCGTCGTTGCCAGGGATGTTCTGGTCAATGACGATCGAGGGCGTCTCTTCGACAATCTCCTGCATGGTCGTGCTCACGAACTCGTCGTAGGAATCGAGTTGCTGCGAGACCAGGCCTTTGGAGTCGAAGAAGGAGTGGATGACCGTCCAGCAGTCCTCGGCGGTGATGATCTGGTTCTCATCGTCGTACTCATCTTCGGCCATGGCCATCATGGCATCCCCGTTGGCGTACGACATCTTGTCGACTGTTCTCGACTCGTCTGGCGCGCACGCTCCGCTACCTCCTTCGCCGTTGCCCCTTTAAGCTGCTGCGCTCCACGATGCGGTGCGTCAGGCGCGTTGCTGTGTCGCTGGAAACACGCGCAGCGCAAAAGCGCGCCTTGCCTCACGAGATGTTTCGCTCGCTTCGTGTCGGCGCGCCGGGGGCTATCGTCCTGGACAACTGCGCATCAAAGTCGTCGTCCTCGAAGGCGCGAGTCGGCGGTATCGGATGAAGGAGGTGCGGCGTGGTGTGCGCAAAGGTGGCGAGGTGTGGGTGTGGATGTCGATGTCGAGGCTTCAAAGAATGGAATCTTGAGTTGCCTTGAGGCTCTGCTTTGGGCGGCGTTCGCGAACCGGAACTTGCCGGCGCAGCACAAGGGGCAAACTTTAGCTTGAAACTAGACACTTTCCATTCACTATTTACAACTTCGACTTGCCTTCCTGTTCCAGTGCCTTGGTCGCCTTCTGGTAGTTCTTCACCAGCTGCCTGACTGCCAGATCCAACATGACATCCTCACTTCCGCCCGGTATGCGTGCCCCAAAAACATCACGATAGATCTTCTCCACGAGCTCTCCTTGGCCGGTCTGAGTAAAGCCATTGCCACCAAAGAGCAAGACAGCAGTCTGCGCGCACTCATTCAGAACCATACCAGCCGTAGCCTTGACCAAAGCCGTCAGCCCGCCCAGTCGAGTATCAGCCTCACTCTTCGGAAGATAATTCATCTGCCACAAGAACTCATTCGTCCAAGCCTGAAGCGCTTCCAGCTGCGCACCCGCCTTTGCAAGTCGATGCCTAACCACAGGCTGTTCAACAAGTGCCTTCCCAAACGCCTCACGCTTGAGAACGTAAGCCATAGCCGTCGAAAGCGCCACACGAGCTTGTCGCGTAACACCAATCGAAATCGTCAATCTCTCATGATTGAAGTTCTAGAACGCATCACCCGTCAGCTCAAATATCCCAAATGGCGGCAGAATACAACACTCACATTCATAACATAATACATCCCTTTTCCCTCCTCCCCAATCAAATTCTCCACCGGCACCTTAACATCATCCAACTCAATAAAAGTCGTCCCACCTGTCTTACTCCCAGTACAATACAACCTTCTCATCTCCACCCCCTCCACCTTCAACGGCACAACAAGCATACTCAACCCACCCGGCCCTTTTCCGCCAGTCCTAACCGTCATAGTAGTATAATCACTCCAAATCGCATTCGTAATCCACTTCTTGGTCCCATTCACAATATAAAATTTCCCGTCTTTAGTCTTCTCAGCCGTCGTAGCAACATTCGCCACATCAGAACCACCACTAGGTTCCGTAATCGCGATACAAGTCCTCTTCCGACCAGTCAAGAGATCCGGCAAGAACTTCTCTTGCAGCTTCCTACTCCCATACTTAATAATCGGCGGTATCCCATACGCAAAACCCGCAGTCAACCCTGAACTCGTCCCCGCAATCCCACTCCGATGAATCTCATCAATCCAAATCGCAGTATGCGTTAGATCCCATTCCTCAATCGGAGTTCCCAAAATATCATTAATCCCTTCTTTCTTCAACCATTCCACGGGTAAAGGCGAAGGTAAGTTTGGTAAGAGCATATTGTATGAGTTGAATTTGTCAAAAAGGTCGGCAGGGAGACTTCCTTCGTTTTCCCAGTCCATGCAATGTGGGAGGAAATGTTCTTCGAACCATGCTCGACAGGCTTTTTGGAATTTGTGGTGGGTTGGTTTGAAGAAGGGGGAGGGAAGGCCGGTTAGCCAGGCTGGTTCGCTGAAGGGGATTAGGTTGGCCATTGTGGAAGGCAGACGTCTGGTGTTGGTTTTGTCAAATCGCTTGCGCGATGCTTGGTTCTACTATCGACTTTGAAAGCAGTTCCTCTTCTTTAGAAAAGTAGATGGCTGTGGTTGTGGTGATCGTTCACAATAAAGGTCAAGTCAATGGAAATAAGACGGACGTCAAAACCACACGCTCCACGCTTCGGTTATGCATTCATGACCTCGGGTCTTGTCCTAAAGGGTATAGTAGAGCTACAGCTTTATTTAAACAGGGTCAAGATCGCCTCGGCGAACGCGTGATCTCAACTCCGTTGCGAGTCGGTACTTTCATGTCAAAAGGAACAACCAGACGCGGAGGTGCCTTGGCGGATTGTTACACACAACAGCAACTCTGATGCTGTGGAGTTCGCAACACCGGCTTTCGGATCGGTCTGTGATGACGATGTTTCCATGGCAAAAGCGGTACAAGTTCGCTTCAGCTACCGATTGGTAGTCTGAAAGCGGACACTAGCTTATGTATGCCGACCTGATCACTTGCTGAACACTGCGTCAGATCCACTATACTTTCTGGACGACAGGGGAGTACTCGTAGGGCTTAAGATGTGAAATACGAAGATGGCTTTTGGACATTCTCATCTCTTTGGACTTCTCTGATTTCATTACAGGAAGCAAAACTTCAACTCGTCGCTGGAGTGAAGACCAAATCGAGTTGTCCTACCGTCAACGTGAAATGGTCTTTGGTCTTCGTCAATAATCTCGTTCCGTCCTCGCCTTTGGCAAATTTCACATCATATTTGAGCAAGAGCTGGGCAGTCAATGTCCGAAGTTCCATTCGAGCGACTATTCTTCGTCAGCATGTTATCTGTTGTAATCAGCATATGGTCATGTACTTACGATTGCGACCAATACAATTGAACGGCCCCATTGAGAACGGAGCAAATGCGTCTGGGTGCTTAATCATCTCTGGTTTCGAGTACCATCTCTCCGGCACAAAAGAGTTGGCGTCTGCATATATGTCTTCATCTCTACCCATAGCAAATTGTGGTGCGAAGAGCGATACTCCACCTGGGATGTAGACATCTCCAACTTTGGTACCTTCTGGCGGCGTCAGGCGGTAGATTCCTGAAGGCACAGGAGGGTGTAGACGGAGGGTCTCATTGATCGCACCATTCAAGTGCTCGGCGTGCTGAATGTCCTTGTCTGTCCATTTGTCGTGAACCAATGGTCTGAGTTCTTCTCGAAGCTTTGTGACCTGGCTGGGGTCTTTGGCAAGGTTGTAGAACAAGTATGTCAGCGTGGCGGATGTCGTATCGCTACCTGCCACAATGATCAAGCGTGCATCGCCTTGAAGCATAGGGTCGGCCTCCGGGTGCTTTTCATTCGTGTAGGCCTTTAATAGCCATCCAGTGATATCCTTTCCTGACTTCTCTGCATTCTGCACTCTCCATTTGAGCTCGTCTGCGCAGAACTTCAAGAATTTATGGTATCCAGCTGCAAGCCCGGGAATGTCCAGCAGAACTCGGAAGAACCAAGTCGGAATTCTGAACCCGCTCAGCAACATGCCCTCGGTCATCAAGTCGATCGCCCAATGCCGCTTGCCGTTGTCGATCATATGGTAGTCTTTGCCGAACGCCAAACGGCCCATCACGTCGAAGCCATACAAAGCAAACCAGTCGCTCACATTCATCGTCTTGCCTTCGAACTCCCCAACTCGCGAGATAAACTTGTCGTTGAATTCCTGCACGGTCGACTCATACTCGCGCAACGCCTTGTCGCTGAAAGCAGGAGCCCAGACTCGACGCCTTCGATCATGGAGACCTTTATCGCGGGTCGTATGCATGCTATGGTGCGGATCTGCAGCATCATACCAATCTCCTTTGGTGATTTTCGCATTTGGCCCAAAAGCTAATTGCATAATCTTAGGATCGGTCACGGACAGAACATTGCTGCCCACTCGGACATATTTCCCATATTTCTTGTGGAAGTCATTGAGCTGATGGTAGCCATCGAGATTTCCAAGCTTTGAAGTGAACCAGAAGCTTCCCATTCGAGCTCCAAACGGACCAGGGAAGTTCTTCAGAGGGTGGAAGAAGAACCGGTAGATCAGCAGGCTGGAGTAAAGGCCAACCAGCCAACAGGCTGCCAAACTTGAGACTGTTCCCAGCGCAGAAGATAGCGACAATCCGGCAGAGTTCGTCAGGTAGATTGTGCTGCCAATGCAGGTTGCGAGGAACGCTTGGGCGTAGCGTACGCCGTACATGTGATGCTCGCCGATTCGAAAGTAGAAGACATGGCTAGCAACTCCAGCGCCGAGCGCAAGCAGAGCATTCGTCGAAGTCGCCATGTTGGATAACAGCTCGAGCTGGATGTTTCCACTCCACCCAGCTGCTTGTACGAAGGAGAGATCTGTGATGGATAATGAGCTTCGCGCACCCTAGCCTAGACCAGTGCGGCTGGAATGAGACGATGGCAAGCCCAGGCCTGAGCACGATACTTCATGCACGCGTGTCGGAAAAGGATTCTGTACCGTGCTTCTCGCCTAGGTATGTATGCTGTGGAGGTAGTACTAATATAGTGTGACACCTTTCAGGTCATCAGGAAGGAAGCCATTCGCTACTGACTCGTCCAAACGACGTCCGTTCCCCACTTGAGACAGGGAACTCCAGAAACTCCACCTCAGCTTTCTCGACAACGCGGTCAAATATCATGCCGGGACATCGTATCATGTATGCATTATTCATAAGAATACTTGGAAGAGGACGGGATCAGAATCGAGGTTGCCGAGCCGAGAAGCTAGGGTCGGGAGTGACCATGGCCGGTAGAAACGGTTAAGAACGACATCTCATCCACCTTCCGTGATCCAGTCAACGGAATACAACTCATCGACATCATCAGCATCGTAGAAGCCTCCAGATACACGTCACCATTGAGAAAGAGCATTGTGCATACGTACACGCCAAGGCCGTGTAGGTAGAATCCAAGAAAGAGCAGGCAATTGGGTCGGAGGACAAGGAAGAAAGACAGCGCGGAACGATGAACGGTGTTGAAGCTGAGAGTATGACAAAATCCTTAGTTCAAAACAAACATGGCTGCATTGACCGGCGCCAAAATAACTCCGCCTGGGCCTTCAGAAGGTGTTCCTCGTCCTTCATGAGTATGCCCTCGATCCTGTGACAAGGCTACTACTCGGCGAAGGGAATACACATACCACGGACAGAACATGTTCCACTCTGAGGAAGTTATCAGTAAGTACTTTGCGATCTCGTAGAGCTTTACGACCTCAAGCATTGGCGTGGTCACTTTCTCCTGGATCAAGCAAAGAAACAATCATTATTCGTATTCTTCGTATCCTACATCATGGCTTCTTCAAGCACGAACGCTTTTCTCAGGTCTCTTTCCTTTTGCCTCGCGTGAGCGTCCACCGTCTTCTTTCCAAACCAGGGCATCTAGTGATACATGGTAAATTTCTATTGCGATCAAGGGGTTTCAATCACATCTCTCCTCGTTCGTCTCCAGTTCCCGCTGGCGGTACGTTTGCACTCGCAGAATGCATCCTTGAGCAGCGTGCTAGGCCCGTCTTTGAACGCGACACCAACGGCAATGGCGAGAGTCATGCTAAACTTCAGCCAGAGCCATGGCGAGTGCTTGTGCCGGTCGGCGTGATGAGGACAGCGCTTAGATCGTCCAGCAATGCCCTTAGATATGCTGGCTGTCCGTTTCTTGCCCTTTCCTGCGACCAAGCTACGATTGCGCATATTGGAGTGTGCCGGTGAAGATGCGGGTGGGGTCTGGTACGGCGATCCATATGCCATTTCAGAGCCTTCATCAGACGACGAATCCCCGAGAAGACTTTGCCCCGAGGTTGCCTCCCGACAGCAGTCTTGTCTCGCTAGTAGTCGTCTCTTCGCCATCGGACCAAGCAGCACACCTACCAGCCACCATTGTATATTCAATAGAGGTCGAGGAATCCACAGACGTCTCTGCGCCGTCTCGATCAGGTGCTTAGCCAAAGCGACAGGAGAGTCGGATATATCGCCAAAGAAGTGTCGGAGAGAGTCCAGTGTTGATAAAGATGTGCGAGATTGCACGCCCAGAGACTTACTACTGGCGCGGCTGCGTATCTTTGACGGCGGACCAGAGTTGGAAGCAGTGGCAACAGCTGTTGATGAGTCAGACACGAACCGTGAGGGAGAGGCCTGTATTGCATCGTCTTCCGATCGCTGCGGATGTTCCACAGGCCCATCTTCTGCGCCAGATACGAATGGGCTTGAATGTAGAACAGTCCGAGCGTCCTCACTCGCTTTCTCCATGTGCGACGAAGTGTGTTCATCGAAACCCGAAGATGCGGTTCGCACAGCCGTTAACTCTTCCATGAGATTTCTGCCAATAGAAGCGCCGATGCCAGAACCCAGAGAGTCAAAATTGCGAGTGGTGGAGTGGGAGCCACCTGAAGAGTACATGTCAAGTGTGCCGTCAAGAAGCGCATCATCGTCAAACATATCACCCTCCATTAGCGGTCTTGCTTCGTGAGGTGAGGATGAGCTTTGCTGGATATCTTGAAACCCCTCTCCGGGCGAGTCGTGCGCATCAAGCACACTTTGGAAGTCTGGAAACGGCGAGCTTGCAAGTCGTAACACATCCATCTCGCTAGAACGACGTCGTCGACCATGTGGCGAAGGGCTCCGGCTTTGAGGCGAGTATGAAGAAGTCCAGTCTCTGGCGAAAGGATTGTCCTCGTTGTCGAGAGGTGGAGCAGAGGCAGGTATTTGTTCACAATGAGATGTAGAGGGCAGAATCAAAGGCTTCGGGCCCACGCTACCAGCACCGAACCGCCTCATTCGTCGAGCAGGCCTCTTCATTTGCTGGGCTGCTGCAGAAGTCTCAGATAGCTTTGAATCCTCGTCTGACGATGGTACATCCGGCGAATAGCTCAAGTTCACAGGCGAGACTGGAATCCCTGGGCTGAATCTGGTCAGTGATGGAGATGGCGACGATGGTTGCGTTTGCGGTGGCCGTTCCGGTGACATAAGAAAACCTGCTGTAGGGAACCGCGGCTGTATCATCGATTGTGGTCTGGCCTGGCGCGGTCGTCCTGGAACCCGCGCATGCAGGTCGATCTTTGTAGGCGAGGCTGCTAGCAATTCCGACATGATCTCAAGTCGTTTCTCCAGATTCACATTCGCAGCCTCGACTGAGTCGCGGCCCTCCCTCGCAGATTCCAATTGACCCTCAAGTTCGTGGACACGATACGATTTCTCTTCCGCTTCTTCTTCTAGATTTTTCACCTTGATCTGCAGACTTGACATCGCATCATGTGCTGTCTGCAGCTCCTCTTCCAGTCTTTCATCGAACCTGACCTCCCACGCAGCGACGTCCTCAGTCAATCGTTTGTTCTCTGCTCTGAGATGGCGCATGGTCGAGCTCTGTTCGCGTGTGACACTTGGGGATGTGGCAGCTTGGAGCTGTGCCTGTGTAGACTGTAGTTCAAGCTCGATATGATCGATATACCTCCTGGTCTCACCACTGATGGAGCGACGTAACGACATGGGAGTTCGTTTTGTGCGCACTACCCGAATTGATTTTGGAGCAGCGCTTGGAAGTTGCGGCGACAAGTCCAGTACCTCACCGAAAGCCGAGTCGTGCTTGCTGCTGTCAGGACGGTCGAAGCTGCCAGAAGTCACGCGAGGTCGAGCACGTTTGGGTTGTCTAATGGTGCCAGTGCCAGTGCCAGTGCCAGTGCCAGTATTGTTGCTATTGCCAATCTCTTGTAGTATGCCGCTGGACTGCCGTTTGCTGCGGGAGTCTGCAGGTCTCCTCCCAGACGGTGAGACATTCTCAGCATCGGAAGACTGTGTTCCAAGCGCTGAGGAGGAAGTCGCAGAAACAGTTGTCGATGTGGAAGGAATGGCCTTGGGCGTCACCTTCCTCGATGGGACGGCTCCTCCACGAAATCCGGCATTGCGTAGATGCAGACGTCGCGTGCGTCGTTCCCGCTCAGCAGATCCGATCGATCCAGATGCAGCTGTGGACTGCAAGCGTGCCGCTGGACTGTCATTGTCGCGTATTCGATGTTCTGGGAATGCTGCGTGCAGCGGAGAAGAAGCCATGGCATGGGATGCGGTTGTAGCACAAATATCGCGTAACCGTGTTGTGGTGGTGCATGGAGAGCTGTTCAGGTAGCGGTATATGCCATGATGCGTGGAGGACAAGTCTGAAAGAATCCACTTCGCAACACTCCTGAGGCTTAGACGTGAGGACTATGGCGACTTCCCTCCGACCTGGTTCAAGGCCTTTTTCTGGCAAGAGGGCGAGGAAGCTTGCGTGCTGATGGGGTGACCTGCAATTTGACAACCATGTTCCGAGGCATAAACTTTTAGGTTGTTTACCCTTGACCGTTGTGGGCCTAGCCGTTGCCAACGCCCAGGGAAGCGCGTTTTCCCCATCTCGGCACACACGCGAGGTCACCCACATTCCTGGCAACGACATGTCTCATGTCTCGGTAGGCCAGAGACGTCACTGACCTGACCAGAGTGCCAACAGCTCAATCAACGATGAAGACAATTGGAATCCATCTCCCTCCACACAGGCGCCTGGAATTGGTCTCTACTGAAGTCTCAAGTGGCTACAGGGTTCTCAAAATACTACAACTCATAGCCAGGAGTACCGGCGAATATCAACTCGATGCGGATAATGGTCAATGTCATCATAGAACAAGTGCGGACGTGCGGACGACATGGCTGCAAATTGCCTTGACGATACTACAGTGCGAACGGGTGACCACGCCGAGACCGCATACAGCTCGTAGTCTCGTACCTCGTTCCTCGATGCCAGCAAGCGGAGCTCATGACCTAGGCAAGCAAACATGCATATCAGGCTACTCTTGATCCCTCCTAGGATCTTGTAAAGGAAACCCTTGTACATCTCGCTACAATTCTCATGCCTACTTCCCATATTTCGGTGGACATCAATCCGATGAACATTTCATATTGGATGCCACGATGCTACACCCCGCCGGCTATGCGATCGCTGCTATTGGAGATGTCCTGTTTCGCGCGGGACTGATTTCCGCAGCCCAAGTCCCGTCGCCTTCATCTGCGGTACTGGTTTAAGATCATTGCGAAGCAGTTTCAAAAGCAAACCGACTAATAATGACCATTCTTCAAAGTCTCGTCATCATCCTAGGCGTCGCTGATGTGGTCAGAGCTCAAGATAGCGTAGGGGTATCCTACCCTGGACCAACATGGGTGGATGGCGATTACTCAATCAGTCCAGAAGTCCTCACGTCACCTGCAACGAGCGGCATAGGATGGGAAGACTCATTCCAACAGGCTTCAGAATTCGTCTCTAACCTGACCGAGACAGAAAAAGTGCAATTGATCACTGGAACTTCTGGTCCATGTGTCGGAAATATCGGACCCATTCCCAGACTCGGATTCAGTGGCCTATGTCTTCAAGACGGCCCACTCGCAATTCGCCAGGCTGACTATGCCAGCGTCTTTCCAGCCGGGCTTACTGTGGCTGCCTCATGGGATCGGAAGCTCGCACGCCAGCGTGGTCGAGACCTTGGTGATGAATTCCGAGGGAAAGGTGCACATGTCATTCTCGGTCCAGTTGCAGGTCCTCTTGGCAGATCAAGTCGCGGAGGCAGAAACTGGGAAGGCTTTTCCGCTGATCCTTACCTCACCGGTATCGTGTTCGAGGAAAGTGTCTCTGGAGTGCAGGAGAAAGGTGTGCAGGTGTGCGGAAAGCGTGAGCCTCAGTCATGAGAATTTACTATTGAGCTAACACGAGAGTGAAGATTTTGTAGGGAACGAACAGGAAGTTCAACGATACGGGCCTGCTTTGAACAAGGCCAATGTGAGCATAGATGCAGTGTCTTCAAACATTGATGATCAGACTATGCATGAGGTTTACCTCTGGCCTTTTGCCAACGCCGTGAACAAAGGCATGGCATCGATCATGTGCAGTTACAATCGCCTGAACAGCACTTATGCCTGCCAAAACAGCAAGGCTCTGAATGGTCTGTTGAAGGAAGAACTGGGCTTTCAAGGCTGGGTAATCACTTTCGCGTCTGCTATCTTTGATCGTCACACTTACGAAATGCTTGTTTAGGTCGTCAGCGATTGGGGAGCCACCAAGTCCAGTTATCAATCCGCAAACGGAGGTCTCGACATGACTATGCCGGGCTGGATATATGAAAACGGTCGAGGGAGCTCCTGGTTTGGAAGCAATGCCACGCTCGCCTTAGAGAATGGTACATTGCCGATGGACAGGCTCAACGACATGTGCTTGAGAATCATGACACCGTATTTCCATCTGAAGCAGCAGCCGAGTAAACGTTTCCCACCAATCGATGGCGGTACTTCAGACCTGAACTTCATCGACCCATCAATTTTCAACTACACCTTCACAGTGGGACCATCACACGTCGACGTTCGCGACGATCACGCCAGCCATATCCGCGAGCTCGGAGCAGCAGGGATCGTACTCCTGAAGAACTTGAACAAGACATTACCACTAAAAAAGCCGAAAAACATTGCAGTATTCGGCAACGCTGCTGGTGATATCACCACTGGCCTTTATCCCGAACAAGACGTCGATATCTACCAAGCTGGATGGGACATCGGAACTCTTCCCGTAGGAGGCGGCAGTGGCACAGGCCGTCTATCATACATCATCTCACCTCTAGAAGCCATCAAAGCCCGAGCCGCCGCACAAAAGAACAACGCACTAGTCCAATACGTGCTCAACAACACCGTCATAATTTCCCGAGACGGCTTCACAGTCCTATACCCCCTCCCACCAGACGTATGCCTCGTATTCCTAAAATCTTGGGCTAGGGAAGGCTATGACCGACAATCCCTCCTCGTCGACTGGAACGGAACTGCACTCGTAGAAAAAGTCGCTTCGCAATGCTCGAATACTGTTGTCATAACGAACAGCGCCGGTCCTAACCTTCTTCCATTCGCAGATCATCCAAACGTTACTGCGATTCTGGCAGCGCATTTCGGTGGCCAGGAACAAGGGAACTCGATTGTTGATGTTCTTTGGGGGAAATTAAATCCTTCGGGCAAATTACCTTATACGATTCCGTTGAGGGAAGAAGATGTTAAGTTCTCTGATATTTTGAATTCGACGGAACTTGTGGAGTCTGCGGATCCGGATATTTGGCAGAGTCATTTTCGGGAGAGGTTGCTTGTTGATTATCGTGAGTTCTACATAAAGTACTTCTCGAGATCTTGAACTGATCGATTCATCTAGGCTGGTTCGATTTCCACAATATCACTCCACAATATGAATTCGGATATGGATTGTAAGTTCCATGCACCTTCCCACCATTCATCACTCACAAGATATGTCTTCATAGATCCTACACAACCTTCAACATCACCTCCCTAAAAATCACCCGCCTCCCCTCCAAGAACGACCCAATCTGGCCCACTCCCCCTCCCGCCAAAACCATCCCCGGGGGAAATCCATATCTCTGGAAACCTTTGTAAGTGGAAGCCCTCACCTGATTTTACGGCCAAAGGCGTACTATTCTCGCCTATCAACCCTTGTCCTCGAAGCATTCCAGACTATTCCCTGGCTTAGACCCTTTCCTAATACTTCTCCAGATACAAAATAACAGTAACAGTCCAAAACACCGGCTCCGTCCTCGGCGACGCAATCCCTCAACTCTATCTCGGATTACCTCAACCCACGAATGGAAACCCTACGCCAGTGAAGGTCTTGAGAGGGTTTCAGAAAGTTAGGTTAGGGGATGGACAGGTTAAGAATGTGGATTTTGAGGTTATGAGGAGGGATTTGAGTTTTTGGGATACTAGGAGTCAGCAGTGGACGATTGCGGAGGGGGAGGTAAAGGTTATGGTTGGGTTTTCGAGTCGGGATATGAGAGTGGTGGGAGTGATGAATCCGTTGGCGGTTGAGTAGATGGGAGGGAAGGAGGGAGGGTCTTGATATTGATGATCGGGACTCGAGCGGATCTAAAGCACGTACGTTGCTCGTAGGCAATAATTGAAATTCGTTCCTCAGCATTTGGGTATTGGGTATCTCAGCGCTTGTAACAGTAATAGCAAGTCATGTCTCGTAACATTGGCAGGTATGCGTTCAGATCCATCTCTGAGCTGCCTTGTCGTAGCCGATCACGCTCAAATCGATATTGAGCGAACGTAACATCATGTCCATCGTGAAAGACTGTGAGAAATGATCAGTATGAGAACTTTCTCGACGACAACTTGAAACACTCACATCGTCATCTGCATTATTTTCTTCCTGCCACACTTGAACCTTCCCACCATTATTCTCAACCTCAGGCTGCTCAGGCACTTCTGCCGCATCCATAGCCTCCTGCTTGGCCTGCCGTTTCATCTTCTTACGGTATTCCTGTTCATCCTCCGGCAGCTCTTCACCTTGCGAATCAAATTCACAATCATCATGGTTTTCAGGCTCTTCCTCTTGTGCGAATTCTCCTAGCCCATTTGAGCGCTCGTATTTCCGCTTCTCCATCTCGCGCCATGCGGCAACTCCGCCCATTCTCTGCACACGTTCCTTCACCGTTCCAAACAGCTCTTCCGCCACAGATTGGGAGCAAAGCCGCCATTTCTCGGAGAGTGCTTCCAGCTCGGCATCTGTGGAGGTGGTGTTGAGATGCTCTGCTTGTTTGAGAATGTCCAGCTCCTTCTGTACGTTGCGGATCTGTAGTTCGAGGGCGCTGACGGCTTTCTGGGCGGCTTGCTCCTCCGGGCTTTGTTTCTTTTTGTTGGTAGACCAGGTGAATGATGGTTGTTTTCGTAGAGGCGTGGCTGAGCCTGTAGTGGACGCTGGATTTGCGATGACCGGAATCGTCACTGGATCGACAGCCTTAATGGTGTGTGCAAGCCTGCTCGGGAGATATGGCGGATGGGCGGCATTTGCTTTGCTTGGATTGTCCTTCAATGGGGAGCTGGTGGAGGCTTTCTCTGGCTTCGCTGCCCTCATCGGCGACACGAAAGGTTTCTTGAGCTTCGCGGTGGCATCGTTGAGTTTCCGCCGCTTGATTGAAAGTGGCGACGACATGGCGGCGACATTTGCAGGAAAATGGTTGATTATTGCGAGGACGCGTCGTTGGAGACGCGTTGTTTGGAGCTGCGCTGCCTCGGCTGACTGACTGAAGTTGGAGTCGAATTTCGAAACACCACAAGCCATTCTTCTTCATCAACCACTTCTCACCACATCTTACCAAAACATCTTCATGACCTCTTACGAGAGATGCTTCATCCAGATGTCATTCACCCTGTCTTATGAGACTGCTTCCCCTCTGCCCCCCTCGGAGCAGTTGCCATTTGAGCGACGCTCCTGTTTAAAACCTTTTCCCTTCCCTCCCCCTCTCCGGGGCAGTTGCCATTTGAGCGACGCCCCTATTCAAAAACCAAAAAGCACAATGTTGTCGCAAGAGTTCGATCGCCTTGCGGTCATGAAAAGCCTTAAGGCGGTGACACCGCTCTTGCTTCCTCGGAGCTGTTGCCATTTGAGCGACGCTCCTATTCCAACACCAAGAATACCGTGCAAACACAGCAGGCACGACAGAGTGCCAATGCGAGACTGAGGTGATACTCGACTACGTGGCGGCATCCTTTTCCCGAACGGCAGCGACCTCGAATTCGATGCACTGGGCGGCAAGACATCAGCACACCTTAGCATGCCACTGTGGAGTGTACCTCGAGGGCGATTACTCACGGCAAGACACCTCCGCGACAGGTCGGCAGAAGACCAGACATGAGTTCCTTCTTGGTCAGTATGGTGAGTCGACCGAGACAGCGCAAGTGCCTTCTGTGTCGCACCCACGGCACTTTCTACTTGTCTCACAGCCTCTTACTCTCTCAGCTTTCTCACCTCGCAGCTGTTATGAGGCTGCGAGGTCTCTTTCTCCATCAATCGTCCCGCATTTCACAGCATAGCCACAACGATGGCATACGTCTTGTCTCTGTCTTCCAATAGTCCTTTGGCTGGTCTTCTGGAGAACGAACCTCATGTCAGATCGTCGTGCTCGATTGCGAGCATCAGGTCGAGCGGCACGGTTCACCACAACCGTCTGCGCAGCTTGTCCTCCAGCTCGTTTTCCTCGGCCGGCTCTCACTTCTTGTCGGCTCCTTTTAGGCGACGCAGCAACTTCAGTTCCGATGACCACTCTAGCACTGTGCGATCCGCTTCAACTCTCAACCTCAGTCTTAACCGGATACGCAGCCCCTTTGATCTTCGATGCCCATCTGCAACGGATTCTCGTCGCACAAGTCAAGCGTCATCCACGAGAGGATATCATTCAGATCAGAATGGTGGAGCCGATCACGGCAGTCTGACGGCGGCAATTGCAAATACCCCCGAGCATGAGCCATCGAGGATCACTTTACCATCATCCCGATCAGGCACCAATGTAGATGATTATGATGAGGAGTTGGAGGAGCAAGACACCACGATACAACTCGACGAGTCCGAGCCCGGCCCATCAACCGCAAATGAACCTTCGTCTCCCACCAGTTCGTTTGGTGAGGCACCGGCTTTCAGTAAATGGGTCAGCAAATTGCGAAAGCGTCGAAAGCGACAGATTCCGCAATTGACGCCTCGCAAAGAGAGGTGGACGTTGGACGACTTCGACGAGAGACCTGCCTCTCCATCGAAGCCTATGCGCTACTCAGCACACTACAAGTCTGACTCGCAAAACTCCTCTTTGAGGTTCATCACATCAGTGAGGTCAGCAACGGCAACGCTTGCGAGTGCCAGTATCGCAACCATCTCTCGCCAATGGCGCCGTGGCCACCAACGCAGCAGTCTCATGTCAGGCTCCGACGCTCGACCCTCGATTGATAGCGTGCGATCTGCGATCGACGAGCCTGCCAGACAGAGGGAGCGAAGGAGACGAGAAAAGCTCGAAGAGCTGATCCGCACTGAGGAAAGCTACGTGGCCGACGTGAAAGCACTATCTGACGTAGGTGTCAAATGCATATGTTGCGTCAAGTATGCTGATAGAATGGCCTGCAGGCTTACTGCACCATCCTGCCGCATCAACATTCGACAACCAATTTCACTCGCGCGTCCGCGCAGAGAGTCATCGCCGACATACTCCATCTACATGCCGACGTTTTGAGCGATCTACATCGAGTTGTCCCATTTGCCGACTACAATCAGGGCACGGCGGCCACGAGGCATATTGAAACGCACTCTCCCAGAACTCATAATCGGTGGCATAGTGTGGATGGCATTCCCTCGCACTTTACGCCAAAGCGTGCTGTGCTTGCCACAATTCGCCAAGGTCGACGCTCGCTCAATATCAGTAGATCTGATGATCACGATGAATTGGGTTTCCGCTGTAGCCCTCAGATTGTTGATGCTGCGGCAAAGGTCTTCAAGGATCATGTACCTGTCCAATGCCATCTGTTTCCCAAACATGAAAGCTAAATGTGCGCGTCTTAGTTGAATCGGTTTGACGTATATGAGCAATACGGCGCAAGCTACGACACCATGCAACGAGATATCGACGAGAGTCAGCGGAACACTGCAAACTGGCTGGATTATGACAGAGCTATTGAGGCGATCTCGGCGCACATCAATCCCTTGCGCAGTCGGGAAGCAAATCACAAGAAAGCAATGACAGTGAAAGACCTTTTGATCAAGGTCAGTACCCTTCAACAGCCTACAAAATGTCGCTGACCAGACAATAAGCCCATTCAACGCATTCCACGATATGAACTGCTCTTTGCGGACCTGGAGCGGTTGACACCAGTCTGCGACGATCCTGATGCACACATATCCATCGAAGAGCTACGCGAAAGCCTTACGGAAGTTTGTCAGCGTGTCAACACTGCCAAAGAGATCCCTCCGATGAAGGTGCTGGAAATGCAGACCACATGGCTGATCGGCGAGCGACTCGCGTTCTCAGGTCAAATCCCAAAGTCAGTATTCCTGAGGCTACTCGGACCGGTGTCACTTTGCGGTTGCTTGCACATTGCATACCGCGGCCGGGAGCGGATCAGAGGGATCTATGTGGTGTGCATCCTGTTCGAGACGCATCTGGTCCTGGCCTTGGCGGACGATGACCATCCCGTTTACAGAGCATTGGCCTGCGTGAGGTTAGCACATGCCACGCTTGAAGATACAGACAATCAGAAAGGTCTGCAGTGCCATACTGCTCCACATTCCTGGAAGATGGTCTTTGAGCAGAATGGGAAAATGTATGAGCTCATCATTTCAGCTTGCTCGGCCGTAGAAGCAGAGGCGTGGAGAAGCCACATTAGCACTGGCATTGACAGGCAACAAGATGTGGAAGAAAGTACGAATGTTCTTCCACTAAGCTCACCTCTTGTGGCCGAGATGAGGAGTGTTGGTAAAGCTTTTGGGAAGCCGAGCAGTTTTGTTCGCAAAATGTCGGTTCACCGAGCTGCGACTGTTGGCCCAACATCAGACCTCAATCAGGTTATCATCAAGAACACACAAGCCGTCAAGGAACTGCAGGATAACGGCTCTGAGGGTTCGCTGCAGATACCACGGTCTCAATCTGTCCAGACACCGAGCCATATACAAACCTTAGCACCTCGTCGAGCAGATCGAATTCGGCTTGAAAGTATGTTAGCCGACGTATGGTCTAGAGACCTGATCCCGTATCCTGGAATGATCCGTCGCTCAGATCCCATTCGCGCGTCCGCGAATCATGTCATACGCAAATTCAGCATGGCCAGCATTACAAGCAACTTCTCCTCATCGAAACGAACGGCAAGCTATACTAGCGTCAGCTCGTCACGCAAAGAAGACATCGCGCCATCCAGAGCTTCGAGAAGCAGCCGGCATGAGAGTTTCACGACAGCGACCTCCCGATACACTCGACCGGCTCCAGTGAACTTCCACACGGCGCCAGATGCGTTCCTGCCTGCAGACTTTGATATCCAAGATCCTGCAAAAGCGAAAAAGAAGTCCGCGTTTCGCACCTTCACACTTACGATGGAACGACCTTTCAGTCCGTTGCTGGGTAACGAGCCCAAACCATCCTCATTGCGCAGAGCACAGAGCGTCAGAGATGTTGCTGACGAGCCTTCCCCGCTGCTATGCTCTCCTAGTCCACAGCCTAGCCTAGCAGAGGGCAGAAGACCACAGCCCGAGGCCCCAGTGTACAGCGTCGTCCAGGAGCAGGTCAAATTCCCAGATGCCTTGCAGACCAAGAGCAATTGCCAAGCTGCTGATACGTTACGGGCCAAGACACCAAAGAAAAGCAAGAGCAGGCTGTTTAGAATGTTTCACTAGAGGCATGCATATTCGACCTTCGAGAGCAGATTACAGCTTCATGGTTATGCAGTTTTAGCTTCCAACGATCGTGATGTAGAGAAATTGGTTACGAGAGAACCAGATTGGCTAGAAGCTGGGAGATTTTACTGTACCATCGCCATGAATAGAAGAATGATTGATTGATGTCCAGATCATCGTGCTTGAGTATATTTGGTTTCTTCCTGGCTCTCCCGTCGCCGGCCATCCAGCATGTTGAGCCCGATCCAAACACTGAACCCGGTATGACCTTGACTCATAGAAACGTCTTGAACAGTGGAAATTGGTTCTGTGGACCGATCGTGAAGTGAAGCCAGTGCCCCTGTTTGATGATGTCAGGGCCGTGCGTGAGCGTGACTTCATTGCTACACGCACAGACACGGCAGGCACGCGACCCTTGGACGACAGCTCCACCCACCTTGGAAGCTACGAGAGCTCTTCTTTGTTCAAGAAGACTTTGAATCCTCTTCCTTCTTGTCACCAAACAAACACCATCAGATCTTCAGTCCATCTCCAAATCACGTTTGACTTCCCACTCCAACACTTTTCACCAAACCCACGTAACCTCTACAACAACAATACCATCAACATGCGCGGAAACGATGCTACCACCAAGGTCCACTACAAGGGCAGCGCCGACGACTTCATCATCTTCGTCGACAGTGCAAAGGCTGTCCAAGACTGGAAGGCAGACAGCAGCATTCCACTCGCGCAGGTCGTGAGCGGTTTCAAGATCTTTGTTACCCACAAGTGAGTACATAGTCATGCAACGTGTCAATGAGCAAGGCCAGTTGGTCCACTCAAGCCGTAACTGACACTATATCACAGGCAAGGCAACACCGGTATCATGGACGGCGCTTCGAAAGCTCAGCTTGAGGACGAGTTCGGAACGAGCAGGGACGATGATGTCGTGAAGCAGATACTAGAGAAGGGATCAATCATTGAGTCTGCGAGCTCTGGTCGTGACGGTGTCAAGAACATCTCCCAAGGCGGAACTGTTGCTCACTAAAGCGTGGGTTGAACTGTGAGCTGGCTCACTACATAGCGATGGCACATCAAAATCTGGAAGTCCCCGAGCCAAAAGGCCAGGAGTCGATGGAAAGCGCGGCCCTCCGGAGGCAGCTGCAAATCAGACATGAGGCATGATGAATGAAAATTATTTGAAGTCACAAGTGTATCTTGGTCAAGTGAAGTAGGAGCCGACGTGAAGGGGGTGATTGCCTAGGTGAGAATCGTCTGGTCGGACCTGGTCGGCCAAAGGACCTACTTCCTCGTAACTGCGCTTTCTCCATTCCTTGCGATTACTTCTGCAACCGTGTTAATCAACTTCGACCTTGACAGCAGCAACAGCAGATTTCACATTCTTTGCAATCGCCGCACTCCTTCAGACTCACTATCGCTACGCGTCGCATCACATGCTCGTCGGCAAGCGGTGTGTTGCATACTCAGACATAAAGCGGCGACCTGCAGCTTGTGCGGCACCTTGACTTCAGCTTCAGTCTTAAGTCGCAACGCACGCCGCTCACTTCAACTCCGCATGGATTACGACAACACAACCATGGCGAAGCACTGGCTTCTGAGGTATGCATGATGCTAAACACTCGACTTCTAAACTGACCACCTTATAGAAACCCGGGATCGCTCGAGCGAATGCCTGCAGAGATCAGAGAAGACATCCGGTACCACCTCCAGCAGAGACCGTCCACGACTGAAGAGGCTGCACCTTGCGCTGAGCCCGCGGGTGAACGATCTGACCCTTCAGTGCCACCTACTGATCCCGCAAAATGTCCTTTCCTTGCGCTCCCGAGGGAACTGCGCGCCGATATATTGGCGGAGGGACTCCCAGCCAAGGGTATCGCCATCGCACCGACATGCGGCGAGATTGTCAGCAAAGACCCGAAGCGCAAGCCGAAGCACAACAAGACAAGTGATTTGATGCTCATCAACAGAGAAGTCAAGGATTCGGTGACTCTTGCCGTCTACCAAGAGCGTGAATTCGAGATTCATGTTCATCAGGGCACGACTTCTGCAGGACTTGAATTCCTTGATGCCGGCCGACAAAAGCTGCACTACCTGGAAGAGTCCGCTGACGACCGCTTCGAGAGATTTGCGAGAGATTCGGAGTTTGGCTTTCGCCAGTTGAAGAAGATCCACATCAAAATCTACCAACCAGAAGAAGGCACCCGAAGCCCGATCACCACCATCCACACGTACTTCATGCACCAGGCATTGTGTCGCCTTTTGGAGCGGAACGCTGAGAATGAGCGAGATCGAATCGTGTCAATTACCATATCCTTTCCTAAGATGGAGAAGCCGGCTCATGAGCTCTCAGGTCGCCAGCAGATCATGGCGAATGAGTACTACTGGTGGCAGCCAATTGACCGGACGCCACGCTCTACCTGCTTGAATGGTCTCTCTGACGTTGAACTCGTTCTGCGGCCTTTCTCACGGCTTACCAAGGTCCACAACGTCACCATCGATCTTCCGAGTGGTGTTAAGAACCACACGCCGAGCATTCAGTTCAAGGACGACCTCATCAGAAGCATGACGTGCAGGAACGAGGAGTACATCTTGCAAGGATCAAAGACCTTGGAAATGCACGTGGAAGCAGTCCGGTCCTCATCAGAAGAGTTCTTGCTTCTCAAGAAGTACGGCGGCAAGGAGGATAATGTGGTGTCTGACCTCAGCGAGGGCGACATGCTGAACGACATGCCTCTCGACGATGGATCGTTCGAAGATGATGATTCTGAATCTCCAAAGCGTGATCGCTCACCAAGTGACGGCAGCTCAAGCGAACCCAAGCGGCAGAAATGTTCTCTTGTGAAGCGAGAGTCCACTTTGGGCCTAGACATCGGCCGTATGGGCATTGACGAGGACTTGATCGAGGGTGATTATACGACCATGACTCCTGCTCAGCAATGGAACCAGATCGAGCAGCAGAGAGCCGCTGATCGAGCCAAGCGGCTCTCCGAAGGTACTGTCTTAGGTGCCACTGCCCAGGGTTCTGGTCGCACAGCCCGGAGACGGACTGGCGAGGCGGTTGAGGAGGATGAGGAGGAGTAAGGTTGCGAGAAATTGCAGATCTAAAACTCTCTGCATCAGCACTGGAACGCAACGAGCGGGTCCATGAAGAGTCGCCTCATGGTTGCAGGCCACTACCTTTGCGAAGAGCTGCTTTCGACGTCCAGCTTTTGATTCTGGTCAATGGTGAGACTGAATGAATGCTAGGCCCCATGGCATGGCATGGCATGGCATGGCATTGCATGGCATTGCATGGGTACAGTAAGATCGAAAATAGTTCTGCAAATGTATCGAAGTCAGCACTTACCTGCCAAGCTATCTGCTTACTCTATACCCTTCATCTTGTTCCTGTAAGATATAGAAATGATAGTAGCATTCAGTCGTGCAGTGGTTCATGTGCCTTCGTTCGCGGAGCCCTGCCAAGGCAACAGAAAGCGCGACATTCGCAAGCGCTGAGCCTCCTGATCAACACGTCCAACAAATGTAAACATTTCTGGTGCCACACGCTAAGAACAACATCAGTTTCACATGCCGCTACCACATGGGCGCATAGTGAGGTCACTACGCGGCTCTGAGCTGGCCCCAAACCTGAATGCTTGCTGCTGATCCTTACTGCGTCAGGTGCTAGCTAGCTACCTGAATCCGCGTAATAAGTACGTGGAGGTGTAGGTGTTTCTGCCATTTAACGCACTCGAGGATTGTATCGCCCTTCTGAAAGACGTTCTCATACAGCACTAGCACCAGGCTACAGTATGAAGACATGATAACACAACACAGTGCAGATCCTGCGTTGCTAGGCTGAGTTACGACGAACCCGAATACGGACCCACCGAGCGATACGACGAGTACGACGAGACCGAGATTCGTATATTTTGAAGTCGTGGAAGCAGAATCGAGAATATGGCTCCAGCAAACGATCAAGAGGAGAGAGGGCGAGAAGAGAGAGGCGGACAAGAAGCGTCAAATCAGGTCCCGCAGGTTATGCTTGATCAAGCGAACGCCGCAGTAGCAGGCGAGAACGATATGGCGAGCTTCACACCCACAGAGAGGCGGCATATGGGACACGATGTTGCAATCAATGAGCCAGAATTCAGCTCAGCTCAGGCTGACCATGACATACCTCCACCGGCGTATGGAGACCAACTGGGCACAGTCCAGCAAGAGCAGGAAGGCTTCGGCACCAAGGCGAGCGTTGCTGAAGATGGACGTGTGAACATTCGAATAGATCAACGGAATCGACGGCTCTCGCAGTTACTGGTTCCGAGTCTGAAGCAGCTCCAAGAGGCCGCAGACCAACAACATGCTCCTCCGCCACCATACATTCCACCTTTCTTGGGTGGTGAGGAAGGCCAGGCACCTCCCCCGCCCATGAACGTTGTGATCCAGATTGTTGGTTCAAGAGGAGATGTACAACCATTTGTGGCATTGGGCAAAGTTCTAAAGGAGACATACGGACATCGAGTCAGAGTGGCAACACATCCGAACTTCAAGGACTTCGTCACAGAGAACGACCTGGAGTTCTTCAGCATAGGCGGAGACCCTTCGGCTCTCATGTCGTTCATGGTCAAGAACCCTGGCTTGATGCCTGGCTTTGACACGCTTCGTGCTGGAGATGTTGGGAAGAGGCGAAAGGAAGTGGGAGAGTACCTCCGAGGCTGCTGGCGGTCGTGCTACGAAACTGGCAACGGTCTCGGGCCTGCTGCCTCTGACGACACAATCGAAGATTGGACATCGCACAATCCGAACGAAGACGACCTCCTCAACAAACCTTTTGTGGCAGACTGCATCATTGCCAACCCACCAAGCTTTGCTCATGTCCACTGCGCAGAAAAGCTGGGTATACCATTGCACATCATGTTTACGATGCCATACTCGCCGACCCAGGCCTTCCCTCATCCTCTGGCCAACATTCAATCTTCGAATGCCGATGATCATCTCACGAACTACATCTCGTACGCTCTTGTAGATATGCTGACTTGGCAAGGATTGGGCGATATCATCAATCGCTTCCGGCAAAGAAGTCTCGGTTTAGATCAGGTCAGCTTGATGTGGGCACCAGGAATGCTGCAGAGACTACAGATCCCGCATACCTACTGCTGGTCGCCTGCACTAATCCCAAAGCCCAAGGACTGGGGTGCGAACATCAGTATTTCTGGCTTCTTCTTCCTTGACCTTGCCAAGAACTACACGCCGGATCCGGAACTGAAGGCGTTCCTGGACGCTGGTCCACCTCCAGCATATATCGGATTCGGCTCAATCGTCCTGGACGATCCAAATGCGATGACGCAGCTCATCTTTGAGGCCGTCAAGCTGACCGGGCAGAGAGCACTCGTATCGAAAGGTTGGGGCGGCATGGGAGCTGATGAGCTCGGCAAACCCGACAACGTGTTTATGCTGGGTAATTGTCCTCATGACTGGTTGTTCAAGCAGGTCTCTTGTGTTGTGCACCATGGAGGTGCTGGAACTACCGCTGCTGGCATCACTGCTGGTAAACCAACACTAATAGTGCCGTTCTTTGGAGACCAGCCGTTCTGGGGATCAATGGTCGCAAGGGCAGGAGCTGGTCCAGAACCGATACCACATAAGCAGCTCACGGCCGACAATCTTGCCGAAGCAATCAACAAGTGTTTGGAGCCACAGACTCAGGAGCGAGCTCGTGAAATGGCGGCTTCTATTGCTACTGAGAAAGGTACTCACCTTGGTGCACAGAGCTTTCACCAGTTCTTGGACGTCGACAAGTTACGATGTAGCTTGGCACCTTCCCGGCCTGCTGTGTGGCGTATCAAGCGCACTCAGGCTCGACTCAGCGCAATGGCTGCGTGCACACTGGCACAAGAAGGTTTACTCGACTTCAACGACCTCAAGCTATATCGGCCGCGAGAGTATGAAGCCGATGAAGGTCCCTGGGATCCTATCACTGGTGGTGCCAGTGCCCTGATTGGCACCATGAGTACCATGATGCTAGGCGTTGCAGATTTTCCTATTGCGACGCTGAAAGCTCTGAAGATACACCCGGACGCTCAAACTAAGAAGGAAGGCAAGAAGCCGGAAGGACAACAAAGCACTGAAAGCTCCAGTGCTAGCGTAAAGTCAGCCACGACAGGTACATCTACAAGACAATCAGAAGACACAGCTCCGACCACTACTGGTTCCTCCTCGCCATCGCCAGCCATGACACCTCGGAGCAATACTGATAACTCAGCAATTAGCGAGAGACCTTCGAGAAGCGGGAGTGCTTTCAACTTTGAAGATTCGCTGTCTCGTCTCAATTCAGGTCCCCTTTCACCTGGGATACAGCGTGATTCAAACGGAAAACGCATTTCTTCCTCCCTCGCAGATGCACTTAATGGACAGCTCGGGTCTAAGCCACGTTCTCGCTCCAACAGTCGCTCTCGGAGCAATGGGCAGGCAGGGACTGGCAGCAATGATTGGAAGAGTAACTTTCAGAACGCCCAAGACACTGCAAAGGGCGTGCACAGAATCGTCGGCGCTGGCATCAAATCTCCGCTCGACTTCACAATGGGTCTCACTCGAGGCTTTCACAATGCGCCAAAGCTGTATGGCGATGATACTGTTCGAAAGACAGAGAACGTGACAGATCTGAAGTCTGGACTCAGAGCTGCCGGGAAAGAATTTGGATACGGCATGTTCGATGGCATCACTGGCTTGGTCAGTCAACCCATCAAAGGCGCTGCCAAGGAAGGTCCTGCAGGGTTCGTGAAAGGTATCGGCAAGGGTATTGGCGGCATCATGCTCAAGCCTGGCGCTGCCATATTCGGCATCCCAGGTTACACAATGAAAGGCATGTATAAAGAGATGCAGAAGCACTTTGGATCAAGCGTGCAAAACTACATCATCGCTGCCCGGACAGCACAAGGATTCGACGAATATCAGAAAGCGTCGCCCGAGGAGCGTCGGGATGTAGTCATGCGATGGCAGGTACTACAGTCCAACCTAAAGAAGAAGAGGAATCCAGATGAAATGGTGCGGGACATTCTCAAAGAGCAAATGGAGAAGAAAGAGACTTGGCTCCAAACACGAAGAGAAAAGAGGTCGAACTCCAGCAGTCGCGCCCGAAGCAGAGCTGATACTGGCTCCTCAAATCGACCCGCGAACGACCCGGAAAGCGCCATGCTCGCCATGGGAACTGAAGGCTCGCAGTACAGCACCGACCCCATCGCAGCCGAAGAACGCGCCATCGAAGAAGCCATCAGACTCTCCGTCCTCCAAACATCCCACGGCGACGCCGCAGAAGACGCTCGAGTCGAACAAGGCATCCGACAAAACCTCGCAGGCATACGTTCCGAACAAGACCAACTCCAACAAGCCCTAGACGCAAGTACCGCCGAAGCAGCGCGCGAAAGAGAAGCATACGAACAAGATTTGGAAAAAGCTTTGGCTCAGAGTCTTAAAGAGCAAAGAGGATGGAATAGTGGTGCGACTAGTCCGGCGTTGTCTGAAGCGACTTTGCCACCTACTGAGAAACCTCCGGCCTATGCTCCGACGCTTGATACGGGACATGTTGCTGGTACAACGCAAGAGGAATATGAGGGAAGGGGAGGAGCAGGGGAGAAATCTCAGCAGGAAAGAGATGAGGAGAAGATTGTTATGGAGTATGTTAAGAAACAGAGTTTACTTGAGGAGGAGAATAAGAAGAAGATGGGCAATGATGATGAGGAATTTCAAAGGGCGCTGAAATTGAGTATGCAGGGACATGGAGCTGGTGAGGCATCGGGTTCTGGTTCATGAAGACACGACAGAATTGTGTGTGCTATGAAGCTTTTTTGGAGATACCCTTGAGTTTGCGATGTGATGAGGAAATTGAGATGAGTATGTATATTCGGTACATTACCTTGTGCAGAATTTGCTGCCGCTGATTATCATCTCTTGTTCTTGATATCTATGTTACCGCCTTCGATAGCCACAGGCGGGTGGGCATGCGCCGTATACGTACCGTAAAGTAGGTAAGGTCCGCAACGCGGCGCTGCCATGGTCGTCATCGGAAAGCTGCTGCTGCCGCTTTAGGCACAAACGGTCTGACGCACGTCTGATGCTGAGAAAGAAGAAAAAGGACAGTCAAGTTCAAGAAGTCATGTTTGGATCCGTAGCTATTGTGATCTCTCCAAAATGAGGGAGCACATGATTCTAGCTCATCCACTCGTGAGAGTGAATCCGAGCCAGCTAGCTAAAAACAGCCACCCTTCTTCCACGCGCCACGCTGCAGGCCATCTGTTGTACAGAAACATAGAAGCAAGCTCCGTCGCCGGCCGCAGCTTATGCACCAGAAGAGAAAAGAGGGAATCGTAATCGATCGTGGTGGTGATTTGTGGTGGTGGAGGTGTGGTAATGGTCGATGTACCGTCGAGTCGGGTGTGATGTAGCATGTGGTCGTGTATTTTTTGAAGTGATAGAAAGGTGCAAAAAGAAACTTTTTTACTGCAGTCTGACCGCCCCGGTGTCCGTAGGATGCATTCATGCCAAGAGAGAGATCGTTCCGTGCTGTGAGCGTCGTTCTCGTGGTCGTCGTAAGAAACGCGATTTGAGCATGCAGTAGTAAAAGGCAAGTCATATAAACCTTCGACCAACTCCCGCTAAAGTGCTATCTCACTCAAGGCAAAGGGACGAAAATGCGCTTACTGCAGAAGAGGTCAGTCTCACGAATACAACTTATCACGGCCAAGCAAGAGAATGTCAGCCTACCTTCATAGGTGCAAAGTTGCCATATGGGTGCTGTGGAGGCATGCCCATTGACGGGTAAACGGGTGGAGGTGGCGCTGGACGATATGGCGTTCCAGCTGGGCCGGAGTTGTTCTGCGACCGCCCCCAGCTCAATCGTACACGCGAGTTTCCGATGGGATAGCCTTGCATCTGGTTGATGGCCATCTCCGCAGCGTGTCTCTGAACGAACTGGACGAAGCCACAGCCCTTGCCTGGAGGAATCTTGACGTATGTGATTTCGCCAAAGCCTTGGAAGAAGGATCGTAGTTCATCTTCGGTGACGTAGCCCGAGAGACCACCAACGAAAACAGTGGTATTGTTTGGGTCGGTGAACTGGTTCATTGGCTGGGGTGCGCCGTAGTAGCCCATTGGAGGTGCGCCCATCGAGTACATGCCTTGGCCGCCAGGAACTTGCTGTTGCATACCACCCATGCCGGGGCCGCCGCTCTTGTTCTTGGGAGTCGCAGTCGAGATACGCATTGGTCGGTTGCCGCAGTAGACACCCTGCATTTCGTGCAGAGCCTTTTGCTGGTCACCTTCATCCGCGAAGCGCACGAATCCGTAGCCTCGAGACATGCCAGAAATCGGGTCGCTCATAATCTTGGCTGATTTGCATGATGGGTACTTGTTCTGGAAGAGGGACATGAGGACGTACTCGTTGACTTCAGGACCGAGGTCGCCAACGAAGATGGAATATTCCGGTCCGCGGTCGTCGCGGCTGCGGTCTGCAAGGCCGCCACCAGAAGCCCAGTTAAGCTTGAACTGACGGTTCGAGTTTGGAATCATTTGACCATTGAGAGCGAGAGCGCGTCCAGCAGAGTCTGGGTTTTCGAAGTCAACGAAGCAGTAGCCGGCGTTAGATCTGTAAATCATTAGCTTCAATTCGCGCAACTTCTCGCAATTGAGCGCATACCCAGAGAACTTGTCGCGAATCATCTTCACATTCACTTGGTATCCCATGCCGAACCACACACTCCTAATGAAGTTCTCATCGATCCAGGGTTCAAGTTCGCCCATCCTGTTGACCATTAGTCCCACTGCCTGCTGGACATATACCATTCCATGCGCTTACCAGAGAGTAGTCTTCTGGTCGCCACCTTGATTTGGGCCTGGCCCTCCAGGCTGTTGACCGCCCTGCGGCGCACCTGGGAACTGACCGGGTTGCTGTTGGCTCGGATCCATCTGTTGACCCATTTGAGTCGGCTGCTGAGCTGCACCAGGCGCTGCGCCGAACCCGCCTTGTTCTTGATTCATGAACCCGCCCTGTTCTTGGTGACTGAACCCGCCTTGCTCTTGGCCACCTTGCTGAGGAGGCTGTGCGCCACCTTCCATGTTGGGGAAACTCATGTTGTCGTTGATGGGTTGTGGTTGAAGTCGAATCGCAAAATATGCCGTTGTCGCGTGTGTGCTTACGTAAACGAGGTTTGCGTTGCGCTTGCCTGTGACAGAGGTTAGCGCATGTGAGTCGCAAGTCAATGGCAGCAAGCGGCGGCGCATCACTCACTTGTTAAGACAATAAGTATGCTCGTCCGGCCGTGAGTGTCGTTACTGTAAGATGACTGCGCCGAGAACCGTGGCTCGTGCAACGGAAGGTCGAAGTCGCGAAGACTGTGGAGGTGTTTCCGCTAATAATTGATTGATGAGATTGATGTACTAATATGTCGCACACTGGAAGCTCAGAACGCCGGTTCGCTTAAAGTGAAAGAGCGTCCCTGGTGGTTGCCGAAGGTGAATCTGCAGAATGCGTGAGCCACGGCGACGGAGACGAATAATAGACGCGAGGCGCTGCCGCAGGTGGGACCGAAGCAGGCAAGGGCTGGGCAGACGCGGGAGGGCGGAAGAGAGGATTGGGGAGTTGGAAGCCGGCGAAGCGCGAGAGCTGAATGAGGGCGCCCAGCCGAGCGAGCTCTCTGCCTGCTCTGCTCCTCAGAACGTGTGGCAGAGACCGCCGACCAGGTAACAGTGATGTTACGCCGCTGCAGCAGCAGAAGTGAAGTCGCTCAGGTCAGACAGCAGTGTCCAATGTGGACTGGACGGAGCCGTCAGGTGACCGTCCGGCTGCACTGGCTTCGATTCGACGATCGTGGATTCGATATGATAGTGCGCACGCTTCTTCGAATGATGTGCAGCAGATCTGCTGCTGAGCGCGCATGGGTCTGAGCGGCCACTTTGCGACACTCCAACCTGTGCCTGCCTGCTCCTGCTTGCACCCGCTGCGCGCCCGATCGCCTCCGAGCTCCCGGTGCGCCAGCTTGCTGCTTTGGTCCTCGCCGTCGTGGATAGATTGAAGGGCCGGCTGGGCTGGGCAAGGCAATGTGAAGGCTGATGACGGAAGGGGAATTACTCACAGCAGAAACGCGGAACGTGAACGCGCCAGGAAGGTCACTCAAAGCACGAAACTGCTGCCCGCGAAACGACGCCCAAGGAGATGATAGCGATTCTGATATGTGGTGGAAAGAGGTAAGAGAACAGAGTAGAGTAGTGAGAGCGAGGAAGAGGGGTCGATTACTTGCAGACTCGTACTCTACTTCTGCCGCCTCTGCGCGAAACGTGAAAACTATGAGATCCACCTCTGCCCACGCTCAGAGGGCCACCAACCCAAGGCTGTCCGGTACTTCCGCCGTCTTCAGTCAGTGCAGAACGTGAGAGGCTCTGCTGCCTGTAAGATCCAGTCGTGCCCAACGACCGCTGAGTCCTGCTGCTGGCGCACACGATTTGTGCTGTTGCGGCATGCCTGTTTAGGGCGCCGAACTGGCTGCAGGCTGACCTTTGCACGCCTCGTAGCCGAGGGCTCGACTCGTCAGACACTGGACAGCACTCTGCGACTCGTTGAGTTTCTCTGAGCGCGGAGGATCTCGTATGTACACAGCGCCCGAGCAATTCCTAATGCTTCTTGTGACCCTGGTCAACCTACGTACAGCTACTGGTGTTCACTTGCGTGGACCTGCATTCATATCAACGCAACCTGGTACGGGACCGAACATCCAGCATGCCGCTCCAAGTGCTGTCCTTCAGCCCTGGCTGGTCCACAATACTATGGCCGAGCGCCACTGGTCGTGTGCCTTGCTCGCTCGAGCCGTGTCCGAGCAGTTCGCGCGGAGTCAGAACCCAGCTGTTAGATTCGTTTGACATCTGCATTGTGTCGGATCTCTGACAGCTTGAAGCCGCCGGCCCATGGCAGTAGCTATACATACCACGAATATAGCTCTATAGTACCGCGCTCTTGGGAAATTCCTAATCTGCGACATTTTTGAATCCCAACGGCAACTGTCACGGTCTGTTGGTACACCTGTTTAAGCGAGCAGAGGAATGAATCATGTTTGTGCACATTCTGTGTTGAGTTCCAGCGGCAGATGCTCCCACGAGCATATGCTACCTTGTTGCAACCGATTAGCTTTATTTGGAGGGTGCAGAGTAGTTTCGAATACCCGAAGCCAATCCGTCGCCGAATGTCTCGACAGATCGCTGCAGTAAACGGTTCCACGGTAGCATGCCGTTCGATCTTGTGCCGTGCCGGACATGCTCGCAGTCAACCTGTCGTGAGCATCGCGAAAGGGAGTACATACGTCCACAGCATTGGTAGAAACAGGAGGAGCAAGGCTGCGTGTGAGCCAAGCACAGGAGTTGAGAATGGTGCGCAAGGTCGGTTTTGAGTGCGTAGACTGTGCAGTGCGCAGGTTGAATCAACTTTCAGGTTTTTTGTTATTTCAGGAGGTCTGTAGGCTTGTAGGCATGTAGAGCTAGCATCATGCAGGATATTCCGTCTCGCTGCCTCCAACCTCTACGTCCAAGAGAAAAGAGAATGCACCACCAGCTCCAGCAACGCGGTTGCTCCACCCGCTCTCAACGAACGACCGTCGATGTACGAAAACGCATAAAACGACTACTGGGCAGGCTTGGCCTCCTCGCCAGCTGGTGCATCGCTGGTGTCCTTTGACTCGCCCTCAGCAGCGGCTGGGGCATCTGAGGCAGGCTCGGCCTCGGAAGAGGTCCAGAGAGTCTGTGATTGAAGTCAGTATGGCTGGAGTGAACTTTTACATCCAGGCACCACTTACCAGGTTGTCGCGGAGCAGCTGCATGATGAGTGTAGAGTCCTTGTAGCTTTCCTCAGACAGGGTGTCGAGCTCTAGAAGTGCGTCAGTCGAAGTCAATGGGTAAGTTCTGTGTATGAGTCACATACCAGCAATAGCTTCGTCGAAGGAAGTCTTGGCCATTTGGCAAGCCTTGTCTGGAGAGTTGAGGATCTCATAGTAGAACACGGAGAAGTTGAGGGCCAGGCCAAGACGGATTGGGTGAGTAGGTGCGAGATCAGTGCCAGCAACCTCGGTGGCGGCTTGGTACGCTTCGAGGGACTTGTCGGCGGACTCCTTGCGCTTGTCGCCCATCGCAAACTCAGCCAGGTAGCGGTGGTAGTCACCCTTCCTATAGCACAAACGTGGTCAGTATACAAGACGTACAGCGCTCGGCGCTATGTGTGAAGCGTACATCTTGTGATAGAAGACCTTCGACTCGCCACTCTGGGCAGAGGGGATGAGGTGCTTGTCCAGGACTTCGAGAATGTCCTCGCAGATCTTGGCGAGCTCGGCCTCGATCTTTTGGCGGTATTCCTTAATCAAAGTGACCTGCTGCTCGTTGCCCTTGCTCTCCTCCTTTTGCTCGATGCTGGTAACGATGCGCCAGGACGCACGGCGGGCGCCGATGACATTCTTGTAGGCGACCGAGAGCAGATTGCGCTCCTCGACGGACAGCTCTTGGTCGGCGGAGGCAACGGCCTTCATGTTCTCGACCATTTCTGCCGCGCATGTCAGTGCTACCGATCAAAGCATGATAGAGTCATTCAGGCTTACCTTCATAGCGCTCGGCCTGCTCAGCGAGCTTCGCGAGGTAGACGGAGTCTTCGTAACCCATTTTGAGATGCCGTTTCGTTCAGTGACTGTAGCGTATGCGTCAGTGGTGTGTTGTCGGCGGTCTGTTTCCTGAGGGGAAAAATGTATGAAGCGACACGTGCAATGTCCAAGGGTGTGCAGCGAGATGTGAATGCGAGGGCGTTTGTTGTTGGTACGAGAAGCAGACAGCACTGTGAATCAGTGAAGGCGCGCATTGCGCAGACTCGCAGATGCCCATCGAGCGGTCATGCATGCATGCCGTTGCCGTTGAGTGCTTGACCGCTGTCTGAAGCAAGTGCAGATGGGGTGTTTACAGCAGCCACGTGCGCTCGCCGTCCCACTCTTTCACTGCATCGCGCACTCGATATCGTCGTCGCTCTTGCGCTCGCTGTTCGAGGCCGTATCGCATGGCGTATGATGCCCTCGCAGGCAGGCGCTGCTGGTGAAGAGTCCTTGGCGCAGCCGCCGGGAGGGACGAGAGCGTATGTAGATGTACGAGGAGACGAGAGGCTGTCACTCACCTGATATGTGGTTCTGAGCTCGACAAGGAAGGTAATGCAGGCAGCGCTGTTGGTGGATTATTGAGAGAGGGTGGTTGTTCAATGGACGTGGGGTTCAAAATGGAATAGTAGGCTATAGATTGCAGCTAGATGTACGCATGTCGAAGATGACCTAGCGCCAAGAAATGTGGACCGTGGGCTCCAAAGCTGGAGAGATTCTGCAGCCTTCATTTGCTTTTCCAGCTCATCATCACATGAAGGCTGCCCTGTCTTTGGCCTCGAAATAGAGCCGCAGTGGTCTTTGCCCAGCTGCTGGCCATCAACCATTGCATCCCAGCATGTCCGTCTTTCTGCGCCCTTCAACTCAGCGCGACGTTCCAGATGTTTCACTGCCCTCCTTAGCTCGATCCCCACCCAGCCAATCACGAACCCTAACGGCCCAAATGCTGAAGACATCACACACCGCTGTCCTCTGCTTCTCCTTATGTGACAACAACTGTCCTCGCCAGAATATCAAGAAGTTACTGCAGAGCTGATGATATCGCATAGTCCATCCGATCGACCCACATCCATCCGTACGGGAGAGAATGGCCGATCGTAAACTCTCGGGCCGGAAACTTGTCCATTGCGGCTGTCATCAATGGCCTCGTCAAGCAATGGGTTAAAAAAACATGGAGGCAGAGCTCGGTGCCATTCAAGCCGGCCCGCTGTTCAGATCAATGGTAATTACTCTCATTACTGTTCGGAAAGGGCAATTGCTCGACGCCAGTCTATATCACGTGACCGCAACCTTCGATATGTCTATCTTCGGCCTGAAACGATACTCGGTCACCACCACAGCCTGCATTGGAGAGAGCCTGCATATCGAAAGAAATATGTGCTTACCTTTCCACGCTTGCTTGAGTAGAGAATCGGGACCCCCAATGCTGGCCTGCCGTAATCTGGTAAGTTTTGGTTTCTGAGGGCACAGAAACAAGGGTACAGTTGAGCATTTATCTGAACACACACGCAGAGGCTTGGTACTGCGACGTGTAAAAATTTGCAGCCACGTAGCAAAGGCGACGTCTTCATCTTGTCTGTCGCTTTCCTCTTTCCTTCCTCTTCTCTACAATCCGCAACCACTGCGATTTTGAGCGAAACAGAAGCACTCTGCGAACTCAAGTGAACCCACAGAACAACAACCCGCAAGATCACCTCCGCAACACACTCCAACACCAGATCTACTTCTGTAGTTCTTCTTGAACCCCCCTGTGTAAGAAACCCCTCCAGCCCTTTGAGTCAGAAGCACGTTGTGTAGTGGCACGAGATTTTACTCGGGCATCACAGCTCTGATCGACCAACAAGACAACGTCACCAAATACTAATTTCGACTCGCCAACAGGAATCAGAAAGATGGAGGCAACCCAAGCCTGTGTGCTGCGTGAGAAGCAGCAACGTGCCATCAACGCTCTCCGCGAGCAGTCCAAGAAGATGTCCGAGATCGTCCAGGCTTCGCAGACGAATCCTCGGAAGTGGGCGTGGTTCGACTTCAACAAGCCCGTTGAAGGGATTTTGAAGAAGATCACCTGCCCTTGCGATGCCTGTGATCCGATTCGCAAGGCCACGCAAGTGAGTAGCTGCGCCGTACCGCATTTCCAGCGACAGGTACGGTATCTCAGTTCTCAGCTCACCCCAAATGGATCCCGCCGGGACTACGAAGTTCAGGCACTCAGAGAGCGAGTCGAGCTAGTCAGCTATGGACTCAGCAACCTCGAGCGCCTGCAAAGTGAGCCGATGTCGACCGCTCACTCAGCAATCTGGGAGCCATCATCTCCAATGGCGAACCCGAACAAGCGCTCCCGACAAGACACCCCGGGAGAGGACGACGACGACATGGAGCGAAGCAGCAAGCGTGTAAAGCTTGACACTTGCCCGCTAGCTCCAAGTCCGAACCCGAGGAAGCGCTCCCGAGAGGACACTCCGGACGACGACGACGAAGAGACGGAGCGAAGCGCCAAGCGTGTGAAGATTGGCACTCCCCAGCCATCTTCACCTCAGTCGCTTCCGGCAACAAGCGAGACTCAAAGCGACCATGGCGACTCTGACGATGACGACAACGACGACGAAGACTGGAGCGACCTGGACGAATACCTGGACGAATGCCTGGAGGACAGCAAGCCCTGCAACTGGGACTTCTACCCACTTGCTGTCCCAACTCACACCGCTATGGTCAGGTCTCTCGAAACGGCCTTCGAAACCGTCTTCCTGCTATCTCTGGAGGACGATGTCCACTTCGATCGGCAACTCTTCGAGGAGCTCGAAAGGGAAGAGTCTGAAGACGACGACTCTGACTCCGACGACTCCGACGACGAAGAGTCTTCTGCTGATGATTAAGAGCAGAACGAGGGCGAGATCTCCAAGTGAGAATTGCAAATTGCAAATTGTCCTCGACGCACGCCTCTTCGCCGCATCACCGACCAAAGAACCCCAGACCGAGTCCAGACGGCCGAGACAGGAGCGCAGACTGGAAGCGAGGTCTGCAAGTCAACTCTCCAGACTTACTCCGGCACAGGCCTCCCTCGACCCAACGCCGCCAGCAAACGAGCCCAAATCGACTTCGACTACTCCTGGACACACGACAAACCTGGAGCGCAGACTGGATGTGAGGTCAGGCCACAGACTAACTCCAGCACAAGCCTCCTCATCACGATACCAGCAAACGAGCCCAAATCGACATCGACTGCTCCTGAACATACGACAAAACTGGAGCGCAGACTGGATGTGAAGTCAGGCCACAGACTTACTTCAGCACAAGCCTCCTGGAAACATTGCCCGGAAAGGAGTCCAACTCAACTCCAACGAGGCAAATTACAGAGCGCAGACCAGAGCTAATGAGTGCAAGTGAACGCTGTACACTCACTCCGGCACAAGCCTCTTACGTAAAACGACTCTTCCTGCCACCAGATTGTGATATATTGGCACGGAATCCGCACAACTCAGATTGTTACCATATGTGCGAAGCGAAACAGAATGTCAGGATGGAAGGAGGAAATTATGGTGAATTGGAGAATTTGAGAATGTCAGAATGTGAGAATGGAAGAAGGGAATTGTGGTGGATCAACCCAGGTCCGCGGGTTATGGAAGGATGGAAGAAGGAAATCATGGTGATTAACCCAGGTCCGCGGGTTCTCGGAGGATGGGAGGACGCAGACAGTGGTCCGCGAGTCATCAGAGAAATGGTATGAGTCGACGGGCAAGGGAAGGGCGTTGGACGGCAGGACACAAGACAAGGGGGTTTGTAACAAGGAGAAAGTCGAGAGATTTGTGAATGATGAAGTGGACGATGGAATGGATGTTACTGATGTTATTGGACGCGGAAAGAAGGGTTGGTAATTCAAATGGACGGAGGGAGGCCGTCAACGTTACAAGAGGAGGACCATCAGTTGTCTCGATCAGCATCAGCGGTCGAGGCACTGGAGGTCTAACCCAGGATTTCGATGAATTCTATTTGTTCGCAACTCCGTCCACATCAAGAAGAAGGTGAGAGGGAGAGATCTGGTTCTCGTGAGAGGAAGGCGCGCCTCATCTGTTCATCGACGAGGCAAGGCAAGCATAATGGCGACAAACGCAGCTGCTTCCCTCTCCTCTCCCAACTCTAGCCGACTCCGATCCCGAGCAACTGCCTTCCCGTCGCACCTCGAGACAACTTTCGGCAGCAAGAGCCGCGACTCGACTCATTAACGGCAATTACGCCAAGGAGCTGGAAAGTGCAAGAACGAGCGCGCCTTCCTAGACTGTTCGACCACGCGACTTCGATCTCGCCTCACCTGAGCTCGCCGCTCAATCTTTGACCTGCTCGACAACGCCCATCGCAGGACAGTCAACACTGTCTTCCATTGCTCCCCGACAGAAGTTCATCATTGATACATCGCCAACCATCCATCATGCGCTTCGAAGACTGGGATATCCTCATCTTTCCCGGTGGCGAGGGAGGAGGCCACATACCGACACCCGAGTTCAAGGTGCAATGCTTTTCAGTACATGAGCCTACTGCACATCCTCAAGGCCCTTCCATCGTCCCACTGATGACCGGGTTCATCCCAAGCTTCGAGTACGGCGCGCCATTCCAGGTGTCCGTCCACTCGTGGGGTGTGCGCAGCTTCTGCTTCGCTCCGAACACTGGAAATGATGAGCGCCTCCACAAGCATGTCTGGCATGTGCAAGTCACAGTTGACGGGAGAGTTGAAGCCATCGAGGTCTTCCCTAACGATGTCCAGTGGCCGAAGGTGGTGGCTCACTCCAACACCCATCGCGTCGAGGGCGCATCTCCAGTCCTCCAATTTCCGCCCTTCCACCGCTCGACCATGTCGCAGACCAGCTGGAGTGCCATGGACGACACGGGACGGATCAAGGTCGAAGTCTCAGAAGGACTACTCACCGAGAACGGGCAAGGTTTTCACAAGCTTCTCACTCATGCCATCTTCAACTTTCAGCCAGCTCCAATAGGTATGTCTACAACGATGCGTTCAAGGGCCAAGGCCAAGGGCCTATGTACTGACATCGTTGCAGAGCTGTTGCAACGTGCCGAGATCGCCTGGCCGAACCCGACCATTATGGCGAACCCCATTGCTCACTATCCGCCGACGCGTCAACCAAGCAGCAGCAGCCTGTACAATCGCGACCCTCATCAGCGTAACGCGAGCATGCACAGCAATTTCAGTGCGACTAGCGCTGGGGCCTTTTCGTCTTCGCCTGCTTTTGGTGGATCGCTGCCAGGTCCGCCACCTCCAACGCCAAACTACGTTACCGATAGACTGGCTGCAAGTGGTTTGGCAGTCGATGGCAGTAGCCGATCAACATCTGCTTACACGGACATCTCACAATCTGCTTGGCCTCTGGCCTCTGGTGTGGCTTTCCCGCCGTCTGGAACTGCTGGCAACTTCCTGCCGCCTCCGGGTGATGAAAGTGGACAATTTCGACGTCGCCCCGGCGAAGTCAAGCTTCGCATACCGAGTGAGCAGCTGGACCAGCTTCTTGGGGTCATCAGCGAGAAGACCCAGGCTGCAGCTGTGAGAGCACCGTCGGATGCCATGTCTATGCCGCCGCCTCCATTGCCCCAGCACGCAGTCCAACCCAAAGCAACAGCGCCAAGCGGAGCGCGAAGACTTATGAGCCCTGTGATGGCTGACTCTGGAGCTCAGGTCAATGAAGAAGATTTGATCGCCGGCGATCGACGTGTTGCGGCTCGCTCGAACGTCTCAGACGTTTCCATGCACGCCAATTGTGAGAACTTTCCCTCGTGCACATCCGAGGACGACCAGGGACACCTTATCCACCACACCGCAGGGGTCGCTCCAGCTGCTGTTATGCGCAGCAGGAAGGAAGGCTCGGCAGATATGACTAGTAAGTTTCAGCAAACATTAGCATCAACTGTGCTGATAATTCAACCAGACCGAGATTTCTTTTCCCACGTCCTCAATCAACAGTCAGACGGTTCTGCTGGCAGCCCATCCTCTGGTGCCAGCGTCGACAAAGCCTCTACGCTTCCATCATCAAGTCCGGCCATTGGTTCGACCAAGAAGCGCACCCGGTCCACTCTCAAGCAGCTCAGTGTCAACGAGGCTGGCTCTCCAGAAAAGGAGCCCGCCCAGCCTGCACGCAAGGTAAGGTTCACCCCAGACAAGGAAGACGTCAGCCTGGGAGCGTTGATGGTCGATGTTTGAAGTATTCTTACTAAGATTGATGCTAATAGATGGTAACCTTGAAGCTGCGCAAGCGGACGACGGTCACGGCAGGATCCGACGATTAGTACAGTCACCGGGTGCCGCTCCTGTTTCCAAGCACTTGCATGTTCAAGCTGCAGCAATGCAGACATCAGTCATGTCCGATGGCATTGCAGAGCAGGTCGGCGATGATCTGAAGGGTTTGGCACAAGCATTGGCAGCATGGATATCTCAGGTGGAGCAGTGGATGCTTCGAGAACCTCGTTGTCCTGTGTTGTAAAGCTTATAAACTAGTTGACAGACATCAACATCACCATGCGCGTCGTTCCGTCGTTCCAAGCGTCCCATCTCTTATCCTTCCTTATGTCATTGTCGATCCACCTAGTCCTTATGCAAGTCTCTGATCTATGCGTTTGTCTGGTCACATTCTAAGCTTTTGGAGGAATGCCTGTAGCAATAGCCATGGCCGCGTTAGCTTGCTCGACCAAGGGATCATCGATTTTGGAGAAATCTAATGGGACTCTCTTTGATGATGATGAGGTGTTGGGTGACGCACCAGACGCTTGATTCGCGGTGATTTCCCCTGCCTCTCGACCCTCAGCGAAGACCTGGTCGAAATCGTACTCGAACCATCTGATGTCTGGGTTCAACCCCGCGAATTTCCAGACTCCGTTGACTTTCTTGTACCAGTGGAGGTTGAAGGAGTGAGCGTGGCCTTTGAGGATGACTTTGGTGCAAGTTTCGTCGCTGTATCTTTGGTGAGGGACGCGGAGTTGGTGGTAACTATTCATGATTCATTGTCAGTCATGCATGCAGGACTGGGAAAGGAGGGAGGATGTACCCAATAATCTCATCATCGCTGACTTTCTCCCACTTTGTGCCTCCGATGAAGTGCTGGGTTCTTAGGGTTTTGTCGCCGAGCACTTTGGGGTCGGAAGCCATTTTTAGGAATTCTTCGGCTGGCATGGCTTCCCAGATTTTGTTGAGGAAGGAGCGGTAGTCGACTCGCAGGGTTGGGGCGATGCATTTGCTTAGGCGGTTCCAGTCTTTGCTGTCGTAGCTGTCGGCCCATTCGTAGACGGCGGCCATGCAGCCCTGCATTTCTGGGGTGAGAGAATGATGTTAGTGATGGTCTTGAAGGGGTGGGAAGAAGCGTGGGTGTGGGCAGTGCTCGAGGGTTGTGCGTTCATTTATCTTTCTCTACTGTGGTTACAACCCTCAGGCGTTATTTCAGAAGATAGATAATGTGTTCCGCTCATGCTTTGGCTTGAGATCGCTTAAATCCCTTATGATTTCTTCATCATGATTGAAGTATTCCTGCTGCTATTATGCTAGGGAGAACTCACCCTCGAGCGTAATGAGCTTGACGGGCTCGAGCTGGGTATCTGCGAAAGGAATCGACATCTTGGCGGTGGTGTGTAAGGCTGTTTTGGAGAGGAGGGCGAGGGGAAGTAAGACTAAAGTGCGGGCCAGGAGATGGAGGCAGTGGGCATCTTTAATATTTTGCTCTAGCTGTCAAGAATAACTTCAGGGCCTGCATTGGCGCATTGAGGGTTGGTGTCACCGCTAATCCTACGGTGGGGAGCCATTAGGCGGACCCGGAGGCACAGTCGTGTGAGACGGATATGTGGGTGGTTTGTGATGTTCTATTCGGCACCGACTTGCGGTATTCGCATAAGGAACACCTGCATGTCTGGACTACCTAATAATCTTGGGTTCCCAAACAGTATTTGGTGGCATATTGTCTCAAAGTGTGCTGTTCCTGCAGAAAGCATGAGTGGGTGAGGGGCGAGATCACAGCTGATAGCTGATGTCGTCTACGAATCGGCATTCGGTAAACTCTATTTTTGGGTACCGCGCAATTGGGAAGTGTTTTGTAAACAGACCAAAACCCACATCGACATCGAAATACCGCTGCAACTTGCAGACGCCGCTATGGATCATGAAAGTCTGCGCACTGCGTCGACATATCTTAACAATCTACTGCTAGCCAGAGGACTCCTGCGAAATGGCGAGCCGGTCGACTTCGTCAAGCCTTCGAAAGAGAGTCGCGCGCAGATCATCAACCTGGTCCACGACCTGATATTGAGGGAAGATCGGGACAAGGAGCAACGCGAGCATGTGGCAACTACATTACGCCAGCTCAGAGCAGAAGATGCGAGGAAAGGGCACGAGATCGAGCGACTACAGACTAAGAGCGAAGAGTCGGCGCGAGCAGCAGTGCAGGCCCAACAAGCAGAACGCGTCGCTTTGGCTGAAGTAAAGAAGGTTGAGAAGGCCATGAAGGCCCTGCAAGATCAGACTACAAAGTTGAAGACGACATTGGCGCAGGTCAAGACGCAATGTATAAACGATGTCAAGAAGCGAGATCTCGAATTGGCGCGGTTGAAGACGCATCTGCAGGGCCAGCAGAGAGGTACGCGGGTTGGAATGACTGGGCCCAGCATGACTGTGAGGAGACCGGTTGTGGAGCCTTCAGTGCATGATATCGAGGACCCAGCGTACAGCCTAAAGCAGGAGACGACCGAATTCCTGACCCAGCTCAGTCAAGACCTCAGCGACGAGAACGACAATCTGATCAGCCTGCTTCGAAATGCCCTGAGCACCATGCGAGAGATTCTTGGATTGCCAGCGAACGTGAGATTGGCACATCCAGATAGTGCAGTGGGTAGTATGGGAAGTGAGACGCGGGAATTGAACACAAAGTACAAAACCGCGGGCAGCACCGACCTGGTGCAAGCTCCTCCTGTCGCCTACGAAATGCTGGCTGCGGATATGGAGTCTACACTTTCCACGCTTAAGACGATTCTAACCAACCCCAACTTCGTCCCAATGGAAGAGGTGGAGCTGAGAGAAGAAGAGATCGTTCGACTTCGAGAAGGCTGGGAGTACATGGAGAGTCGCTGGAGAGAAGTGTTACAGATGATGCATGGATGGGTCAAGCGCATGAACACTGGTGATAGTATCAACATTGAAGATTTGCGTAGAGGCATGGGTTTGGTGACCCCAGGTGGCAGGCCAAAGAATGGAGGAGCGGCCGCGGTCTCACAGCCAGAGCCAGAACAGCAAGATGACAGCCTTCTGACCAGCGACACGAGCGAATTGGATATCGCTCGCGCCAAGGATCAGGAGATGGCCATAAGCAGAGACGGGTCGCCCCGATTGACATCAACCGATTCAGGAAGCGCCGCGATCTCCCCAGCGCAGGAAGTCTCACATTCAACGAGACGTGAGAAGCTTGACAAGTCAAAGAGGAAGCGTGATGTGCTCGAGCCGCCCGAGTTCTTTGACCTGCGTCCATCCAGGGCAGCATCAAGCAGATCAGCACCTATATCCCCGCCAAAGGCTAGCACAGAGGCGAGTGATCCATTCTACGGTACCACAGCTCTTGACGAGGAAGAAAGCGAGGTCCTCGAAATCCCCAAGATGACAATCGCTGAGAAATTAAGCGCCGCACAAGAAGAAGCTGCAGAAGCTCAAGCTGCACGTGCAGATGCCGATCCTCCTCGAGCGCGAGACCGACGCTTCGGTCTGGACGGCGTCAACGACGAACCGGACGATGATACACTAGGCAAAATGCCGGGCGATGAGACACTCGGCAAGATCTCGCCACTGGCGAAGAGGACGAGAATCAAAGGAAGACCTCGCAAGAGAAAGAGTACATTGAGTCCTGAGGAACTCGAAACTCTTTTGATAAATGACAGCTTCTGATCTTGCTGTGAACGATAGGACTTCCGAAAACATTGTATGCTGAGGACGGATAGATTATGTTGCATTGGTATGATAGGAAAGCGTCGGCGTTGTTGGATAGCGATTGCAACTTTTGGGGAGGCGGTCTTCTCGCCGGTGAAGACTGGGACATATGAAGCGAGGTCGGCTTTGCTCCAGGTTACACTGGACAATGCGAGTCCACACCGATAGTGCAAAGGTCGAGGCTGTGAAGCATGTGAGGCCTGACTGACAGCTTGAGCTGAATGCGAGTTCCCGACTCGATCACGCTGTATCTCCACTGCTACCATCAATGATCCTGGTCAGGCAAGCTCTCTTGTCCCCTTTCGCATCCGGGCGTGCAGGACGAGAACGAGCAGCTGTATCGATAGACGGGCTTTCCTAGTCGGCAAGATTATGGCGCAATAGAGGCTCCTCGCGAACTATGAACTGCCCAGAACGACTTCACGATGCCATGAATCGCGTTCTTGGTTGATTTAACGTAGTCGACATCCGGAAGCATATCTGTCACTTCCTTGGTCTATCACAATACTTGACGTCTTTGTGCTACACAGCCAGCCATCATCAGAGATCATTGTTCAGTCTTGCACCCGACTGGGCCATCCACACTGCTATATCACAAGCCCACTCACGGCACCCTTGCTTGCAGGTTTCCAGCCATCTTTCCATGCACGCAACACGAGCGTCTTTCATGATCAATGGACTCCGGTGAAGTGTAATATACGATGCACCCACCTTTCTGCTGCAAAGCGCCCTTCTAGAGCTGATTGTGCAGCTCCTCCGTATTTGAGGCCACTCGACGTCGTGGAGCTACTGCGAAAGAATGCACGTGGAAAGCGTCTTCCCTGTTCCAAAGATGGGCACGGTATGCACGCAATCTGGAGTGAGCTGCGTTTGCGACTTGCTCGCTTCGGGCTAGCCCAGATGTGATGGGATAAGAGCGGCTGGTACCGTAGCCATCCAGGTGAACGCTGTGCATTGGCCAGCGGCTAGTCTGCGCCGCTGATAGGCCGACGACTTCACGTAGTCCTGCAAAACCTCCACCGACCAGCATCTACGCGCTCTGCTGCACCTTTCCAATAGTGGGTGTGGGAGCATTCCACTCTGGACGACTGAGACTACTGTGCTGCGCGATGCGATGCGATGCGGGACACGGACGGCTACATGCACGCCGTCCTACAGCGTAGCACCCCGAGCTGTATACATAGCCGCTGCTCCCTCAGGCAGACTCCTTTCCTTTTCTCTTCAGCAAGCGTGTCAATTCAAGAGCTGGTTCTTAGTTTTTATCCTCTTTTCTGTTTTCTTGTCCGTTAATCAGAGCCTGGTGCTCCTCGCGAATATACTACTCACTAATAATTTGCCCACCATCACCGCCAATATCAACCCAGAAAACCAACAAACTCATACCAATTTACTGCTATTCTCCAGTCGCCGGTCGACTACCAACCAACAACCGCTAATAATCAGTCTCTTGCTTGCTCAGCACGACTTCCGACAAATCGCAATTCTTTCCTCGCTAATTACGATTATCGCACGAAGAAACCACATATACACCTCTACGGAATCAATATCACAATGGCCGCTATCCAGCTCAACTTCACTCTCCGCACCTCCGCCAACGTCAAGACCGTTCACTTGCTCGGTTCTTGGGACAACTACAATGGTCAACTCCCACTCTCTAAGGATTCCTCCAAGCAGGGTGGCTGGAAGGGTACCTTCCGCTTCCAGGGTCAGACTCTCAAGCAAGGCCAGCGATACTGGTACTACTACATCATCGATGGCTACCACGTCTCCCACGATCCAGCCCGCGAGTCCGTCACCGAGCCAACCACTGGCCGCAAGCTGAACACTCTCGACATCCCCAAGGGTGGTAAGGCCGCCGAGCCCGTCTCCTCGTCCAAGGCTGCTCGTCAATCCCGCCGCATCTCGTCCAACGGTGTACCCAAAGGCCGCCCACTCGACAAGTCCGAGATCGTCAGCCCAAAGCCATACAAGCCACAGGAGACCCGCAAGGTCCGCACCGAGCAGTTCGCACACCCAACCCTCGAGCAACTCACCGCCAAGTTCGCCCAGCAACAAATCGAGGAGTCTTCTGAGGATGATTCCGAGGACGACAGCGATGTTGAGTCCGACGTACCATCCCTCAGCTCCCGCAGCAGCAATAGCTCCACCCCATCTTCCGTCTCCAGCACCAGCTCTTGCTGCACATGCGAGCGCTATGGCATCACTCGTGCTGGTGCTCGCGTCAAGTTGGACTGCGGCGGCAACCGATGCGGATACTCTGATGGCTCTGACTGCTCCAGCGAGTCCGAGGACGACTACAAGCGAGGCACCACCCGCCGCAACGGCATCGTTGTCCGTGGCCACTAAATGCTTATGCCTGGCCTCGGGCCTCATCACGAGGGTTACGAGATCTACGACTTACTTTCATGACTGAAGGTGCCATGACAACACGACTGGACACCATTTTTATATTACAATTGCCATTCCGTTCTTTGTACGTATTTTGGTTTCGACGGAAGAACCTCCATTGACACGCGCACGTGCGCGGCTTCATCCAGCCGGTCTGCCTGCGAGCCTCGCCACGCGCCGTCGATGGAGTGTTTCTGCCGAAAGACTACTTGTCTTGCACGCTTGTTTGCAAGCGACCTGCAGACAACACTTTTTACTCGACAAACATCAGCAACTTTGCAAGGTTCATTTGCATTGCCAGTGCGGGAAGAAGGAGAGGAGGGCTGAGTTGTAGAGCCCGGCAGGGGGAGAGAGGATCTTTGTGCAGCAGCATTTCTGCAATACAGACGCTGTTTGCTTTTGTCCTCTTGGTGGAAGGATGGTCATGTACAGTAGCCGGATCGTCAAGGGTTGCAAAGATTATAGACAAGATGAATCAAATGCATACTGACCTCCTTCGAATCTAATTGATCATTTCCTACCACATGCGACTTCTTGCCCACCATCTGTACGTCCGTGATCAACCCTCCACCCTCGGGCCAATCCCGAGGTGGAATGCTCTTCGAAGGGCATGGAAATGCTTCAACGCCAAGGTGGTATGTGGACCATATGCTTCTGAACCGTCGTACTTTCAGGGTCATACCCACCCCACTCGTTAATACCGAGAATGCAACTCATATATTGATGCTTGGTGAATGGTTTTCGATGACTGAACAATTTAAAGTGCGCGTGTTAGCAGCATTTTCATCGCTCTACTGCTCGGAGTCATGACTATAACTGTCGATGGGTGAGCAGTTCAAGGTGTCATATACTACCTCACTAGTTCGGTAGCTACTTCTCGGACGAAACTGCTGCTTCTTGTCCATGCCATATCAAGGCATTGGTATTTTACCTCTTCTGGAGCACGAGTCAAACCAGTTAAGGTATTACTCTTTGAGGCAGGCGATTACCAAAGCCAGAAAGTTCGACGAGTTGCTTCTACGGCTTACTTCTCCTCAAGGGTCAGTCAGATTGATCTGCTCAAGTGATATCCGATCTCCTGTTGCATCCTCACGGCGTTTGAAGGTTGTTGCTTGTTGACTTTCAAATCCATCTTCGCTGTCGTTGTCGTCTTCGTCTTCGGCCGTTGATCTAAATATAGAGTTTGGAAGGAAGCGAAAAGGCTAGCCTTGGCTTGACCTGTGCCTTTTAGCCATCGAGGGTTCTCTGCGTGCTTTGTTTCGGCCCGCCGTCCTGGTGTAGCCATTGCACGTTAGCTGTTCTGGGACGAAACACGTGTTTTGTCTCTGTCCCGCAAAGACCTGTTCGCGGGTGAATCGAAGAGAGCTAAGGGTACGTAACCAGTTCTTCATCGGCCGGCTCACCAGAGCTGCCATTGGTTGCATCGCCAATATTGCATAGATAACATGTACAGTAGTAGCCGTGAAGTAAATGTCGATCCAAGCCGTGAATGCCAAGGGGATCTTGGTTCCGTGCATCTAATGTAATATAAGAAGCGAGCTTTCCGCTCCAACGGTTGATCGCGTGACGGAAGTAGTACAAAATCTAAAGTATGAATAGCATTTTTGAAGAAGAAGTAGATGTGTGAAAGTGTGCCTGCCCGCGGCCTGCTATCAATCATGACGTCCTCAGAGTCCAGCCAGAGGGTGGGGAATCTTGTGAAAGTGTAATTACCAAGCACTGTCGATAGCATGCGAGAACGCTGAATGTCCCAAACTCCGATAAAAATGCCAGTTGATGATTAAACTGAGCAAAGCTGTGCGGTATCGCCCATTTGGTCGTTAAGCCGAGCGGTCACCTGATCGTAAATGTGTGCACGGCGTATGCAAGCTGCAGCATAGCTTGAGCTTTCTTCTGCGGCAGTGACCCGAATGTCACATTTTGGGAGCTTCATCCTGGAGTTTCATTCCTTCCCACTCCTTCGTGCCCTCGAGTACCTGGTAAGCTATCCGTGATGGTGTGCGGCATCAGCAACTGCCGGAGCGGTTTTCCTGATAGATCACAGTGGCCGCCCGAATCAGATTATTGGGTTCGTCAGGGTGAAGTCGATGAGTGAACTTCTGTCGCGGCCAATCGCTACGCCTCCGAATGGAGTGAGCATTTCGCCCTGCCCGCCGAAAGCGCAGAGGAGGCTGTCGATTCCAGATACAAGTCGAAGAAGCGGATAGAGCGTCGAAAGGGCGATTGGAGGCACGCTGTCATGGTTTGTGTACACTCCAACCTCCACTAGAATAGCCAGAATCGGATAGATGTTGTCTCCTCCTCGTGTCAGGTTGTGCTCGGTATCTCGAATGTTGATCACAGGCGTATCCGACTAGTACGGTTTTCTCCTGGACGCAATGTCCTCGCTGTGCTCTCGCTGCGCATGGATCCACGGCGTGCTTGTAGTACAAGCATCGACAAACAGAGTATCGTTCGACCACTTGAAGGCACATGGTGTTCGATGTGGCCAGATAGTGCTAGATGACAAAGCAGATGTCCACGCCCTGTAACGCTGGTCAACAGAGAGCAATAGAAAGATGAACAGTAGAGCAAGATGTGTGCGGAAGAAGAATAGCTGGTGTTAAAATGTAAGGCCGTTTAGGCTTGGGCTCCGCCATCTTATAAACGTTCGTAGACGTCAACTCGTCGAGCATAAGTAAGAGGGTCAGTCAGAAGGCTGCCATGCACATCATCCGTAGTACCATTCCGCATGGCAGCCGATGGGCCTTCTGTCGTGCTATAGGTCAGTGAAGGTAGTCTTGGGTGCAGTAGTGAGGCTCCGCTCGCGGACACGTCCGAGCTGGCATCACGGCGATATGGGGTCACGACGGAGACTGCGGTCTGCTAGTGTGTCGTGCTCTGGACGTCGAGCAAGCGTAACCGCAGCCGTGATGACTCCGCCGGCTCGTGACCAGGGATAGAAGTAATGGTTCTAAGAGATTCGTCAGCGGAGCGAGTAGGATGCGCTCCAGGGGGTGTACAGTGGGAGCCAGATTGCCAGAGCACATCTAAGATTCGCGGGAGCCTTGCGACGCCAGGACTTGCTAGCGATCGTGCCTCCACGCAGCTCTGCAGATATGGTGTTGGTGAGGGACGAGTGAGAATCTGGGAGCCAGCTGAGACTGCTTGGTCCGCCAGCCGGGGCGCAACCTTATGCATGCACGCAATCCCTGCAACCACGTTGTCTCTTCCTGCACCACTGCGGCTCACCTGTGCAGTTGCAGTGCTCACGGACGGGAGTCCTTTGCACATTCTCCCCGGCAGCGTTTGGGAGGTGTAAGCAATCCAGTGGGCAGACGGCGGAAATGCAGGTCCAAAGCAGAAGTTGGACGACTGCAGAAGTCGGGAGGCCCCCTCACCGCCGGCCATGACGTTTTCTCTGGTCGCCTGCCGCTCCAAGCGGCACATTTCATATGCAGCATAACCATCGACATCTCGCTTTCGGCGGACACCCAGGCGGTGACAGTACATGCCACTGCCAGCTGGTGACTGTACATCAAGGTTGCCCTCGACTGATGAGGCCTTCCTCGCATCCGTCATGGACAAGGCCATCAATGGGATCTCGATCACGATTGGTATCTGTCCTCCTGCCCTATTTTCAGCTGCAAGCTAGGCGTGGGGGCCGAATAGCGTCTTGCCAAACGGCCGTCTTGCAGCGAGGCGTAAGCCACATCAAGAGGATGCGAAAACGCTTGTCCAAAGCATCGTTTGCATCGCCAGCACCAGCGAAGGCGAGCGGCCCTTCGGCCCACCCGCCTGACACGAATGCACAAATGGAACGATATTCACCAAGAGCCACTCACGATGCTCTATGACAATTCTCTCCTTTTGAAGATGAAGCCTCACACGTGGCCTGCTTGCAGCTCTTCCTTCATCTGACCTAGAGGTCTCGGATGGAACTTTGACTGGATCCTGAGGACTTGACGCAACCCTTGACGAAGGTTCCTCCTTCCTGCAGGATGCGAGCGCGGCATTCGAACCTCACCGATGGTCTGGCACCTGGAATTGAGGCTTGCTGTAAGTCATTGTAACGACACGGTTGGAAAATGCGAATTGGCTCGTCGGCCAAGTACAGCACCCGCCAAGAATACCGAAGCTGGAGATTGTTGCGATGCAATTTATCACGCGCTGCACATTCATCATGGTTGCCTGTTTAGATCTAGCTGGTCATAAGGGGAAGCTAATGTAGGTAAGAAGCTCGAGGCTCAGACAGCAGATACGTATGCACTGCTTCGAATCCATCCAGAACTATGCGATTCTGCAAATGTATCTCGCGACCCGTGAGATCCGCGAAACCCGACTCCCTGAGAACGCCGGAACGCCACAATCGTCTTCCTTCTTTATGGACTACCATTCATCTTGGTTTCTGAACTCGCTCCTTCTGATGTCTGCTGAGGCAGAGGCAAGGATTTTGAGGGTGCCGGGTTGAGAATGCTTGCTGCGTCGATAAGTGGCGCTGACGGATTCAATTCCAGACCGAATCCAGGCTTGTCTAGAATGGCTACGTCGAGGTAACCTTGCGTAGGAATCGGCTCATTTGTGAACAGGTTTCCAAATACAGGGAGAACACTCTTGCCATCTGGCGAATTGGCCAGGTATTCTTGGAAAGGGCTGTGGGCTTGTGACACCACAAAATGATACGAGTATGGGCCACTCGCATGAGGCACAACTGGAATGTCATATGCCGCAGCCATTGCAGATACCTTCAGCAGCTCAGTCATACCGCCGACCCACATCACGTCCGGTTGCAGAATGTCGAGGTTGCGGCCCTCGATGAGCTTACGGAAACCATATCTGGAGTACTCGTGCTCGCCTGTGGTGAACTTGATAGTTGGGTGCGCACGCTTGATCAGCGCATGGCCATCAAAGTCATCTGGTGAAAGACACTCCTCCCACCAGTCAATTTCCAGATCCTTGCACTTTTCCACCAGCTCAATGGTATATGGAACATTGAGGCTCATGTAGCAGTCCACCCTGAGCGGGAAGTCTGGTCCGACTTCTGATCTCTTTTGCCGAAGGTATTCAACATTCTTTCTCATGCCCTCAGGACCTTCACCAGGGCTGTATGGAAGTGCAACCTTTGCTCCTACGAACCCCGCGTCTCTCGCTGATGCTGGCTCCGGACCTGTGCAGTAGAAATGTAATCTCTCACGAGTTGCTCCCCCGATCAGCTTGTACACTGGCTCATTGCGAATCTTGCCCTGAAGATCCCACAAAGCAAGGTCGATTACGGAAATAACGGCTACCGGGAGACCTTTGCGACCATAGAACATGGACCCTCGGTACATCTGCTCGAAGAGATGGTTTGTGTCACGGGGATCTGGGAGTGATCAGCAAAGCATTCTGCCGGTGTCTGAGCATGGCAATACTCTACCTGCTCCAATCAAGAATCTCCGGAAGTGCTCGGCTACAAGCCAGCATGCTGGAGGACCTCCAAAGCCTGTTGCAAAGCCCTTCGTGCCGTCTGTAGCCTCAATTTCGACGCAGAAAGAACCCAAGACATTGATTCCCCAGCTGGTTCTTGACTTCCTATATGCCTCATACCCAGACATAGGTGTTGAGATCTTGGAATCGATCAACCAGTGCCCGCCCTTGACATTGTGATAATCGCCGCCAGATCCAACACCTTGGATGATGTATGTTTTAACTTCCTTGATCTTAGGAAATGATACAACACTGCTCTTGCTTGACGCCATGGCTGTTGTTGGTGATGAGGGAGTCTTCTCGGCTTAAGATCTCTAGGATATTCGCGCTCCGAGGCTCTTGAGAGGGAGATGGGGGAGTGTGGTGGGATGAAAGGATGGGCGAGGGGAGGAAGTGGTGTGAACAGACCTAGCTATGGGAGACTCGGCACCCTTACATTGTATATCTCCCACCAGTAGCACCAGTGGACATGATCCAGAGCATGATGCGCGCGACCAGGAAAAATATGCCGACACGCGAGAGAAATAGCCTCTGTCGGCATTACGATGAGGTCGGCTTGACTGCAGTGGATTCGCTGAAGCGCGGCCGCCCTTCGCGAAGCGGGGAAAGAACGACCGTATTTCGGTTGCTCTCCCCCGACCTCTTCTCTCTCGTTACAATGCACTCCGAATGAGCTCCACGCCACAGAATCTCGTCTCACCTAAGGACGGTGCTGCCGGTAACGGCGGCTCGCCCAGAAATGGCACCGAGCAGAACAGAGAAGAGGACGAGGGATGGAGTGGTGAGGACGAGGAAGACGATGTTGCTGCCGACGGCTCCAGGAAGCGGAAGCGGCCAATGAGCGTGTCGTGTGAGTTGTGCAAGCAGAGAAAGGCATGTAGCACGAACACTTCCCACGTGGCGTCGGCATGGTGCCCGAAGTACTGACGATGCTGGCAGGTCAAATGTGATAGAGGGTAAGATCTCTGGACCAAATAGCAACCCCTGATGGCCGATACAGACGCTGATTGCACACTCTGCGGGATGCAGACAGCCTCAATGTGGTTGGTGTGTACGCAACGGCCAGGTTTGCGAGTATAAAGAACGCAAGAAACCTGGTCTACGTGCCGGCTATGGTCGAGAGCTTGAAGCAAGACTTGGTGAGCAGATTTCGTTATTTCCTTTCCTTCAAGCTTTGGGCGTTGCGTTTAGGACCCAATATGCGTCTTACAGGCGGATCATGCCGCTGCACTGTAGACATGGGAATGCAGGTCTTGTAATGCATGCAGTAACGCAATTCGACCCGGTCACTACCACGACAGATCAAAGCATCGAAGTATGACGGGTTCCGACATGCTTTGACAACTCGGACACAACGTCGAGCGTCCATATGGGGCATCTGCGAACACGAATGCACATGCCAACCTCGTTTGGAGGACCATTTCCGGGACAGAACGATATTTCCAGCCCTGTGGTGTTCATCTACCCGTGTCATTTTGGAGCACGAAGTGTTGCAAAATGTCGGCATCTACTATGGCTGATCTAGTGTTGAGCATTGTACCATATACATCCTTCTCTTTCACGAAGTACAAGCTTTTTCTTCACATCGAGAGTGTCGAGTAACCATGCTAACGTCCGTAAGACAAGCTCGAAGGAGTATTGAGCACCCAACAGCAAGTGCTACAACAGCTGGCTGCTCATCTACCGCCGTTGCAATCTCACGTGTCGCCGGCTTCTCAACACTCCCAGCATGGACCACGGTCTCAAGCTGCTTTATTCATGCAGACTCCCGACATGTATCCCGCGGCCGCAGCGATTCAGTACAACCGGTTGCAGTCTCATCATAGCAGTGAGGTCGATCAGAACGGTCAATCACAGCACCCGCAGCACTCGATGCATATTTCTCAGACCAGTCCAAACGAATACGCACCAAGTAATCCGCCACTTGAGTCTCCCAGCCTCAATATATCTGCTGCACAGGATGGTGCCATGAAAGCGGTGTCGCAAGACCAAGACTTTCCACCTTATGACCTTTTATATGCATTAACGGATCTGTTCTTCAAGCACATCAACACATGGTGTCCGATTCTTCATCGGAGAAGCACGTTGGATGCCTTATTCGGGCCTAATGCATTGGAAGAAGCTGATCGGATTTTGCTACATGCTATTGTCGCGACTACACTACGATTCTCTACCGATCCTAGGCTCAGTGATCAGGCGCGGGATAGATACCACACAACGTCAAAGCAGAAGGTCCTGCTGTATGGCCTTGAGAACAGCTCAGTCAAAGCCCTGCAGGCGTTGGTCATTCTGGCTCTCGATACAGTAGGAAGCTCAAATGGCCCTCCTGGCTGGAACTTGCTTGCGTTGATTACCAGAAGCGTGGTACAACTGGGACTCGCTGTCGAAACAACATCAGCATCCATCGCTCCTCTCTTTCCTTCAATCTACACTCTCCGCGCCATGGTCCTTCCAGAACCAAAATCATTCATCGAGGATGAAAGTCGACGACGACTCTTTTGGATGATCTATCTTCTCGACCGATACGCCACGATCGCTACTGCTTTCGAATTTGCGTTGGACGATAAGGAGATTGACCGGAAGTTGCCTTGTCGAGATGATCTTTTCGCTCGTAATCAGCCAGTCGATACCCGATGGTTCCAGACTCTCGAAGGAGAACAGCACCACCTTGGCGAAATGAACCACCCAGAGAATCTAGGGTCGTTCAGCTACTACATCGAGATCGTCGGCATCATGTCGCAGATTCACCGCTTCCTCAAGAAGCCTGTCGATATCAGCGCCTTATCCGACGTGGAGCAGTGGCAGAAGGAGTACCGGCAGCTTGATAGCAAGCTGAACCAATGGAAGTTCAGCCTGCCAAGCGAGTACGGCAATATGTCCCGGCTCTTCAATCCAAACGGTGGCAACAAAATCGTCAACTGCATTTGGATCATGCTTCACATCACATATCACACGTAAGTCCTGCCTGCCTGCAAGATTCAGCCCTATGATGGCCACCCCTTGTCCTGCACAACTTCACCGGTATCACGTAGCTAACGTAAGCGACATCTCAGAACCGTCATACGCCTGCACTCCTCAGCCGCATATCCCACGACCAGGTCACCGATATTCACTCCGTCATTCAGTGCAAGCCAAAGATGTCATACTGCAGTAGAAGATGTATGCGCCTTGTGCACATATGTTCGGAACAACAACATGCTCACCAAGCTCGGACCTCCCTTCGCTTTCAGCCTGTGGGTCGCTGCTAGACTCTTGCTTGTCCATGGCTCCACTATAGACCACCATGTCAATCCTGCCATCAACCCACTGGTCGAAACACTACGAGAAATGGGATACTACTGGAAGGTGGCTGAGCGGTATGCGACTCTACTGCAGCGAGTCATGGATGAATACAGCGAGTCGGAAAGAGCGCCTGTGCCTGCTTCCGGTGTACGCGAGACTCCTTCGACGGTTCGCATTCTAGCGGATATGCGGCGCTGTGCTTATGACTTGGATTTTCTGATCTCCCGACAGCCCAGGCAGTATTTTGGTAGCAAGCAGGTCAACTCGGTGACTCCGGCGCGTACACCTGCTCCGAATGAGCTGGAATATCTTGATGTTTTTGATTTCTTCAACATGCCCCGGCTCCCGTATGGTGGGCCTGGTGATGCGAGTGCTATGGCTAGTGGGAATGGTGAGGGTAATGGGTCAAGTGTACCCGAGTATCAAAGCTTCATGGATTACCAGACTGTGGAGGGTAATAATGGCAGCGACTGGCTTGTGCAGTGAGAGCTGAGGCCAAGCTCTCCTGTCTTTGATTTTTCAGTTTTCAAAAAAAGCAGCAACCGCAGAAGTGTTGAGCGCTTGCAGTGTACAGTTCTACCAGCTTGATGGAAGACTCAAGCTCTAATACCATATTTGGTTTATCTCATACGCCAAACACCTCGCTAATTCACATGATACCCAACTGTCGTTTTAGAGATGCTTCCCAAAAGGTACATCCTCCCTCCCGTAAACAGAAGCATAGCACTCATCCACATTAGGACAATGCACCGCTTCCTGCCCAAAGATGATGTGCCACATATACTCCATCACCGTTCCGAGTGTCTCGTCATCGTATTCCAAGGTCTCAATCAAGCTCAGATATCGTTCGTATTCGCTTTTGGGACGCTTCAGGACCTCGGCCGCCGAGACTGCGAACTGGGCACAACACGGACTCGCGATGATGGGAATTCGTTCCTTGACCTCTTGCACGCTCATATTGAAGAATTGTCCATAAACGTCCGGGTAGGCGTGCTCGGCATGTTTTGTCTGGTCTGGTGGTGATCGGTCCAGGATAATTTCGCGAGGACAGCCTACGTCTGTTTTGCAGCGTAGGTTCACGTAGCCTCGTTCTTGGACTGTTTGGAGTTGTAGCATTTTGATCATTTTGACTGCATCGTAGCCAGGCGCGTCGTTGTGCCTGAAAATCAAGGTCAGCTAATGGTACTTGGCAGCCACAGAATGCTGGACTCCCTTACCATGCTTGTGGCCAACCATCTCGATGTGCGTGAACGAACACTGCGGCATCCGGGAAATCATCATAATGCTCCACAATGTAAGTCAAGTAAGGCGTGGCTTCTTTCGCCTTATTGATTCTAGTCCTGTGGCCCGTGGGAGAGGTGGCGTTCTCCGGCAGATCGACGACGTATATGCTGCTCTCCCAATCGGAGAGCTCGTCTACCCAGTTTGTATCCTCCTCTGATAATTTCCCCATTACAATAGCTTTTCTTGGCTCAGTGGAGGTGGTCTCTTGTGTCGTGGTTGTCGTGGTTGTCGAGGCTTGGTCTGAACTTGATGTTGGTGAAATGCTTGTTGTTGTCGCCACGACAGATGAGAGCGCCTCGGGACCTCGTGTGCCGGTGAGAAGTAAAGCTTCGTCTTTCACTTCATCTTTCACTCCATCATCGGAGTTCGCGGCAACATTTGTAGGCTCTACTGGTGTGGCTGCTTCCTCGTATTCAAGCTTTGTAACGCTTGGCACGCCTTGGACCTCATCTTGTGGGCGATAAGGCTGCGCTTGAGTGTGAGCATCCTCTGTCGCATGCGAAGATGCATCTGCTCCTCTCGATAGCGGGCCAATGGCTTGAATGCTGTTCAGGTAGTAGAGGAGAACTAGCAACAGGATTCCAGCTCCGCCAATGCGACTCCATTGCTTCGAAAGCAGCAGCATCGGGCTACCGGTCCAGTCCAGCACAGTTGGGCTTTCTTCTTCTTTGTATGGGGAGCATTTTCGTTCTCAAACAAACATGTGGTACACAAAATCGCGAACTACGAAACACACGCGTCACCTACCGGTGGGCACAGGGGATATCTGTAGTCCTCATCTTCGGCCGACGTCCAGCTCAACGCCGCTCGGCGCCTTAGCGGAATTCTAGACGGGTGTCTTTGAAGCTCTGCAGAAGACGACGTAATCAAGGATGCGCCAAGCCATATCCAGTTTAGACTTCAATCCCTTGGAGATGAAAGTGAGGGCCGTGCCACCAAGCACAGACGCCTCAGACCACAAGGTATTATAATTACCTGTGACCACTTGGTCGTGGAACTTGCATCACCAGGAACCTTTCGACATCGAGGAAGCGCTGAACCATACGGGTCGACAATGCCCCAGAAACGTCAGTGTTGTCGCACTGTTGACTGGATGAACCTTGAGCCGCGGACAGTTTTCGGACCCGACAGCTCAGGAGACATATTTTGAGAAATGCAGAGACAAGACTAATAGTGAATTCTTGGTGCGGACAGCTCGTGAAATCTCCTCGCAAATACGACTTCCAAGCCATTTATTAGCATTTGTGGTATGCCACATAGCCACGCCAGCATATCAGAAAGACACTATCCGAGTCGGTGAAACCGAGAAACCAATTTCGTCTGAAGGCGATTTGCGTCTTTCAATGGTGGCCACGGGCTCGTCTGCAGCGGACGTCACTGTCCAGGTGGACGACTGCGATGATCTTTTCCTCGCGGCAGTCAGCTTTGGACCACCTCTTCTGATGTCCTGGAGGCGATCCGTGACGTTCTCGATATCCTTCGGAAATACAGCTCTGGCAGTGCCGACCTTCCAGTACAGTTCCTCAACATGGAGCTGCAAGTCACAAAGTGCATCACGCTCCTGGAACCAACCTCATTAGCACTCGGAATCGAAAGCCAACACTGTGCATCTGCGCCAAGATCCTGACCTTCTGGATACGCGAGAGAGCTTCAGAGCACTTTGCGCAGGCCACACCGACTGCAAGCATCACATTCAAGATGCTGAAGAATGCAAAGAATGCCCGTAGATTGACTCCCAATGCGACGAGAAACACCAATGTCATCGCGAACAGTACCTGCGCGAGCAGAGCGACAATGACCAACTGATCCAGCGTTCGAAACAACCTTGCCGCTCGCTGATGCCCGGTCTTGATGTCGTGGTATAAGCCTGCGCCTTGGTCCAGCGAGTCAGAAGCCCCGACCAACTCCCGTACTGATTTCATACCTGCCAGAAGGTAGAATGCGCAGGGTCGAAGTGGCTTTTCGTCATCGTCGTATGCCCAGTCGTGCTTTCGGATGGTAACGTCTCCTGTGAAATGCGAATCGGTGTGGCGAGCTCTGAACAAAGGTCTACTCGTCTCTCTCAAGTTTCCACTGGATTTGGTTGCCAGTACGACAGCCTTTGGGAACACAACGGGCTTCTGAAACATCGATATTGTGGTGTGTTTAGGTTGATGCGAACCGCTCCCAGTTTCAGATGACTCTCTCTGCGACAGTCTTCGTGGTTTAACGTGAGATGGACGCCTCTCGGCTTCGGCATCCGTAGGTCTATCCATGATCATTAGGAAGAAGTTGGAGTGGCATTTGACGATGGAATAATGATGCCAAAGAGGATGTGTTGGTATCTTGCGTTCTTTGAGGTAGGTGTGAAGCGCAACTGCCATACCTCTAGGTTATGCGCAAGTAAGTACGAGTGGCTCCCTTGCCTTTTCATTCCTCTGAGCTGCGCCTTACCAGCCGCGACCTTCACAAATGGTATTGAACACTAGGCATATCTCATTTGCATCTCGATAAGTCAACCCTATCTCATACTCCACGGCATCAACCACAAGTCACCGACCGGCGCTTGAGGCAGGGCAGGTCCCAACTCGACCACGCCTCCTCAGCATCCCACAGGAATTACGCGATTTGATCTATGAAGATCTATTCACCCCAACGACATTAACCCATCATCTTCCACACCGAGTCACCTCCCGTGCCCTGCCTCCATTACTTGGACTTGTTTGTCGGCAGTTGCGGGACGAGACCAAACCACGGTACCATCATTCGCTAGAACGTCAGAGAATCCTCGATCACTTCTAGATGGAGGGAAAGAGGGTAGATAGAGCTTGGAGAGTGACTGTGGACACACCCCTTCACAAAAAGTACTGCAAGATACTCCTGGAACTCCAGAACAATTGGGACTATGTGAGTACATCATCGGATGCAATATTGCCGTGTTGAGGAATTTGCTAATGTGTCACTCAAAGCTGGACGATGAATGGGACGATCTCGATTCCTCGAACACTGCAGAGAGTTCTTACATTTCTGGCGGCTTCACCACTACCGATGTCATCGGACCCACCACGCATTGTGTAATCCACGTGCATGGCTTTTCTCGAAAGTACCAAACGAGGGAACCATGCCGTTTGGCACGTATCAAACAAAAGGAGAGGCAGAAACCGGAGATTCAAATCTTGCTTGGATCGTGGGAAGACTGTGTTACCTTGCTGGCAGAGGCATGCGAACGGCTCCAGGGCATTCCTGACACCACGATGGTCGGACGAGCAAGGCTTGAGACACTCCGATCTATCGTTCTCAATTTGAGCGACCCTCATGCATACAAGCCACACAACGCCGAATACAATGCGATCGCAGAGACCTTTCGACGGCCTGGATTGGGCAGTTCTAGAGCGAAAGGGTGCCCGAGTGCAGCATGATTGCTAGCTGAAGATACTGATAATTAATCGAAAGTAAGTTTTATTGCTTTTAAAACATGCTTCAAGGCTGTAGACTTACCTACTGCTAGAACTAAGATGTTTCGGCGTACTACGAGGCGAATGGCTGTTGGTTTAACTACCTGAGGATGGAATAGCCACGATTCTGCACCTGAAATACCTACAAAACAATACTTCATGTGCCGAGGTCGTCATCGGCCACCACCCCATGAGCTGTTTCCAATCTGGAGATCGGGAAGTCGAAAAGCACCGCTCTTTGACCATCTGGCGTTCTCTACTTCGCTGTCACGCCGTCGATCTATGTTCAGCCACGCAAAACCGTTGCCCTTTCGTACTTCGTACTGCCGCTTTTGTTTCTCCGTCAACGTTTCTGCTGGAGGCTCACCTGAAAAATGCCAGGCTCTGATTGCAATATCGAAACGTGCGTATGTGATGCAAGCTTCACCCGGCCATACTTGTTGTGACTGAAGACTTATCCTTGGCACTTCGGTGCTGAAATCTGGATATCTGGCTCTGGCTTTAGGACTGGTTTCGAAGGCCTTTTCCCAATATGAAGCCATTGGATCATCGGCAGCTGGACCTCCTGACAGGTAGAATACTGTTCGAATTCGGCATTTTCGCAGCAGAAGCGGCTCGATCATGTCCCATAATGTGCCGATTGTCATGTTCCCTGAGAAGGATCCGCGACCTTGTCCATGACGCATCGGCAGATGTGTAAAGTATTCATCGGTCCGTCGTCCTGCTGTCTCCCATTCATGCCACCAGTCTAAACGCTGTATCGGAGGCTGAGAGACGAGCATGCGGCGCCATGAAGCTTCTATCCTGCTAAATGCCAGGCGTGCAGGAGCATCGACGTGCGTCCCGTCTTGAGCCCATGGTAACGCCGATAGGTCATCATAAGCGCGTGATTTTGTTCTCAGAGCATCGTTGCCTGTCGATGGCAACGGAAATCTCTCGTGAGCGCCCAGGATCTGACCGAAGCGCGTCTCGAGGAACGGATTCAGCGCCACTGTGTGCGAAGAATCAGGCCTCTCCTGCTGTGCTGGTACAAGAAAGAGATTCTCCTGCAACGTTTCTGATGACTTGATGGTGTGATTCCATAGTTGACACACGCGTTGACAGTTGATGAGAACAGTGGCATCTGCTTGGTGTAAGAAGAGCGCAACAAGTTCTGCAATGGAGAAGAAACGGCTGCAGGCAGATGTCGTTTCAGAGATTGTCGACATGGAAAAAGATAGAGAAAATAGCAGATGCTAATAGTGAAATGATTCCGGAGCCTGATCTTGCCGGTACCAAGACCACCCTCGGTTAAAGTTCAGGTGTGGGCAACGGGTTCCAAATGGCCGTCCACAATGATGTAACATCGAGACTAACGGATCGACATCACTTCGAAGAGTCAGGAACATCAATTACAAGACATTCCAAAGTCTCGCTACAGAGAACAACAATCTTATCCGACATAGAAACACTGCAATCGAAAATGGTCCTCACAATCCACCACCTCGGCCACTCGCAATCCGACCGAGTCGTCTTCCTCTGCGAAGAACTCGGCATTGAATACACGCTCAAAAAATACGACCGTTCCCCCGTCCTCTCTCCTCCAGAATTCAAAGCTCTCCATCCAGTCGGTGCGGCCCCAGTAATCGAGGATGACGGCGGTGTCAAGCTCGCAGAAACAGAAGCTTGCTTCGAATATATCATCAATGTCCACGGGGTTGGAAGATTACTGGTGAAACCTGGAGAGAGGAATTATGCTGATTTTTTGTATTGGTATCATTTTACGAATGGGACTTTGCAGCCTGGATTTGGTAGGACGATGGCTATGAGTATGGCTGGGATTAAGGAGGGGAATGCGACGTTCGATAGGTATTCGCAGAAGAATCATCAGTGTTTGAAATTGGTGGATGAGAGGTTGGGGGAGGTGGAGTTTTTGGCTGGAGGGGAGTTTACAGGTGAGATTACAATTCGTCTTTGCGATATGATGCGAGGATAGTTTTTCTGACTTTGATGCTATGCTAGCTGCTGATGCGATGATCATCTTCTCGCTTACGACGATGAGGGAGTTTTGTCCGGTTGATCTTTCGAGCTATAAGAATATTTTGTCTTATGTGAAGAAGATTGTGGCGAGGCCTGCTTATCAGAAGTATTTGCAGAAGGGAGATCCGGATATCGATATCAGCCAGTTCGTCAATGGACCGCCGCCACCAGTTTTTGCGGCTTTTAAGCAGCATAAGTAAAGCTAGTTGAGCCTTGTTGGTAATTCATCACCTTTGAGATAGTGCTCAACGATCTCTGCTTGCTCGTCATACCATCTATAGCAAGTCAGCCATCTTTCCTGAATTGCAATTCCATGCGTACTCACCTGTTCATCGTCCCAGCATTCACATAACCCATATGAGGACTCAGCACAACAGCACTTTTCGCCCAATCATCAGCCTTCCTCCACGGACTATCAGAACCGATCGGCTCTTCCCAAAAGACATCAGTCGCAAAGCCCTCAATACTACCCTCCTTCAACGTCTCAATCAATGCTTGCTCATCAATCAATCCACCCCTAGAAGTATTCAACAAAACAGCACTCTTCTTCATCCATCCCAATTCCTGCTTCCCAACAACCCCTCGACTCCTATCCGAAAGCACAACATGCAAACTCACCACATCACTCTGCCCAAACAACTCCTCCTTACTCACAGCCTTAAAAGTTCCCTTCTCAAGCCCAGCCCCTTCAGCAGCCGCATCAGCCTTCTCCTGCGTCAAATTCTCACTCCAAGCAATCACCTTCATCCCAAAAGCCAGAACTGCAGTCTTGGCCATCATAGCACCAAGTTTACCCAACCCAACCAGACCCAAAGTCTTACCAGGTATAGTAATAATAAGAGAACTCTGCCAAGCTGTCGGACTAGTTTTCAATGCTCTATCATCTTGCACAATCCGTCCACATAAAGATAGGAGTAGAGCCCAAGCATGTTGGTTCACTGTACTCTGTCCTGCAGGTGGAGGTGGCTCGTATTCTGAAGATTGGGATTTTGGTGTATCGCCTTTGGTTCCTGTGACGATGATGTTGTTTTCGCTTGCGGCTTTGAGATCGATACTGGCGTTTCGGGTGCCGGTTGTCATTAATAGTTTCAGATTTGGTAACTGTTTTTGTAGTTCTGCTGGGAATGCTGTGCGCTCTCGCATGGATGATATGATTTCGTAGGGTTGGAGGCGCTCGATGAGGGCTTTCAGGCCTTCTGGTTTCTTCGCATTGAGGGTTTCTGGGAAGTAGTCGACTTTCAAACCTTGGACACGGGCGAAATGTTTTGGTGATGTGCTGGCGTAGTCGTCCAGGACTGCTAGGGTGGCTGTCTTCTGAGCCATGGTGGACATGTACTTGGATCTTGTTAGAGTGGAAACAGCAGTCACTCTTCCAAGCATCGAGGTGCTGTTTGGAATAGAAGTATCAATGTCAATTGCAGATTGGTCAGACTATTCTACCTCTCAAAGTCGAATCAGGGTATGGCATAATCAACTTCCGGGTGGGATGAACCTATAAGCCCGCAACTGCCGAATTATCCGATGCCGGCCGGCATCGCCCCTGCTTCCTCTGCATAGTCCTCCTGTCGCTTGGTTGTAAGAGGTAGTGCACTATTCATCCTGCTCTCTCTCGCTCGCCGCCCTGATTTCATGCTTCATCACTTCCAACCTCCGATGCATAGCCCACAGCCTCTGCCTGTCGGCTTTTGGGACGACCTCTCCTCGCCTCTCCATGGCTGCCTGCTCGTCATACAGTCTGGCGTAATTGGGGTAATATTCGTCGTGGAATCGTTGCGCAATGTTGACGCCTTGACTATAGCTGATGTTTCGGCTAATGTCAGGAATGTGAGAAGCTGCGCTGTCACTGCTCGTGCTTCTCTCCAAACCCTCGTTGCTGCTGGCTGCTCCTACAGAATTCTGTGACTTCTGCGAGTGGGATGAGCTTGAATCTGTCTTGCGATGCTTCACGGCATGGCCGTTCATCTGGCCCTGAGTAGGCGAGTCGACTGCTTTTCGCTTGACGCCATTCTCAGTCTGATGTCCTGCACCATTCGTCGTAGGTCCTTTGGGAGTGCCATTTCCGTGACCGTTGCCATTCGCCATTGATTTTCGAGGCTTGTCTGCATCAGACTTGGTATGGGCCCCGTTGGTTTTGTCAGAGGATGACTTCGACGAAACATGAGAATCGGTGCTGGTCACAGTATCGTGCCGCTTGCGTATACCGTTCACATTGGAAATGCCCAAGCCTTTCGGTGTTTCCGCCCCTGGTTTCATGCGTTGCAATCCAACGGCTGTCCGGTCGGAAACATCCGAGGCCACGCGTGGGCGAGCAGCACCCAGCGGCGAAGGTGCGCTCGGTCTGTGATCTGGCTTGTTTGGGCTCAATTGATGTCGATGTTGTGATGACGGCGCAGCGAGGCCATTTGGTGTGCATTTCCCGGGAGGTGCTGCTGCTGGCTTGGACTTGTTCGTATTCGCAGACTTCGCTTTCAATTTTGCAGCCGCCGCGGCTTCTTTCTCTGCTGCGATCCTTGCAGCTTTCCTCTGCTGCGGCGTCTCATGCGCATCGCTGCTCGGCGGAGATGCAGATGCCAACGACGCCTTCGATTTCGTCTTCATCGCTGCGTTTGCCGCGGGTTTGCGTGCGTTTGTAGCTGCCTTCGGCTGGCTGCTGCTCGTGGCACCACCAACACCAGCAACGTGCTCCTCGCTCTCCTCACTCGAGTCCTGTACAAGTTCGGCCGATTTCACTTTCGGATTATTCGCCTTCGTTGTCTGTCGCTTCTTCGCCGGCTTCCCTTCTCGATCACTGGCTGCGGCTGCAGCCTCTCGTTCCTTTCTTTTCTTCTCTTTTGCCTCTTCTACTGCGCGCTGCTTTGTCGTCTTGCCAATGATTTGCTTCAGAGCACTGCCCTTTCCTGCTCCGACCCTCGGAGTACCAGCTCCCAGCGGCGTGTTGGCAGAGGTACCGGGCCTCTCCTCAGCAGCCATGTCACCGTGTGGCAAAGGACTGGCTCCGTAATGAGGTGTCAAGTGAGCTGCAGGTCCACCAATGTTGAGTTTCGACAAGAGAATTCCTTTGCCACGATCCTCCTTCGGCAGCAGCTTCTGCCATATATCTTCGTCCTTCCCTATTCTCAGCCTGTCGTATGCTCTGATGGCATTGTCAATGGCAGCTTGCCTGTCCGCTTGCGTGCTGTATGCAAAGCCCCACACATCCAGCTCCTTGTATGCACCTTTCGTCAATTCCCACTTGCCGTCTATCGGCTGTACGATGTTCTCTACTATTCTTTTCAACTCATCTTTTGGTATCCTTGTTTTCTCCGACATCTCTTCATATGATAGTGGTTTGATAGCAAGCAGATGAACGAGCGGTGTCTTCATTGCTTTCTCCCTGGCGGCCGAAGTCGTTATTGGCGCAGACGTCGGTGCTGCTCCTATGCGCGGCGTTGCTGCAGCACTCAAGGAAGGACTCGCGTGCTGAGAGCCAGACAGCCCTCGACGATGTGCATACTTCTGCTCTCGATTCGCCTCATAGCGGTTCCTTGGCTCACGGACGATTGAGTTGCTGATGTTTACCGACTTTGCCTCCCTCTCTTGCTTCGCGGCTGCAAGAGTGTTCTGCAAGGCCGCCAACGCTGCATCTGGGCCCAGACTCTGCTTCCTCTCTGGCACCTTCACCTCAGCTCTGTGTCCCACCAGGCCAGCGAACTTCAGATCGTGTATTGATTCGGTCGATGCGGAGTACAGCTCGTGACGGAAGGCCTCAGGAGAGATGGTAAGGTCTATTGTTCGCTTTCCGAGGCGTATTTTCTGCCATGAGAATCAATATACAGTCTATCAGTGGTTCGTCACAATGCCTTACGGGAGTGACGCCGGCGACGAATTGCAGGCCGCCTGGCCCGTTCGCAGCTGATTTGACATCTTTGAGGACACTCTCGCTGAGCTTGAACAGTATGGCGGGTGTCGACTGGTGCTTCGAGTGTTCGGACCCATTCGATACTCCATGCAGGGTGAGGCCGCTTCGAGGTATTGTTGACGCCGACATGGCAGATTCCGCTGGGGAATGCTACGGATTGCTTGCAGGGAAAGAATACAGATTGTTGCTCAAAGAATCCATGGGCTTGCTTCGCTTGCACGCCACAAACCTAAGCACAATGAGCAACTATTGCAGGATACGATGCTGTGACGTCCGCCCAACTCACCCAACGGCCTGGCTAACGGAGATGTTTGCTACGGATCATGCCCAACGGCCTCGTGACGATGTTCCAGGACTGATTCACGAAGGACACAAGGAGGAATGGACTGAGACCTGCTCCGGTGAACAGGACTAGGAGGCGTGACTTGAGACAGTGAATGATGGAAGCGGGAAAGACTGCAAGCAGGACAACACTTCGAGGTACAGCGTCGCTGCGTACACGCGCTAACGAGCAGCGATCCAGCCTGTGGAGTGGACCAAGCACCCAGTGAGCCAGCACAGGCAGGGCGGGCCATACTGCGAATAATCAAGCTCGGGCTCTAATCCACATTGGCCGGCGACGGATCTGTGGCTAAAAGCAAGCAACGACGTCCCATGTGAACCTAGAAGGCTAGAATAATCTGTTTCACACAGCGTCACGCCGTTGAAGACGCCCACCAGTGTCTCGACTCTCGAAACTGTCAAAGTCACACTTGCCTTGGCGACCTGGTGTATTGCTGTCGCAGGACTCGATGTATGTACTAGACTTTAGACCAGGGTGTGGGAACGAGCACACAATGAACGTACTACTGTATGCAGCCAGCCAGCAGCAGCATGACACCAATACCCGCTCCGCGAGCCCAAATTGGATGCATCTTTGTCAGTCCAGAGACCCGTTCGCGTTCCTTCCACACAGTCGTCCACACGCCGACTAACCAAGGCAACGAGCCGATGCGTTCCCACGTCGGCTTTGTGCATCCTGGTCATCCAGCTTTCCAGAAGACCAGAGCTACGGGTGTCCAATCACTTCTATTGGAGCACGCGGGCCTTCCGAGATGGGTGAACTCGTACCTTTCCAAACCCTTGCTTGACTCTGCTGCTGATGTCCATTTCCGATGTCTTCAATTCCAGATGCATTTGTTCAATTTCTCCACGACGTGATGTGTGTGAATTTCAGACACGAGCAGTCTGAAAGAAACAGGCCAGTAACGCCGTCAAAGCCCATTGGGGCGAAATCACCGCAAGGCGATGCCACGAGGCATGGATGATTCCCACAGGGAGCTGTTCGAACTATTCCATTTCAGCGCGCTTGGCGCATGCGCTTGCTGCGGTCGTAACGACTTGCCCTGGGACTGGAAGTGGCACTACCAGCTTCAATACGGACATTCCTGGTGGGCTGGCTCGAGCCTCATCAACAAGAATAATATTCGGCAGACACATCCACTTGCTTGCACTCTTCTGGCCACCGCTTGTCTTGAGATGAGAGCAATTGCCGAATAACCGTTCATCTTGAGTATGTAAGCGCCAACGCGCCAAATAAACTCTAGTAATTATAGGCGGAAGATCTTTTGGTGGCCGGAAACGCTCCGAGGAACACATCCCACTCCTTCATGGTCACTACTGTACCATGATGAGCACGCATTTCCGGCCGAAGCGCAAGAACGTGGGCCAACAGTGCAGAGACAGAGGTGCTCACTGCTCATATAGAGTGGTCCTTTCGCCACCTGATACGCCGTCCACGATTTCCACTTTGTGGCTCAGATGCATCGACCAGTCGACCAGGGTGGCACACGACATCTACGCCTAATCAGGGAGGCAGTCAGACGGGCGCCCTGATACGACATGGACTTCACCTGGACCCCTCGAGAACTTTCAGAGCCGCACGACATCTTGACAGCTTCCAGATCAGCAGCCTTTGGCCGCTCAAGCACAGCACTCCAAAACCGCTGTGCTCGACAGAAGGATGCATTTCCCTGCGGCGATCAATTGCTGTAGCTATCAGTTCTGCCGCCCTTTGTTATCAGCGCTGACCAAGGAAATTCCGACTTGGCGCTCGTCAAATGCTCTGCCTATCTCATCAATGTTTGGCCATAGCGAAGGAGCGTCCGCCGACAACGTGAGATCTGACTTCTAGAAAACTTCCGTTATGCAGCAGTAGTTTGGCACGTTCGGTAGGCTACTAGTTAGCTTTTCAAACCTTCTCACTATGCTTTCCTTTCTGCAAGTGAAGGATACAACGCAAGAGGAGGGGAAGGATGGAGAAAAGATATCGTATGGCAAGTGGTCGAATAAGGATCTGGAGCCCACACCTCCCGAGCAACGGAACTGGTCGCCGCTCTACTATTTCGCTTTCCAGTTCAGCATCGCATTCTCTCCGACGACATACAATATTGGATCTACGCTGTTCTCGATAGGCCTGACATGGTGGACGATCATCATCGCAGCTTTCGTGGGCACCTTTCTATGCTGCTTGGTGCTGTTCTTCAATTCCCGAGGACCGATATTCTATCATGTCGGGTACGTGCGACAAGCAGAGATGAATACGCATACCAGGGCAAAGCTGATCATAGCATAACAGATTCCCAGTCTACGCTCGTGTCTCAGCCGGCATCTACGGGTCTCTCTGGTTCATCTTCATCCGAGCTGCAGTTGCGATCTTCTACATGGGCACACAAACATACTACTCCTCTCGCTTGATGGACGTTTCGCTTAGATGTATCTTCGGTAGCTCCTGGGAAAACATCCCAAATCACCTGCCCGAGTCCGCCGGCATCACAACAGCACAAATGGTAGCCTTCTTCCTGACATGGCTGCTCCAGTTCCCCTTCGCCTGGCTGCATCCGAGCAAAGCCGGTCCACTATTCGTCGTCAAATCGGTGCTCTCGCCGATCGCATACATCGCAACAATGATCTGGGCTCTGGTAAAATTCGAAGGGGTAGAGTTGAATCTCGGAAAGACAGAGACCACTGGGTCAGCACTAGGGTGGGCGTTCATGAAGGCTATAAACACCGTGGTCTCTGGCGTCGTGCCTCCTATGGTCAACATTGCCGATCTAGCTCGATACGGCAACCGTCCTCGCGATATCGTCCCTCTCACCATTGGTCTTTTCATCAGCAAACCCGCTGTGATCCTCCTCGGCCTCTTCACGACCGCAGCCGGAGCGAAGCATTTCGGAGTGGCGAACTGGAATCTCTGGTGAGTAAAGCGAAGGGTTAAGCCCTTCCCCGACTATGCACAGGTCTCACCTTGAGACAAGCCGTCTACAAAATGCTACTTTCTAGATGGCTAGTAGCAAGTCTGTCTCGGGGCGGTGACCTATACACAGCTACCCTTTTGCTGCATTTGGACATCTGCTAACGCTTCTATCCTTTGCTTCTAGGGATTTCTATAGCTTGGTCCTAGATGAATTCTGGGGCCCTGGTGCACGCACCCTCGTCTTCCTAGGAGCATTCATCCAGTGTTTCGCCACCATTGTGACCAATGTCTCTTCAAACGCCATTCCCGTGGGTTGCGATCTCTCTGGCTTGTTCCCCAAATACTTCACAATCACACGAGGCATGATTCTATGCCATCTCCTGGTCTGGCCCGTGGTCCCTTGGCTCTTGGTCAACTCAGCCAAGAATTTCCTCACGTTCCTAGGATCGTACTTATGCTTCATTACTCCGGTCGTCGCGGTAATGATCGTCGACTACTGGCTCTCTCGCCGCGGAAATCTTCACGTTCCTTCCCTCTACCGACCTGAACCCGGTTCACCGTACTACTATACCAAAGGAATAAACATCCGAGCATACGTCGCTTGGGTTGTTGGTGTGGTTCTGGTCATTTCTGGAATCTCTGGTGCGATCAAACCTGGGAGTATCAGTCAGACTGCTGTCAATGTGTACAACTGCGGCTTCATCCTGTCGTTTACTGGAGCCGCGGTTACTTATTACGTCCTTTGCATGATCTGGCCGGTACAGGTGTACCCAAGCGGACCACATCAGAATGAAAGTAAGGAGTGGGAAAGTATGGTTCCGACCGAAGGCTTCTTTCCGGATGATAGTCCGCTGCCGGGATATATTCGAAGTAATATGTTGTTTGGGGAAGAACCGATACCGATGGTGGTTGATGCAGATCCGAATTTTAAGGGAAAGATGATGTAGACATGATCTCGTAGAAAGGCAGAGAGAGTCCGAAATCATTGTTGAAGTAGAAGAACATCTCAATGCAAGATTCGTACTCGTTTAATGACAATTTGTTGAAGGATTCTCTCCGCCCAGCTGGAGACAAGGCGGGTAGGTCAGCTGGCGATCGCCAAACGCAGCATTGGAAGCGCTGTCTCTTTTCTCAGCTCGCATGGTGTTGCAACATTATCATCTTGGCTAAGCTGAACATTGAAGGTTGGTAGGTTGATGCGGTGCCGTCGGCCGCTTGGCAGGGTGGACAGTGAAGCTTGCCTTTCTCTGACTTTTGCCTTGACTTCGCGGCTGATTCCAGAACGGTTTGCAACTTTATATAAGAGAGATGAAGTCCTCCTTTTGTGACAGTAGGTGATTGCACTTTTGCAATCACTGTACAGGTGCAAATTTGACGACTTTGAAGTGACCGGGGCAAGACAAAAGAAAAGACCTAATCGATCAGAACATATTCCAGTATTGGAAGTTTTGTCAACACTGGTCTCATAAGCGTTAATCATACCATATATCAGCCTACATCAACATGGGAATCGAAGCCTCGAAACCGCAACCCGGCGCCAAACTCCAAGTCATAGGAGCAGGTAAGGAAAGAAACACAAAATCAAATCAACCTCATCCATAATCACCAACCTTCCCACACAGGCCTCCCACGAACCGGCACAGCATCCTTCTCCCTCGCCCTCAGCATCCTCCTCAAAGGTCCAGTCTACCACGGCGGTACCCAAAACCACAAAAGCCCCGATGCCTACCATCTCAGAACTTGGACAGAAATCCTATCTCATACTCCATACCGATCTCCCTCAGATCGTGACTTCGTGCTACAGAAACTTGCAGAATTGACGTCAGGATATGTAGCAGTCACAGATGTACCATCGAGTCAATTCGTAGAGGAATTAACGGAATTATATCCTGATGCGAGGGTTATTTGTACGGTTAGGGATGCTGATGCGTGAGTATCTCACCACCTCCCTACATACTTCTACTTCCGCTGATGCTGTTTTGATATAGCTGGGCAAAAAGCATGGACGCCACCGCAAAAGCTTCTTTACAATTCATGCTAGAAATCATAGTCTTCTGGGTTCCTGTTGTTCGAGAATTTCCAAAATATTTTCGAGCTTTACAAGCAGGTCGTTGGGGTGAATTGTATTCGAAACCTGGCGAGAAGTGGACTTATGGAAGGGATGTTTGGGATAGGCATATGGCTTATTTGGAGAGTGTGGTGCCGAAGGAGAAGTTGGTTTTCTTTGATGTGAAGGAGGGATGGGGACCTTTGTGTGAGGCGTTGGGTATTGCGGAGCCGCCGCCGGGGGTTGAGTTTCCGAGGATTAATGATGGTGCTGCGATTGAGAGGTTTGCTGCAGAGCAGGTTCAGAGAGGGTTGATGAGGTGGGCTGTTGTGATTGGGGGGTGTGCTTTGGTGGTAGGAACTGTTTGGTTCTTGTATTGAAATGGATATGACGCCTCATCGGAGTGGACCGTGTCTAACCTGAGCCTTTCTCTTAAGTCGACGCTGATGCCACGCTGAAGTGAGGCCTGGTTGTGATTCCAATGGCACCTTCTCTTGAAAGACAATCTCTTCCAAATTGCACTGGCCCTACTCTAGCACTCATGCGGGCTCACTTCACCAAATCATACCAGCCCATTCTCGAAAAGTTGCAGCAGGTTCCTAAGATTTCCTACGAATCTAGCACGAGCATCATGGAGTTGCCCTTTCTCCCGCGCAAATGCCTCCTTTTCAGCCGCGTACTTGGTCATTTGGTCCTTGTACTCACGTTCACAATCGTCCCAGCCCATGTTATAGGATTGGATGTACTGCTGCGTGCCGGGAGAATAAGGAATTCGTGGTCCTGTCGGTGGCGGAGAAGTATCCTGCACAGCGGCAGGTGTTGAAGCAGCAGTCGGTACAGCGGCAGACGTTGCAGCAGCAGGTGTTGGAGCAGCAGGCGGTACAGTGACGGGTGGAGGATCAAGAGCTGGTGTAGTAAGGGACGGCGGCTGAGAGCCCGTTGGAGCAGCAGCAGGTGTAGCGAGCGACGGCGGCTGAGAGCCTGTTGGAAGCATAGCAGGCGGTGCTGGATCGTTGGGTCCTCGATGAGTGGGTGGCGAGGGGTTGGGTACTGGCTCAGAGGATGCTGTACCAGGAGGAACCAGAGTAGAGGTGCTCACAGGACGAGGAGGAGGTAACATTTGGCCTGCTACATCTGCTGGAGGTCGGTCCTCAGGTCCCGGAATTCGGATTGTCGATCCTTGATTGGCATTGCCAGCCTGCGTATGTGGCGAAGGTACTGGAGCAAAAGCTGTAGCGGTTGGCAGCACTGGCGCATTCCCGAAGGCATAAGCTCCTGAGAAAGATGCTGGAATTTGGCCAAGACTGCTGAGCGTTCCGTTCAGTCCTGTACGCAGCAGTCCAGAAGCGGCGAGTCCAGGAGCGGCAGAGAGTTCTTTCTGCTTCTTGGTAGCGCGCTTCTTGGGAGGCTCAGACGAGGAAGAGTCGTCGGCCTTGCGCTTCTGTGAGGTCGGTCTGGCTGTTGGTGGCTTCCCCATGAGTTTCTCGTAGAAAGCTTGAAATGGTCAGCTAAGAACTTCCACCAATATCGAGCTGTGTAGATTCATCGAGACAGCTTCCTGTTTGGCACTTACTGACTGCGGCCTCAAGGACCTCTCTCTTAGGATTTCCTGCTTTCGTTGCTGGCTTGAGATTCGCGTCCACGCCGTGCACATCGGAAAAATGCTTGTGCAGTAGCGGAATGGTTTGCACTTTGGCGCCACATATGACACCGTCTACTGAGCGTATTAGCGGTAGTATTCTCGCAAAGAGGAAATCGAGGTCATTTCTAGACAACTTACCATCCTTGCGCATGCGGCAGAAGCGCTCGCCGTACATGACTACAGGATATCCGTTCTCCTCGAGCTCCACGGGAGTCGCATCTTGAGGAAGTGCATCGAGAGCTTCGTACTCATTGAATGCGTCGCATTGCTTGCGCAGTCTCTCGGACATGTTGTTGATGATGATGCTCAATGAGCCAGCTCAGAGAGAAGAGGTGATAGTTGTATTGTTGCCCGATGAGCCAGCTCAGAGGGAAGAGGTGTTGGTCTTGTTGTGTCTGACTTGGAGGTTTGATGTCGTGTGGAGGAAGATAAGGAAGAAGGTTGGAAGATTGAGCAAGATGTGGTGTAATTAATAGTTGTGAGTCGGTGATGCATGTGAATGTGAAGATGCGGCTAAGAATAGAACAATAGCCGTTGAAGCTGCGTTCTATTGTCCAGCTCCTTCCAAGTGAGCTTGCGATGTCAAGGATCCTAGAATCTGGCAGGAACCACTGCCATTGTCATTTCAACAATACGAAATGACAATAGCAGTGAAGTGTTGTGTCCTTCCACACTTTGCACTGGTCATGATTAGCCTGAGGAGGAGGAGTGGTCATCGCGGCGAGCTTTTTGCTCGCGACGCACGAGAACAGCCTTCAGAGAGCGCGAGATCAAGCATCTGTTCCAAAAATTGATTCCCTCGGTCAAGCTGTACACCTCTGTGCCAGTATCAGCTGCTCTCTACAAGTCTCACGCTCTTTGGGCGAGTCCACGAAAATTCCTCTGAACCAATTCACGAAACTTGTATGGCCAAGCTGTCGGGGTGTCTGCACGGTCGAGAGGCTGCTCCTACGCCTGAAAATTTATCAGAAGTGGTCGAGTTCATTTTCCGCAGTTTCCACGCGTCGACGCAATGGCGGAATATGCGTCTTCACAATGTGACATGACGAGCATTGTAGGCATAAGCGTGGGCAGGCTTGTGACGTAGGTGTGCTCCATCGAGCGAGACGATGAACGCAAGCAAAGTGCCTGAATCCCTGGGAGACGTTCTGATGAATACTTTTGAAAATGCGGTGAGCCTTCGGTAATGTCTATGGTATGAGAAGGCAGCTGAAGTGGTGGAGGTGTTTGGGGGCCGCAACTTCCTTGGCATTCTCTCCCCCATTGCTCTTGCTTGCTGCTGGCAAACATCCTAGTCCCTCACATGCCACCGATTCTTCAACCGCTTTCCGCCAGTTTCCAGCCATTCCTCGTCGATTCACATAGCCCAAAGTCGAACGTCAACCTTCCCCAATGCGCAATCACGGTAGGCAATGCCATGATAGCAGACGAGGGCCATGAGCTTCCAGCTTTGGCAGTAAGAGAAGGGCATTGAGACACAATCTGAGACCACATGTTCTTTCTATCAATTCACGAAGGCTACCGGTAGCGACGCGCATGCAGTGGATAAGAAACGGGCGAGTATGAAGAGGTATTCAAGCCTAGACGCGTGTCTAGAGAGACACAACGCTTTCCACTCGAAGCCTGTTCTTCGCAGACAGAAGAGGTCCTAGCCGAGCACCCTAAATGTGAATGGCCTGCTGCTTTATGAATAGGCGTCAAGACAGACACCATTCTCAGTCGCTTGTTGCAGTAGCCTTGACCGCATGCGCTCGACCTTTTGCGTCTTTCATGGCGACCGGCAGACTGTACAGGGAGGATACAATGCCTCGAACTCTTGCGGTAGTTGGTGAACTGATTCTGGTTGTGGTGCACCTCTCCAAATACAATTTCATTCACAACAGCTGCTTCTGCACTGAGCTACAAGTCTCAGCGCTCCAGACGTTGTAGGATATTGGCCTTCACAAGCTGAACAGAGTCTGTCGCAAACCAAGACAAAGTCTCATGACGCTGCTATATATTGATATCCGCTCGCAATTCTACAATCCTCATACAATTTGCTCAAAGTCAATGCTCCCAGAATCCGCAACCGAAACGATAAACGATCCGATCATGCCGTCAGCCGACGCATTCCCGGTTCCCGCTGACCAGGTATCTGCTGACAGCTCTCCAAGCCTAGACGCCAGCATCTCAGAGCTACAGAAGAAGTTGGACGCTGATTCAGTCCTGCTGACTCGACTCGAAGAGGACTTCAAGATGATGGCATTAGAGATTCAAACACTCAGAGAAAGATTGAATCGACTGGATATGTCGGAAGACACGACAGAAAGTGAGTACTATTCAAGCTGAGATCAATTGACACCAATGACGATTTTCGCAGAAGATCGAGTCTCACAAAAACGAGAAACCTCATCATCACCATCACAAGAAGATTGTCCAATTTGCAGAGAAGCCTTTCAAGATCCCCATGAAACTCCTTGCGGACATGTCATGTGCAAAGAATGTATTAGTCAGTGGTTGATGAGGACCAAGACTTGTCCTTTTGATCGATCGAGGGTGACGATGTTGGATCTTGTGCCTGTTACGTTGGTGGGTTCAGAGCAAGTCGAAGCTGATGAGAAAAAGGTGTGGAGATCAGGAACGGAGGTTGAGACTCTTAGGTGTGGTGATGATCAAAGCAGCGCACCGAGTCTGCTGACGACGATGCTGAAGAAATTCGGACTCAATCATTTCGGGACGCAATAGCCAGCATTCCACAGCCACGAATCCAGAGCAATCATCCCTCCCCAAAGCCAACAAGCTGAAGACATCTCGAACACTTCAACCTCATCAATCCTCCTTTCCCTTCCCCTCCCCCTCCCCTTCCATCCTCTTCTCCTCCTCCATCTTTCTATAAAACGCCTTCCCCCTCTCCTCAAAAGCCCTCATAGCCCCAGGATCCTGCAACATCTCCCTCTGATGCTTATCCGGAACCTGCCTTCCCTTCTCCACCGCCGGTCTCTCAAACATTCTCTCTTCCCAATTCTTCAAATACGGAAAAGCATCCAGCGGCCCTTTAGGAAAATCCTCACCTCCCAACGCCCATCTACTCAGCGCTACCCAGCCCCAATGCGCGATATCCGCGATCGTGCATTTATCCCCAACGAGGTATGGAGAACCGGTCTTCTTGAGGTGGGTGTCGAGGACGGAGTAGAGACGTTTCGTCTCATTCTGATATCGAGATATTCCGTATGGGACGTTTTCGGTGGCGTATCGAAAGAAATGATTTGCTTGACCTTGCATTGGTCCGACGCCGGAATTCATGAAAAAGAGCCAGTTATTCGTTTCAATCCATTCTCGGGATCCGCGTGGACAAGAGATCTTGTGTTCCGTGTCGTAGCGCTCGACGAGGTATTGCATTATACTTCCACTTTCGAAGACTCGGATTTCTTCGCCAGAGGGCAGTGTGTCGGTGATGGCTGGGATTCGCATGTTGGGGTTTATTTCTTGGAACCAGGAGGATTTTTGTTCGCCATTTGCTACGTCGATTTTGCGGACTGTGTAGGGGAGGTTGAGTTCTTCGAGGGTGATGGAGATTTTTATGCCGTTGGGGGTTTGGCCGGTGTAGAGTGTGATGTTTGGGGAGGACATTTCTTGATGTATCCTGGGCTCCTAGGATTTCTTGAGATGTGTTGTGATGTTGTTCTCATTTGGAGGTCTGTTTCTCGCCTGTACACAAGCTGAACCGTAGGATCACTAGTCGTTGCTCCAGGCACCTGCATTAGTCAGCTAGTACTGCATCTGCATCTGCATGGGTGGAGTCAAGCCAACAGCCAAAGATTTGCGCCACAGCAACGTCGGAACTACAGCATTCAACAAATGCCGCCGTCCTTGCGAGGTCCGGGCGACGGACACGGACGCCGCTTCATGCCGGTCGAAGAGGAAGTTGAAGAGATGAAGAAGAGGAATGGCTTGAAGAATCTCGGATCTATATTTCGTTCAATTCGATTTATACGCCGACCATCTGATATTTCTTGAGGTCAATGTTCATGGTCAGATCATTGGGCCGTTGGTACTGAGCCAGAATTGTCAGAGCAGTCGAATGCCTTGTCAATGATGCCAGTGGCATAGGCTTCCTTTATGGACAAAGCTACACCATATCTGCAGACAAAGTCAGTCCTGTTCTAACAAACTGGAATTGGAATTAAACTTACGTCCCGCCGATCACCATGAAGAGTCCAACTAAAACAATCAAAATGTGGAAGCCGTACATCGCCTTCTGTCCCGCGCTGCCTGATCGGTAGCCTCTGTAGTCGTACATCCAGAGCAAAGCAGGGAAGATCAATGAGAAAGGCGCGAAACACAATGCGCCTGCAAGGCCGAGGAGGTAGTTCAAGATCGGAACTGCTTCAGCGATGACGAATCCAAGAGCCCCTAGAATCAGATTGGAGGCAAGCCATGTTGTCCAGTGAATCATGGTGCTCTCTTGTAAGCTAGATACGATCAGCACTGTTCCTATATCCAGCATAGGAGTACTCACTGATGCGTGTTGCGCAATACGCGAACAAAGATGAGCTTGGCAGCGACATGCTGATAAATGCCCACTCCGATGACCAGGCCTGGCAGTGCCACACCGTATGAGATCTTCTTGAAAAGTGTTCCAGCACTTCCAAAGGCAGGTGTGGCAATCCACACGCCGCACCACCTGTATATAACGAGCGAGAATGATAGGTAGATGGAACCAACAAAGAAGCTCGCAACGAGGCATGCCTTGCGGTACTCGAGTGGGTTCTTCATCTCTGATATCACCGGAAGGTACATCATCGACCCAGAGCCGCTGATGAAGATGTTGGCGCTTGCAGTGATTCCGGCTGCGAATGCTGGGTAAGCTATAGCCGTCCAACCCAGGTCGAAGTCGCCCGTTTGCGGCGCAGCAGCTGGACGGTTCTGTTGGGTCACAGCAACTACAAAGATGAACACAGCAATGAAGAAGGTGAAGAAGCCGACCCAGGTAAGCCATCCAAGACGAGAGAATGTTCGCACGGAGGAGAAGCCAGTGATAAGAACTGCCGAGACGAAGCTGAAGACCACGGTGCAGGCACCATGTTCCGAGAGTGCGTTGAAAGCTGTAGAGCATGACACGATACCGGCTGCCGTAATGAGAACCTGTGCCACCAAGATTTGGATGCTGACCAGTTCTCTACCGATGCGTCCCCAGAGCATGCCGCACATGTCGGCGAGGGTGTGACATTCCGGATGCCGATTGCGGAAGTCTCCCAGGACTACTGCAGTGTAGGTGTTTAATGCTTCCCAGCCTACGATCGATAGAGCACCACCAACGGCTCCGAGCGTTGCAAGAGCGCCAGGAACCGCAAGGATGGACATGGCGAACTGGATCTTGAGGAAGATGATTGTTGCTCGAGGCCAGGATACTGTGCGAAAGTCGACTCCATCTGTCGCCTTCTGGAAGACTTCGTGTGCCTCTCGCTCGTCGCCTTTCTCGTACATAGTTCCTTCGCCGACATGGTAGGGCTCAATGTTGTCTTCAGTGACGCCTGGTGCTGACTTGGTAATCGCCATTTTGAAGATCGCTTTACTCCCGATAAGATCCACTTGTGCGATGTACCGCTAGGTCAATTGATGGATAACGAGAATAAGTATTTCCATAAGTAGCACTGTCCCAGATCCGAGATGCTGGAACATATCCGGGCAATTGGCCATGCATGTTGATAGAACGACTTTCTGCAGGCGATTGTGGCTGGGCTGGACGCGAGATAGGCCGCTGTTCAAGTGCCGAGCTGTAGATAAGAAGAGGGAACTTCGAGCCATTGGTGGTATAAGCCTACCGGGTGCTGTCCATCTATCAGGAATACAAGCCATATAGGGAAGATAGCCGCGATAGAGTGCTGATGCACGGATAGCGCACCCATCTTCACGCGGCTGTCAACATGGATGTTCGCGTGGTCGCCGCGTGAGAGCGGAGCTTGAGATTCACCTCTGCCATGCTGAAAGCAGACTACTGGCTGTAGCCCTTGATGGCGATGATCGTGTATGTGTGCATGGAGATTCCGAGGGCGTGGTGTTGATGGCGGGACGCGGTTGTGACGCGTTTCGTTTCCGGAAGGCGGTGAAGTCAATTCTGCCCTGACGAACTTCGATTTCTTTTGCATGTGAAACCTCGACTTTGAAGCTTCACAACAATGGCCATTACCATACTACCTCCGGCTCCGACAGCGCCGCCTGCAAACACAGATTATGCAGAGAGCGACGACGACTCTTCTGAAGATGGAGAGGCTATGGACATTGACAACCTCCCGTCCGGCCATTCGCAGTCGGCCCAAATCATAACACCCGGCCAAATTATCACCGCCGATACCCAATGGATGCGCGGACATGGTACATTCGCCGCTGCCAACGACTCATCCTCTGCGATCCGCTCTACACTCGCCGGCACAATTCAGAAAACCAATAAGCTCATCTCGGTGGTACCCTTGCGCGCACGATATAACCCGGAAATTGGAGACCTCGTGATTGGAAGGATCGTAGAAGTGCAGAGTCGGAGATGGAAAGTCGATGTCGCTGCGCCAGTATTGGCAGTGCTACAACTCAGCTCGATCAACTTGCCGGGTGGAGCTCTCAGAAAGAGGACCAGCGTTGATGAGCTGAACATCCGCTCGTTCTTCGGCGAAGGAGAACTGATCGTTGCTGAGGTGCAGAGCTTGTTCCAGGACGGGAGCGCAGCGCTACATACTCGATCACTGAAGTACGGAAAGCTGAGAAATGGGTACTTCATGGCTGTCAGTGGCATGGGAGGTGGCATGGGAGTTGTGAGGAGCAAGAGGCAGATCTTTACACTACAGACAAGCCGCGGAGGAGAGGTCGATGTTATGCTGGGCGTCAATGGCTACGTCTGGATCGAGAAGCATGCGCAGGAGCAACCTAGTCAAGATGTGGGCATTAATCGGCTGGAGGAGACTGCGAACATCGGCATGTATTCCAGTCAAAACGATGAGATTTCTTCAGGCACACGAAGAGAGATTGCAAAGATTGCTGGGTGCATAAGGGCGCTCGTGGAGGGCAGTATCAAGGTGGAAGAGGAGACAGTCAGAAGAGCATACGAGGCCAGCGTGGAGCTGGACGACTTGGAGGGCGAGACACAATACTTGGGAGGCGAACGAGGCAAGCTCATCGTGGACATGGTACGATGAACGTGATGTGGTCTGGTTCTGGTCATACGTTGTCCTGTGATTAGAACAAGATGGCGATGTCACACAGTCGAACATATTGCAAACTCCAAACACCTGGTCATCGACGATCCCGCCGAAATCTCGCGCCAACCGGGAACAAGGCCTAGATGTTGATCGCATTCCCGGACGCAACAACCCCGTACTCGTCCGGATTAACATCCCAAGACATGCAGATCTCTGGTCAACAACGCTTGGCTTTCGGACCTCCCCCGGAGCAAGATGGCTCTGTCTGCCTCCAGAACTCATAGCCCTGACGTGGGCAGTTTTTGCCAGCTGGACCGTCGTCATACCTGCAATAATAGGTCACCTTCTTCGGCTTCAGAGGTGCTTTGATGTAGTATGCATCATCACACTGAACGGTCGCGCAATTCTTCGGACACAACTGGGCCAAGTACTGCATGCCATCAATACTAAGAGCTGCACATCATGATTTAAGACTCCTAGCGCTGCTTTGGCTTACCTGCATGTAGCCAACCTCAACGTAGACACAAGACGTCTTGCCTTCCACGGCTGGACAGCTGTGACTCTGACTAGTCGTCAAGCTCTTGGAAACTCCAAGTCCAAGTGTTGCAAATTCTCCGCCGCCAGCGACTTCACCAGAGAATGTCCATGATTCTTCAGACGTCGTGGCCGACTCGGCTGGCCATGAGTGAGGGTCCTATGCAAGGTCAATAAGGCTCTCTCCGGGTGGTGTCGACTGCCTACGGTGAGTTGCCTATGCTTGTAGATCTTTCCGACTTTTGCTACAAGCTTCTCTTCGATTGTACAAAACGGTGCAGTCTGTCGTCCCTCCAAACCCCCTGCTACTGATGACCTCTGCTGAATGTAAGGTATGGAGAAGGCATGAGATGTAGCAATGAAGGCTAGACCGAGCCAGATTATGTGCTCCTTGATCCAGATCATGTTCGCTTATGTGCTCAGAGCATTGCAATTGAAAAAGTCTGCACTGAGGGAACCTTCACCTGGAAACTGAGAACCTATATACCAGTTATCGGCTTCTTGGCATGTCTCCAAAACGGTCGTCTGGCACAAATCCATGGACCAACCATCTTTGCATTTAGCCCCGATATCCTTGGAACGAGACGACGATACTGCACCCAAAATGCAAATGGAGACAGCTCTCAGGCGAAGTCGATACAGGCGCCAATGATCTTTTGATCTTGCAGCCACCACTAGCCTTGGCTCGGGGCTGAGTTGACACAACAGGCAGCTTGTGCTACAACTCAGGAATGTGATATGGCAGTGTTCGGCCTTCACTCTTCAAGCTCGAACAGCTGAACCACATGAAATAATGATGTCCATTTTCAGCTCTAGTCAAGGATGTGGCATGATGGCCCTAACAGTATTATGCATTCATACTGATTTGTCTCCGGGACGCGCAGAAATTACGTATGCTATCTTGATGGGAGGTAAAATTGTACACACGCTTGAACATCAGAATCAGTATCTTCGCCCTAGAGACGACACGACAAACCGAACACCAGTCCCACCGCAGAGACACGACGAAAATCCCGACGATCAATTGACGATGCCTTTCCCATGCCCAAATCTGGCCTAATGTCGTTGCCCTTACTGCTTCGACGCTTATTACGTTCTTTACAAAAGAGCCACAACAGCCATACCAGCACCAAGCAATCCCCCAGCAATCGCGACCGGAACCTTCGTCTGCAAAGCCCCAGCTTGCGAAAAGCTCGTACTCACACCCGTCACAGTAGGACTCCTCGTCGCCGCCGTCGTAGAAGTAATCGTCGAACCAGCAGCTAGAAACACCCAACCACATCAGTCTCAACACCACGACCATAAAGCATCTCAACTCACCATTCGTCGTAGTAAAAACAGTACTTGTCGGTTCACTAGTAAGAGTCGAAACCACCGAACCCGCAGCATTAGTAGCAACAGTATAAACACTATTGCCCACACTCGTAACAAAAGTGAAAATCTCGCCGTTGATTGATGTTGCTTCGCTGTATAGACTTCCTGCGATTGATGTAGCAAGAGAATATTGGGATCCGGCTATTGATGTTGCTTCGGCCCAGATACTTGGTCCAACGGTCTAGAAATATCAGCAGAAACCCAATGAGTGAATGCGGGAGTGGACGTACTGCGTAGACGCTGGCCGCTTCAGATCCATAAACACTCGCAATACTAGCAGCGATTGAAGCCGCACTCTGGCCCGCAGATATTCCTGCACTTGCGGCGGCTTGTCCTGCTGAGATTCCAGCGTTTGCAGCATCTTGACCTGCTTGTGCTGCTTGGTTGGCCGCATTCTGTCCGGCTTGGGCAGCGTCTTGTCCGGCTTGAATACCTGCGTTGGCGGCGTTGATACCGGCTTGGACTGCTGGATCTACATTATCTTGCGCTATGGCATGAGATGAAGATGCCAAGGCGAGGAGGATGCTTAGATGGGTGGAGAGAAACATTTTTGATCTCTTTTCTTTTCGATGTTCGATGTCGAGGTCCTTGATACTAGGTAGGAATATGGTGTGGCGACAATTCGACCATGGCTGTTAGTTAGATATATTATTCAGGCAACGACGTGAAGACGCGACGTGCCTACGAATCCGAGGTGAAGCGATTTGCTCATATTGCAATGCCTGCATAGCTGAGTGTACGAAAGCCACAGGTGGGCTTACGTAGTTCCTAGGTTCAGTCCTGCTTTCAAGTCAAATGGTGTATATCAACGCGGGTTCCTGATTAGCCACGCTCCGGTGATTTTGTGGCACAAGCTTGTGTATAAGCTATGCGATGATACAGGCACAACGCTTCGCGACGCCAGCTGCTGAGTAGGACTTTTTCGGAGCTTTGGGATGTAGATATTGATGAGTATCAGGATGCCCGATTGCCATGCACATCACGCTGTGCACTCGCGCATTCTTGGAAGCGCATCTCCTGCGTACACCGCTATTGCCATGGGTTGATATTGCTGGTCTCTGGTGACATCCTCGTCAGGTCTGATGATGAGTATTCTCTGCTTGGCGCTGAGCTGAGCCCAAGAGCTCCGAGGCTTACTTGACCTGCCAAGTACGCAGTCAAGACCGGTTAAGTCGCATTTGAAGGCTTAGTACCCGGTTTGCCTTCGGGTGCCTCTCGTATTGCATACGGATGAGCCGGAATATGTTATACTATGAGATGTACACTGGGTGGTGTAAGGTCGACTAGCGTTTCAGATAGCTTCGAGACAGGCCACGGACATTCTAGTGTAAGACTGAGCCTCAGGATGAGGTGGAGTGGTGCCAGAAGGAGGTGAGGTTTACAAATCGGAGGATAAAATTCCGGAATCCCGAAGCACCCAGGGAATACCATGGCACAAATTGCATCGCTTAGACAGCATTGATCCTTTTCTTTTTCAAGCTCTTTCACGTTTCTCTGCGTCGACGTGTTCCTTGATCGTGATGGTACCCTCCATATCTTCTATTGTGACGTCGAAGTCCTTGCGAAGTCCAGCAAAACCTTGTCTAACGAACAGATAGTCGACTTGCTCCAGTGTCTTTCCTCCGGTTTCCGGGCAAAGCAGGAAAACTATACAGCCAGATCAGTAAGCGGCAGGAAAAATGCAGTTGGCAATCGTTCTTTTCTTACCGAAGATGATGGCAACAACGTTACCACTAATGACCCACAACCAGAAATACCATCCGATATGGTCAAATCCGATCGGACCAGCAAAGACGGTGATGAAAGTCATGAGCCACTCTCCGAAGGCAGTCGCTGCAGCACCGATATGTCGATATTCCAACGGTGCAATCTCCGCGCAGTAAAGCCACACGCACCCTTGCCAACTCCAGCCAAAGACGAAGAGGAAGACAAATATAACTCCGACTGCTGCCCACTCAACAGATTGGTCTCCAGTGCCAGTGGCGACCAAGGCTGTGAAGATAGTGATGAGCGTCGTCATGGCTATAGCTCCATAAAGGAGTATCGATCGCCGTCCGACTCTCTCCACTGTGAAGTACAATGGCACGCAACCGAGGGCGAAGAATATGTTCAGGACCCCAGATAGTAGAGATACTAAAGAGGGCTTGGCCACCGTTGACAGAATGACGCTGCTGTAGTAGGCGATCAGACTGGAGCCCATCCATTCTCGGATCATTGGTAGCCAAAAGCACATGCACAAGCGTCGAATGATCTTCATCCTTGTCTTGTCTACGATACCCATGGTCAGAAATTGCTTCCAGTTGAGACTTGCATTCGCTTCCAGTTCGGCCTCGATGGCGAAGAGGATTTCACTGCGAGTCCGCTGTACCTTGGGGTCCGAGATATCTGTGTCGTGTAGCTGAGCGAGAGCTGCATCGCCTTCCTCCCATCGGTTCCGAGCATAATACCAGCGCTTTGAGATTGTTAGTAGGTCAACGAAGGATGCTTCCTCTCAAACGTACAGGAGTGTCTGGTAAGAAGTACATAGTTCCGCCGCTGATGATTGCGAAGAGGCACTGGAATATGATTGGCACTCGCCAGGATGCCTGCGTGTCCATTTTGGTGAAGCCGTAGTCAACCCAATACGCCAACGGTACGCCAGATATGAGCAGTATGGCATTAAGAGCATTGGCTGGACCACGGTCTCCGATCTCCACACCAGTCTCTGACAGGTAGGTAGGAACCGCGCTCGATATGGCTCCAATGGAGACGCCTTGGACAAGTCGACCGACGATGAGTTGGGCAACAGAGTAAGAGCTTGCTTGCAGTACGGACCCGATGATTGCTGCAATGTTGCCAAGGATGACGGTTCCACGACGGCCCATCCTGAAGGCGAAGAATGCAACGACAACTGCAGTCACACAAGCCGCCAAATCATAGCTGGCCACAATCATGGGGATGACTGTATCGTTGGAAGGGTTCCCAATAGCATCCAGGAATGGCTTATGGAGTAGAATGCCGCCGAGAACTCCAGCATCGTACTATTCAACGATGAGCCAGCCTTCGTGTATAGACGCAGTGTTGGAGGTCTACTCACACCATACATCATGAAACTCGTGCCGCAAACTATCTTCATCAGCAAATACAAACGCCTTCCACGAAGGCTGATCTTCGAGGTCAACATCTTGGTGTTGTGTATGTCTGTGATAGCACTAGTGATTGAAGGTAAGTATTTCTTACAGAAAAGCTCTCAGCATTGTCTTCGCGATATGGACGATCATCTTAAATGGATCGGCAATGCATCCTCCTCGCCTAAGTCGGCGTACATTCGGATGAAGACTGCCTTGTGTGATGTTGCCGCCCCGCACGTGGTGCCCATGGGGTATTCGGCTATCACCAGAAGTCGTTCTCGTGGTGTCAGTGATTTTGAGGACCTCTTGGGACGCCTGACAGAGGCGTAGAAACAAGCTGAGATGGCCATGATAACTCCCTCGTACTGTGATGGCAGGCTCGGCAGATTCGAATTCATAGAGACATCGCGTCTCTGAACGTCCTCAAGGCTGCAACGCGATGAAAGGGCTGTAGACAGTCCAAGCGATAGTCAAGCCTGCAAGATTGGATCTTGGCTTTGTTCGCGTCACTTGCTGCAAAGCTTCGGCTGCCATTGATCGAGAAGGTGCAGCGATAGTTGGATGCAAGTCGTTCCAAAAGTTCATGAGGGGCAACTTGGAAGTCGCGACTCGCGTCGTCCGCTGACTCAGCCAATTTTTCGCCAACATCAACTGCATCATTTCACTCGACAAGTTCAAAACATCCACCACCATGAGCGAAAAGAAAGGCGCATATGGCGGCAAAAGCGCTGGCGACACAGACTTCCGTCGAACATGGGACCGAGAGGAATACGCAGCACGAGCCGCCGACCGCGATGCTAAAATCAAAGAAGAGGGCAAAGCTCGTCATGAAGCTGCTTTGGCAGGGAAGAAATACCATCGTCGCGCCTCTACACCTCCAGAGACCCACGACACCGAAGCACGAAAGCAGCGCTTAAACGTCGCCGATCACGTTGGAAAGACACAAATCGTTCCTGCTGGAGCTGGACAAGGCAAGCGAGGCAAAGGAGCTGGGTTCTACTGTGATGCCTGCGACTTGACGTTCAAGGACAATCTGCAATTCGTGGAGCATTTGAATAGCAAGCAGCATTTGGTTGCAACAGGAGAGTCAGGAGAGGTTCGACGGGCAACGTTGGAGGAGGTCGAAGAGAGGTTTGAGTACTTGAAGCGGAAGAGGGACGAAGAAGCGGCGAGGAACACTGTCGATTTACAGACCAGGATTACTGTGGCGAAGGAGCAAGAGGAGAAGGAGAGAGAAGAGAAGAGAAGGAAAAGGAATGAGAAGAGACGGAAGACTAAGGATGGCTTGGGACATCAGGAAGTCAAGGTTGAGGGAGACGGAGTGATTTGTTGATTCGGCCTTGTGGCAAGCGATGCTGCTAAAATGGCTATCAGAGACCTTTGAGATTAGCGAGGCGCTGGTGGAGTTTTGGACCCGGTCGTTTCCTTCGACAACAAAACTCATCGATGATCATATCACGATACCATTTACGGGACATGCTTAATGGAACCAGCGGAGCATCAAAATTTCGCAACGGGATTTTGAAAGAGGAGCGCATACCCAGGGCTTGAAATAGTGCAATTTGCATCTCAGTAGGTCACAAATCTTGCACCATCTTGCAAGCAAACATCTTAACATGGCATCGGATCTGTCACTGGACTGCTACAAAGATGTGACGAGGCGAAGAGGAGCTGATAGAAGGATGTCTGGTCGGTCTGACATAAAGGCGACCAACGAGACTGGACCAAGCTAAGCCGGCATCGAGCTCAAATGCTGTCCAAAGAAAGGCAATATCATGTCGAGGGATGTGGACCTACAGCTCCCAGGGCTGTTCCAGAATATCTGCAACCCTAAGGGCAACGAATTGAATACCTAGCTCCCGCGCTGCAGGATAGCATACTGCAACTTATCGCGATCTAGGAAATTTATTTCTTGGCAAACTCAACCTCATTGCAACCTTGGAACACACTTCCAACCAAGTGTGAAGTTGGAGCCGAGAAGAATTCTGCTCGAGCAGGATTGAGACCAAGCCGATGTCAAGGACTCGTTGTTAATATTTCTCGAGAAGAGGAGTCGAGGCCACTCGAGAGTTGATGTGTAACCAGAAATGGACGTGACAACTTGAACCTGGCAGGGACTGGCTGTCAAAAAGCTCTTGTGGCGTGTATACTCATTCCACTTTGTAGCAATGTACTCTCTTCGGCATTCGTGTTCTCGTAGTAACATCCATTTCAACCAACAGCCGGCGTGTTCCAACCGTATATTGGATTGTTGAATTTCAATGAAGCAAAATATGAGGTTCCTAGTTGCCGGGCTCTCGTGACTTTCGCTATTCATTTCGCGTCATACGCGTCCACCTATGAATGACTTTCAGGCACCAAAATCTTGATCTTACCAATTCTAGTAAAAATCGTTCCTTCAAGAGCAGTCTTGCAAATGGATTGCCTCGCACTTGCGTAAGGAGTCACTTCAAGACATGCAAGCGCTGGGCTCGGAAGGTCGGCAACATCTTACACGCCCTACAAATGTAATCCAGGTCAAGAAGGATTCTGTCTCTTTTCACAAGAGCCCACTGTGCCCCTGATTTCTACTCAACCGAGACCCGCGCACCAGGATGAGCTCGTAAATCTGACGACGTTGGATCTTGATGCCCACAAAACGTGATAAGATGTGGCTTGGTGCAATCGAGCTGCACCCTTGTCGTACTGGATCTGCCGAGCTGGAGAAGGCGATCCGGGCACATCCCTGTATCGTGCATTGGCTTTCAACGAACATATCGACATCTCGTCGTGCCACCTCGAGCCGAATCTTGGGCATTTGCACATGGTGGATGCGTGATCGAAGGATGCATTTACCAACCAGCTGTAGAAGAAGCAATTATTCACGCCTCCTGAGACATCGAAGAGCTGCTCAGCTCAGGCCTCTCACAAATCTCAGCCATTCTCCCACCATGGCGTCTGGCGTTCGCCGCTCGCCAAATGCGGCTCTAACTTTACCTCGGAGCGACAACGTTTCGGAAGCTTCCAAGCTGCAGGAACATGTGCTGCAGAAGGACACTCTATTTATCAAGAGGAGAGCCGATGCCTGTGGTCTCGTCTAACTGTTGAATCAACATATGTTCTTCTTAAGCCTTGACGTGATGATACATGAACAGAGTTGGTATGCGCCATTGCAAGGTCCGGCCGCGCGTTGACCTGAAGACGGTTGAACGCCATCATCTTGAGAGTTCGCATAGATTCGTGCCCCAGGGTCCGCAGAAACTAAGTTCTTCCTCTGGGACCGTCACCACTGCATGAACACCGCACGAAGACGACGCAACGACTCGTGCACCGCTGCGCAGCTGAATCGCCTACGAAGCGGCGCACAGTAGCCGTCTGCGCCAACGCTCCCGATCGCATGTGAGCGGATGCGCTTTGGCAGAATCATCACCACTTTACCCAGCCGCTTTTTTAAATGCAGCTGCAGAGCGTCGAACTGGCACTAACCAGGGCGATCACTGCGCTTAAGTTCCCCGTCCCGGCAGATAAACCTCGTTGCTCCCTGGACTCCCCAAAAGCAGCGTGGTGCTCCTCACGCAGCTCGTGCGAGCAATAATTATTGGTGCTTCCTGGAATTAATTGATAGACGTCTCTGTCTCTGCCTTGGCTCCATTAGGCACAACTGCCGACTCTGCGACACCACTTTGCAATCTATGTTCGCCCTGGAATAATCGATGCTCCACGAAAGCCGGCACAGCGTTAGCGACTTAGCTTGGCTCTGGAGTAGACCGTCAGGGCCGTCGAGTGGACGAGCCACCGAGCAAGGCCGGGTCTCCTGCCGCGCTCGCGCGCTGCTGGCTGGCACTGCCAGTGCTCGCTCCCTATGATGGCGAACCTATATCCTGCCTCACGCGCGGAAACGCCTGTGAGCCCGCTGCAGGCTGACTTTCCACTGCCTCCGTCGAGCCATTCCAGCCTGCAGTTTCAACGACTCTCGAAACGCAGCGGCGATGCCTTTGGAATAGGACATGTACAGCACTTCAGCTCACCTGGCAGAAATATGTCGCGAAGTCCCAGTCTCTCCAGCTACTCCAATGCCTCAGCAGCGTGGGCCAAAGAACCCGCCACACCAGCCAATGTGCACCCACCGCCCGCATACATCGCTCCGTTCGGCGCATCTCAGGTCGTCAGCGAGACCAAGCGACGCTTTAGCGATGATGAGGGCGAGGACGACAACCGAGGGTCGGCTCGATCCAATCGAGACGACATGCAATTCTCGCCCGCTGCTCTGGCACTTGTCAATGCATTCCTGGACCAATTGCTGTATTCTATGCTAGCCAATGCCAAATCTACGACATTGACTGCATTGCGACCCGCCGTGATCGAGGTCCTCAAGTCCAGACTGGCGAGTGACGCGATCAGCAGCGCAGAAGAGGAGCTGGCAGAGCTACTCGCAGGTGGGGAGGAGGAAGAAGAGGAGATGAACCAACGACAAGCGGGCGCGGAGCGGCAGCGGCGGTGGGACACAGAGCTCGTCTGGAAGCGCACAAGGCTGCGCGTCATGGTCTACATTCGCCTGGGCGAAATGGAGGACGATGACGAGGAGCGCTATGTGAGGGAAGATGAGCTCTTTCATGGCGGCGACCGCCGCTTTTCGCACTCTACAGGACTGGTTTCATGGGCAGCAGCCATCTTTTTAACCTCAGTGCTGGAGTACGTCGCGGAACAGGTGCTGCAAGTAGCCGGTCAAGCAGCTGATAACCGTGCACGGCGTCAAAGCCGGAGTCTGCGCGTAACAATGTCAGCTTCCGGCATGGTGACACCCGTCGATGGCGTGACCGTGGAAGACTACGACATGGAAAAGGTCGCACTGAACTCCACGCTCGGGCGTCTTTGGCGCACGTGGCGCAAGTCGCTGCGAAACAACTCGGTTGGCAGTAATCAGCAGAATGGTTTACCGCCAACTCCTACAAACAACAGCAGCAACTTTTCTCGCCGGCTCAGCAGGGATCATTCTTTCGGTGGAGCAGCCATGGCGAGCCCCAGACGGAGCAGTTTCGGCAATGGCCCTGAATCAGTCTCCGCTCTGGACGATTCCCGGCCTGCGTCTACCAGTGTGGACGACCGGGATGTGCCAGATGAGGAGCAAGCTGAGGAACTTCCAGAAGCCCAATATCCCGAACATGTTCTTGCTGCAAATATTCCTCTCCCGATGAAGGGCGACGAGAAGAGCGATGTCGACGAGATTGAGGTTCCTGGCTTGTCCAGGGATCCTGACGAAGCCGAGGAAGATGGAAGTAAGACTCCCGTCGAGCCAATGCCTCTGCGACGGAAGAGCTTAACAGGCTCTGCGCCTTTGAGCTTTATCGCCAGTCTGGTGCACAGGATTGCTGCACCGATTACCTTCATTGTGGGAGAGTCAGAGGAGTCGAAGCCAGAAATGACGTTCACCGAAAGGCCACGAACACTTACACGGCAGCGCTCGTCTTCCATCCCTGCACCATTTAGGCCTACTTCGTTTGCGAAGAGAACGATCCTCACGACCCCAGCCGAGGAGATATCAGGTCAAGTCCCTGCAGATAGAGACACTGCAGACGTTTCCGGGGCTGAAACAGTCGCGAAACCTGATGGGCAGGAGCTTGATGAAGCTGCTGAGATACCAGTCCCAGAACGCGAAGCAGCTTCCGATGACTCCGTCCCAAGCATGGCCAACGACGAGAGCCTCCCCTCCGCCAAGGAAGAAGAACTCCAGGTTGATTACGCAAGCCTTCTCGGAACTGCTGCAGCGAGCTTGACCAGTGCAGCAGCAGCTGCTGTGTCGATGGCCTATGGCATCGAACTCGAGGCGAAGCTGTTCAAAAATCGGTTCCCAGGTGCCGCCGCTGGCTCAGCAGCTGCTGCGCTCGCTGCCGTCGAGATAGTATATGGCGATAGTCTGCGAGAAAAAGCCTCCGAGAAAGCGGTCGATCCGCCGGCCGAGAAGTCAGCTACCGAGCCTGGTGACACGCCAATTGAGAAGCAGGCGGTGAGGACTTTGGTCGATAAGAAGAGCATGGTCGATTTGATCAAGAGCGGACAACTTGAACCTCCGCCAGAGGCCGAAGGAGACCACATCGAAGAGCGTGACAATCAGAAGCAGCTTGTGGACATGAAGAGGCTGAGCATTCCTCCTGGAAACAAGCGCAGCTCATGGACCGACAAGGCGATGGCTGCTGAAGCGGTCTCGCCCATTCAGCCAGAATTTACTCGCGACTCGCCAACACCAAAAGCTGCCAGATCGCCGAAAATCAGCCAAGAGAGCTTCACGCTTGAAGACGGAAGTGAGGTGCACCAGCCGCTTGCAAAACCGAGGCATTTATCGAGAGACTTCGAGGCGGAGTACGGAGACGACAAGCCAGTGGATATTGGAGTTGCAAGAACATCGGACACGGCTGTCTCAACCGGAGAGTTGCCCCAGGAGGAATTCTACCACGCAAGGGACAGTTTCACGAATCCGGCTCCCCGGAGACGATCAAGAATCATACTCACATCCACGGATGAGCAATCTGTGCCTGTTAGGCGAGAGAGCCCACCATCGCCCTTAGAACCTGAAGCGCAGCTCAGCGCGACCACTCCAGCTAGCTTCCTAGCAAAACGTTCGCTGACACCGAAGCCATTGCCACTGGACAAGGTGAAGACCCAGTCAGCTGTACTCGATGAACAGAGCAAATCACCCGTGATTCAGTCGCCCGCGCCTAAAGGACCTCCCGCCGGACTCACAGTCACAACATCGCAGACTCCAGCACCGGAGAAGACGCCTTCTCCCTGGCGCCAGTCATTCTCCGCAGCTGTGAAGGAAAGCACGTCATGGACACCGCACTCGAAGAAGTCGGCCTCTGTATCGGAGCCTGCTCCAGACGTGCCTGTTCAGGAGCACCCCGTGGTATTCAAGATGGGGAGCAACAAGAGAGACAGCAGACATAAGGAAGAGACTGAGAAGAACAACCCTCTTACAAGCGCCAGCATCAAAGGCCCAGAGGACTTCGAAATGTTCGTGCAAGGCGGTGATACAGTCAAGTACACCCTTACTCCAGAAAGCGTGAGAGGCATGCCTGTAAGTAAATACATGCTCTACACCGCAAATTTACTGCTAACCCGTGCACCAGTCGCCTACAGAAGCTGTACCTCGTCCAAAAGCCTCGAGCTCGCGTAGCACGGAAAAGGCTCCTTCCTCCCCGAAGAAGCAGGCGCCATTGCCTGCTGTTCCGGTTGAGGAACCACGAGCTGGTAGGAGTCAGGCATCGAAGCAAGCGACTGCGGCTACCGACGACGACGACGAACGCTCATCGAGACGAGACAAACGACGATCGATTTCTCGGCCTCCAGCCCGTAACACTAGTGTGCATCGGAAGAGCGGTCTCATGGCCCGCGAACCACAAGTTCTCACTGAGTCTACGCGCGACTTTGCCGACTTCATTCGATCTACCGGGCCAACGAAAGAGCCAGAGATTCGTCCTCTTGTCAGCAACCGGTCGTCGATTTCGCTGCATTCACTTGGCCGAGAATCAAGTATACACACCCCTCGCTCTCACTCCCCTGCAGCATCTACGCGTAGCATGACCCGAGCAGTCACTCAAGCTGCTGATGCACCACCTATGCCTCCTATCCCGGCATCCGCCTCTGCCAACATGAGCAGGAATGTCAACATGCAACCTAGGAATGCACAGGTAGCCAACGCGGATGGCACTTCTGAGCTCATCGACTTCATCCGAACGGGACCTAACGGGGCAGCGACGACAAATGCCGCCGGCGATCAGCGACAGCATCGCATCTCACGAACCGTCGCTCCATTCCGCACAACAATGGACTCTGATCAGCTGCAAGAATGGGGTGATAGGATCGCTGCCCAGCCGGATCTGAAGCTCAACACCAACATTCCTGTCAGCAGTATAGCACCGAGCGTGAAGAGCGCTTCTTCGGCCAAGTCTTCAAATCGAGCTTCTGCCAACTCCAGGTCAGCTCTGCTGCAACACAGTAGCGCTAGCACGACCAATGACTACACCCAACCTGCATATGGTGAACATCCACCTCGTTTGACTTCTGCCGTGCCAGGAGCGGTACGATCAGGCGGTGGTGATGCTGTGCCGAAAACACGATCCAGGAACAAGGACCCTTACGCTATTGATCTGTCTGACGAAGAGGACGAAGATCTCCTTACAGCTCTGCCAAAGAACAGACGTCAGGAAGAATCCCTCATTGACTTTTTGCGCAATTCCGAACCACCTGTCAATAACAATCCACGTACTGCGGCGAACGGAACTCCGGCCAAGCCGCAAAGCGCGAGTGCAGCCTTTCCACCACGTCGTGGTAGCTCTCAGGCGGCCCCAACAGGTGGCTTGAAGACATTCGGAGCGGATGCGGTGTCCATGGGTCGTCGCGGGTCCGCTCCAGGTCGTGACGGCCCACAAGTCCCTCCCAAAGCGAATGCACCTAATGGCACAACTGCCATTGCCGTCGGACCCATCACAAAGCCTCGTCAACTTCTGGAAGCGCGCAACGATGGAGCAAAGAGCACGAATCTGGGAGGCACGAGGGATCTAGCTGACTTTCTGAGAAGCTCTGGACCACCGGAGCCTCCGCCCAAGCCAGCCAATGATCCATTACGCGGTGCAGGCATGCAAATGCCTCGATCAGACCCGATGAAGAGGCACAATAGCAAAGCCAGTATCAGTGCTAGCACAAGCAGCAAGAGAAGTCTTAGTGGCTTCTTTGGCGGGATCTTTGGTTCAAGACGAAAGCAACAACAAACTGCTGGATATCTGGACATGTGAAATGGTGGGAAAAGTGAAGAAAGATTCTGAGTGGGATCTTTTCTTGGATTTGAATTGGATTTGAAATGGCCTTTTTTTTTAATTTACTCTGCGAGCGCGGCGTTTTTTCCCCGTCTATCGTGCTCGCATTTACAGCTTCTAGATCTTGGGTGGGAGGGGTTTGAGCAGCAGCACTACTCTGGTCGCTTCCTTTGTGTTTTCTGAGATACCGTACATTCGCGAAGGGACAAAAAGCCGCAGACAGGACAATGAGGGAGAGATGATCATCAAGAGAAGGAAAGAAAGGAATTCTTCGCGTGGCCATGGCTACAACCAATACTGTACAGCTGTGTAGCATAGTGAACCCCGATGAGATATGTGAAAAGGCGGAATATGCCGCATATTCTTCACTTCATGCATACCGCATCCTGGACAATGCATTGGATCGTGTGGATTGGTAAGGATTGATGTCTCAGGTTCTTGCTCTGATCCCGAAAGTCCGCAATCAGGATGCCATCCTTCTTCCACACGTGAAGCATACCAGAATCGCTTTTTAGCTCGGAGACAAGGTATCGACATTACTAATTCGGTCGGCGCAACATGTGCAGCCGGGGCCGTTCTTCCTCCATAACTTTATACCACTTCACTTCCATCCATATAGCTTAAGCTTGAGCTATTGCAGCACTTCCACTGAACCTTCCAAATCACATCCAATACTACTACTCTCACCACCAACATGGCGACCAATGGAACCACCCCAAAAATCATCCTCTACACAAACCACCGCTGTCCCTACGCCCATCGAGCCCACATTACCCTCAAAGAACTCTCTATTCCCTTTGAAGAAGTCATCATAGATCTCGATACTCCACGTCCACAATGGTATCTAGATATAAATCCAAGAGGTCTAGTCCCAGCTATAAAATTTGAGAAAAATGAAGAAATCATTACGGAATCTGCTATTGTTAGCGAGTTTCTAGGTGCTGAGTTTGGGAATGGAAAAGTGGTGCCAAAATCGGCACTCGAACGAGTAAGTCTACATCGTATGGTCCACCTTCGGTGGATATGGACTGATATATGGATTGTATAGGCCAGAATTAATTTCTTCGTCGATACCTGGAACACAAAAATCTCCTCCCACATGTTCCCAACACTCCTGGCCTCAGATCCAGAAGAAAAACAAACCAAAGCTACAGCATGGGCCGAAGCCGTAGAAAAAGAAATCGAACCACTCCTCGCAAATGCTTCGCCATATTTCAATGGATCTTCGACTCTAACGTTTGCAGAAGTCCATGCTGCTCCTTTTGTTGTGAGATGGTATGCGCTTGGAAAGTACGAAGATTTGATTCCGAAATCTTTGATTGAGAAATTGGATTCTTTGCCGAATTTTAGTCGTTGGGCAAAGGCCATTTGTGAGAATGAGAATGTGACAAAGGTGGTCGATTGGGAAGGTAGTGTTGATGGGATGAGGAAGAGGGTGGATGAGTTTAGAGCCAAGGCTGCTGCTGCGAAGAAGTGAGTCTCAAACACTCTCTTGATTGGCGAAATCGAGGTGACCGAGTCCAAGTAGTGCGAGACTGTGATCAGACACGTAGGAGACAACGACTTCTTAGGACACACTCTTTACATTAGACAGATATCATCTTTCTCGTCCATCATGCTACACTAAGAGTACGTAAAGGTACACTCTTGCCTATGCCGCTCAAATCACAAACCTGCTAGGAGCAAGCGATACAATACCCCCAACTCCATGCCAGGTTTCGATTGCAAGCGCCAGTCTCAAAATCATGCCATTCTGTAGGTCCAGCCGTAGCTGCGTAGGTATCTTCGTTTCGTGCTCCTACTCCGCCGACTTCGTCTCCAGTCCACTCACGCTTCTACCATGCTCGCCATGCCCGCATTCTATGCAAGGAGAGGCTCCTTTTGGCTGTCGAGAATTTCTTCATGGGTAGTAGCCTCAGGGACTACCGGGTTATCCTTTGGTGCCGAAGGGAAGTCATCACTCTTGACTGCCGGCTCCGGAGTCACCTTCTCGGCGGTCTGAGGGCTGACGATACCCTTGTCGACGGCGGCCTGCTTGCCTTGTCCCATCGCCTCAGAAGCCTTGGCGCTAACGTCCTTCAGGGCATTCTGACTTGCCTCCCAGGCCTTGCCAGTGTGCTCAGCAGCAAGGCCACGGACTTGGCTGACTTGCTCAGAAGCAATCTTGTGCGCGTTGCCGAGGTGCTCGTCGATGAGCTCCTTGTTGGTGATGTAGATCAGCGGGCTGAAGAAGAGGACGGTGGTGGAGAGGAGGATGAAACCCCAAGCTGGCATGATTCGAACGAGCCAGTAGGTCAGGAAAGCACTCAAGAAAACCTGCGGAACACGTTAGCTAGATATCAAAAATGCGGAAGTCACGATAATGCTTACGCCGACTGTTGCAAAGAGGTTCTCAGCGAAAACGATACGTTGGAACTCGATGACAAAGAAGTTGACAAGTTCAGCGAGATCGTTAAGCACGCTCTCGACGGTCTCTGGTGGGATTCTGTAGTATGCCCGCGGTCGCATCTTGCTGGAGATACCTTGACCCAAGGCCAGTCTACCAACGCCCTCGAGTGCTGCAGTGATTCCAAGCACAATATAGGAAGCCTTGAGGAGGTATCGGACGACTGGAACATAGCGAGCGATGAGGATGGTGAGGACAAAGGTGGCGTAGGTAATGGCGGTTGCTCTCGGGTTCTCCCAGGCGAAGAGGTTGTAGAAGAAGGAATGGTAGTGGGTCAAGTCTTGGCCATTGGCGGTTTGTGTCTTTGGCACCTGCTTGGAAGCGGCGAGGTTGCCAAACTCGTTTCGTGTGGCATTGGCCTCACCGCTGACCTTCTCGGCGACTGGGCCATTGGCGAGTGTCTGCACCGTCTGCGAGTTTTGGATGCTGGCCATTGTGTTCGAGGCGGTCTGCTGAGCGTCTGCGAGAGACATGTTAGGATTGTTGTGGTCGAGGTGTGCCTGATGTGAGATATCAGGCGGAGTGGGCGGAGATGCTGGGTACTGTTGATAGCGCTGTCAGTCGGAGCTCGAGGCTGCGTGTTGTAGGCGATGGAGGTAGAGGGATAGGTGGCAGGAAGTGTTTGAGTGCAGGAAAACAGGAATCTGCAGTGACGTGGTGCTTGCAAAGGGAAGGCGCTTCAGGCACCACGACTTGCAGATGCAAGTGCAAGCGCGGTGACTGCATGCTGGCCGTGAATGAAGAAAGCTGGCAGGAGCATCTCGTAGCTTACCTTACTCTGGAGGAAGGTCTTGGTCTCTTCGTTCTCGACAGTCTTGTCGCTGCTGAGTTCTGGGTATGCGGCCTCGCTGCCGGCTTGGAACGACTGGTCTACAAAAGCCATCGTTGATAAGGAGAGAGCTCCAAGACAAGGGTGTCTCGCTTAGCCAATTTCGAACAGCTCCAATTCCCTCTTTGTGCTCGATGCGATGTTTTCGGCGGATTTGCTGGTGCTGGCGGCGATATGTACAGCAGCTGTCTGGCGGTGTGCACTGCAAAACAAATTGTCGTCTGTGGGAAAACTGTTTTGGTTCGTCGCGCACGGCTCACAGCTACTGATACCCTGAACTTTAGGTCACAGTAGCTTGCTGAGGCGCTTGTTCACCATGACCTCAACAATACGTCGCGTTTTTACCTGCCCACAACCTGTAAGCACCTCATCTGCGCCTGCCATGCATGTCATTGCTCAGATGGGCAATCGTCCACACGACACTCTGTTTCACATACAACAGTGTCTCTTTCCCACGTGATAATACCCAGGTACAACTCCTCACACGCTGAAGCTTCGCAATCACATGAAGACGGCGCTTGTGCTGGCCCGGCAGCAACGGCACCGACGTGCCGGATGAACTCTGAATCGCAAGGCCGTAAGGCACACCAAGAAACTGACTTTCGTGCCTCCATCTCTTGCTTTGACTTTTTCCTGACCACAGTCAGCCGGGAAGTCGTCGTGCGCGAGTATATCCCGAAAGTACACCCTCCAGCCTTTCCGCTGATCGAACGAGGATGAAATGTGACCTGAGGGCTAAATTTAGGGTCAGGCATCAAAATCCGCCATCGAACGACGTATGCTCTTGGGTTTGTGGCGACATGTTAACCCGCTCAGCTGGTAAGGCTGTGTTCCCACGTCATCCGTAGTATATAGGTACATCGCCAACCCGGCAAATTTTGGGCGGCCCTTCGCGAGAGAGCACCCAAAAACCAAACGAAGAAGGGCTCGTCCCATGAGAAACACCTTCGCGAAATCGATGAGCCAGCCTGTGCCGGCACAGGAAGCCAGAGGACCTGCACCAAATTCATCCGCCCAACATGTCCAACGAAATTGCGAGTGCCGGATTATTGAAGCTCCAGTGGATACGATTGCCCAGATAACACGGGATGGGGATGTGCCACTTTTGAGCATCCAGACTGGGGATACCGACAAGCTGAACCTCGTCGCGAAGCCACACGATGGACGTGTACAATATGTGGTCGTGACTTCCACGAATTCGGACGTCATCAGCTTCTCAACATACGACACCATCACAACGTGCCAACTGATGCGATTAGCATATCCGCTGGGCAAGATTCAGGTCGAGGAAGTACGATCGGAGTTGTGCTTCTGGCTGCCAAAGCTATGCACTCCTCCCAACGAGCCCATGTCCATTCGGCGCATGAATGAGATTTACACCAATGCCTATGCGGTAATAGTAGCAGATCCCGACATTTTGCGAACTCCGAAGAACACAGCCATAGATGAGCTGAAGTTGCGGTTGCCAGCCCTATACCGCAGTCAGCCACAGCTTGCAATAGTCAAGCGCATTTTGCTCGCAGCAGACGGCGGTCTCATAGATGTGCAAGCGGCTCTCACAAGATCCAGGAACAGCCAGCGGATCTCAAGCTCGAGTAGACCTTCTGGAACTGGAGACTTGAGACGAAGCGCAACAACAGCAGGAAGCAGAAGACCAAAGAACCCGGACAGTAGAAGAAGAACGAGAGAATGTTAATATCAAACCACCTACTACCACATCAACCAATCTACTGCAAATAATCCCCATTGGTCTCCTTATGCACCACATCAAACAATGGCTTCGCAGAGAACCAACCCGCCCTACTCGTCCCCACAGTACGATGCGTATACTGCGCCTCCTCCTCCCCAATACTAATCGGCTTCTCCCCACGACTCGCCGCAGCCGCCTCAGCCATAAGCTGACTATGACAACACTTCTCCAAACTCACAAACCAAAAAATCGTCTCCTCAATCGTCTGCCCCACAGTCAACAACCCATGATTCTGCAACAACGCAGCCTTCTTATTGCCCAAACAAGCCGCAATATCTTTCCCTTCTTTCTCAGCCAAAACAACTCCATTGAACGAATCATAAACTACATGATCGTTATGAAACGCACAACCGTCTTGTGTCAATGTATCGAGTTTACGTCCGAGGGAACACCATGTTCGGCCGTAAATCGAATGCGAATGCGCAGCGCAGTTGACATCTGGACGTGCGGCGTGGATTGCTGAGTGGATCATGTATGCTGCTGTATTGAGCAAACGAACTTCTCCTCCGTCGATCACTTTTCCGCTGTGGTTGACGAGGATTAGGTCGGATTTGTTGATCATGCTGAAGGCGACGCCGAAGGGGTTGACCCAGAAGCAGTCGGGCTGGCGAGCGAGCGTTAGCGAGCCATATGAACCGCAGGCGAATCAAGCACCATATTATCAAGCATCTACGTATCGCCTTCGGCGATAGAAAGGGGGAAAGACTCACATCAACAGGATCCCTCAGCGTAATATGTCCAGCAACACCTTCATCAAATCCCAATTTTCCAAAAATCCTAAAAGCACAAGCTAAACGACCTTTTAAATATTCTCGTTCTTTGTATTTATCTTCGAATTTTGGTGGTCTAAAAACCATTTCATAAAATCAGTCTTCAGACTTCGCTTCGCTTCGTCTGGAATGACTTACCTCGGAAACTCAGCCATCTTACCCTGAGCAATCGTCTTCTTAACACCAGGTTCCAAAGTCGCTTGACCGACTGGCTCATCACTGTGGCCGTTACCATTCGCCGTCATGATGGGAATGTCTTCTGCGTGTGGTGCCATTTTGAAAGTCTTCAGGTTGATATCGTTGTAGGAAGAAGAGAGGTTGTCACCGGCGGTAATTACCAGATGTCAGACTGGTGAGGTATGAGGTGGCGACGTCTGTATAAAACCGAAAGCTTCTCGGTCTGCAGCGCCCTATCAAGATACCCCGCAATGCTTTGTGCCAGTGGTAAAGCTGGTGGGCCGGTATCGTTCCTTTCGGCCAACGACAGAGATGATGCTGACCGCCTCGGGTAACTTAACGGTCGTAATTCTTGGTGAGCGCATGCGCCGAGAACTCGGACTTGCCTGTCACGAACTTTTGTAGGTTGCTGGGCCATTGAACTTATAATCCTTGAGCATTGCGCCTTTCCATTGACACTGGAATCTCAAAGCAGTACTGTTAGCGCGAGGAGCATGGAGTAGACGAAGATGTTGGCCTTGGCAGAATGTGACAGCGAATCGAAACGACGATGATGCACCAGCGCTACACGAACCGAAAAGCGACAATGCCCATTGTGCCGACTTTCCGATTTGCATCTTCGATATACTGCAGGTGCTGCAGCTGATAGAGAATGGATGTCTGGGATCATGGTCAGCATCACCCACTCATGTCGCAGTAGAAGAGATCAGCAAGCTTGTCATCAAACACTGGTCATACGAGATATGAAAACTTGACTGATTACAACTCCAAAAGAAGAATACTCTGCCCTGATCCTTCACGATCCGAGAGCAAGTCGTGGTCCAAAGCAACGCAACCGCAAATCAAAGGTATCTTCTTCGAACACGTCCATCCATTCTAAGCGCCAGCTTATCAGTCAAAGGTCTCATCTGCATCCTCGAAATCTGCTTCGGATTCTTCGTCTTCCTCATCGTCTTCGTCATCATCAACAGTATACTTGCGCTTTGGCGCGGCTGCAGCAGCGCGGCGGGCTGGTCGAGCAATCGTCGTTGATGGCTCATCTTCATCCTCGTCGCTGAGAATGTCATTGGCGATCTGGTCTGCGTCCTCTTCTTCGTCGTCAGATGAAGGGAGCTTCTTCTTCGACTTGGAAGCACCAGCCTTGGCCTGGGATGCTTGGACCTTCTTCGCATATGCCTTGGCAGCTGGTGACAGAGCAAGTGGCTTCGGAGCAGGAGCCGCCGGCGCCGGAGCCTTCTTGGGCTTGAGAGCCGTGGCCTTTGCCTTGGGTGCTGCCTTCGGCTTTGCAGCCGCTTTGGTGGCCGCCTTTGGAGCAGGCTTTGGTGGTTCATCGATGTCCATCGAATCCTCGTTCTCGGACTCCAGCATAGTACGGTTGGCAGTCTTCTGAGGAGAATTCTGTGCCAATGCCGCCCAGTCAGTCTCATCTGCTGATATGTCCTCGTTGTCCAGATCTGCAAGGTTCTTCTTGCTTGGCTTGGCCTTGAGACCATGGCTGCTCGTGGGCCGTGACGTAGAAGCCGTGTGGAAGAGACGAGTCGCGCTCTCTTGAGCACCACTACCGATGCCCTTGACCATGGCCGAAACATCATCAAGCATGTCGTTGCCTCCATCGGACTCCATATCCTCATCAGAGTCAGACTCAATCTTGTACTTGGCCTTCTGAGCCGCGGCACGACCACCACGGCTGGGTGCTGGCGCTGGCTTGGAAGCTGCCTCCTTGGCGACGGCGGCAAAGACATCATCGTCCTCATCCATGTCGTCGTCAGATTCGATTGTCTTCTTTGGTCGGGCTGGTGCCTTCTTGGCTGGCTTAACCACTTCTGCATCAGAATCCTCGACAACCTTCTTTGGTCGACCTCGTGGCTTCTTCGCCGGCCCCTCTGTGTCTGTCGAATTCTTCGACGTAGGCTTCGACGCTGGCTTCTTCGCCGGCGCCTTGGAGAACGCGGTGTCTATGCTGATCTGCTTCTCAGCAGGCGGAGCTGCAACAGGCTTCTGCTCAATGCCATTAACCATGGGGTAGGCGCCAGCCGGCTTCGACTCTGCTTTCGCAGCCATTCCAAGAAGGCCGTTTATAGCCTTGGACTTCGTTGTCTTCGGCTTCTTGGGAGCGAAGTCAGATTCCGAGCCGTCACTGTCGTTAGCCTTGCGCTTCTTTCCAGCCTTGCCTCCTATGCCAAGCTTTCCCGAAGCACGACGGCCCTTAGCCTTGATCTTCTTGTCGCGAGCCTTCTCCTCGTCAAGGTATGCCTGGAACTCGGACCGTAGCTCGCTGAGATCCTCTTTCCATAGAGCTTGGGGAGTCTTGGCGGTAAGATCGTCAATTTCAACCTCCTTGTCGCCGATCTGCTTGCGAAGCTTTGCAACACGCTCCTCTGTGAGGGACCAGATGGCCATGCCGAGCAGGTAATCGAAGTCATTGGCACCAGCAGCGGCCTCGGCGTCATCAGAGTCGTCGTTATCTTCCTCGACAACCTCCTCGAGCTCGCCTTGCTTCTTGGCCTCGATTACCTTCGGGAAGCGCTTGAAGCCGAGCTTGTCAAGTTCCTTAACCAGGACAGCCTTCTTCTTCTTGCTCACCACAAGCTCGTTCTTGATGATCATGTCCACAAAGCGAGCCTGGTTGGTCAGCTTATCGAGCTCTTTGTGCAGCTCAGCAAGCAGATATGCTTTTCGCTCTTGATACTTCTGAAGGCGAACGTGGTAGAACTCCTCGAGAATGTCCAGAGGGCTCGAATACTTGTAGATTCGACCTTGAGGGTCGAATGCCACCAAGTTGGTTGTGGCCTGAGTATTGGTGAGCTTGAAAAGTTCTTCCAGCTTGTCCCGGTGCTGTTCCAGTGTCTTCGCCTCCAGCTTGATCTCGAAATGGACCGTCTCAGGCGTGTTGTACTCGACGTAATCCTTGATAAAGGACGGTGTCTTCTCAGCCTTGATGATGTCTTCCAGCTTGTCCTTGAAAGCCTGAGTCCAGTAGTGTACTGGCAGCTCAGTGATTCGGACAGTGGTGTCACTAATTGCTTCGATCTTGCCGGTGAATTTGAATCGATGGTCGTCCACCTGATCAGTTTGACCTGTCCACCCACGGTACCAGGGCGTCATTGGCTGCATAGCGTCCTTCTCGCCAATTTCCATGCGACGAATGAGGTTGTCGATAACGTCATCTGGGTTGTACTGAGGGATTGATGTGCTCCAGCCAGTACCGATACCTTCTGCGCCGTTGATGAGGACCATTGGTAGAATAGGGACGTACATTTCGGGCTCAATTGTCTTGCCGTCATCCATGTTGTATGTCAGCAGGGCCTCGTCGGACGGGTTAAAGATCTTGCGTGCGAATGGTGACAGTCTCGTGTAAATGTAACGGGCGCTGGCTGCATCGCTACCTCCTTGCAAACGAGATCCAAAGTTACCGCTGGGCTCAAGAACGTTCATGTTGTTGGAGCCGACGAAGTTCTGCGCCATCGCCACGATGGTCTGTTGAAGAGACGCATCGCCGTATGGATAAGCAGTGAGTCCAGAAACGAGACCCGCGAGCTCGACGACCTTCATGTCCTTCTTCAAATTGCGGCGGAAGGAGGTATACATGACCTTTCGCTGACCTGGCTTGAGACCATCGATCACTGACGGGATCGAACGCTGATTGTCGGCCATCGAGAAAAGAATGAGCTCCTTGTTGATGAAGTCATCGTAGGTGATCTCCTCAGTTCCGGACATGTCAAGGTAAGTACCAGGAACGAAGTTCTGGAGCCAGGTCTTGCGAGCATCTGCCTTCTTCTTGGAGAACGCGAGCTCGATCAGCTCTGGCTCATTGTCTTGCATGGCGTGGAAAGTCTTCAAGTGCCTATCCAGATCCGCGAAGTAGATCTGAGCATCTCTCGTGTCGGAAGTACCCAATCCCTTGTAGTACTTGTGGTCCCAGCCCTTTGAATGCCCGGGCTGCTGTCGCCACGCTTCGTATTCTGGCATTGTGAAGAAGTCGTGCTTAGCCTTCGGATGCTTTGGGTCGCCTTTCCAGACCTTGACGATGGGCGTGATAAACTCCAACAAGAAGCCTGGAATCTTGAGCAGCGATGGGAATTGCACTTGCAAGAAGTTGATGAGAAGACCTTTGATATGGGACCCATCGTGATCTTGATCGGTCATGATCATGATGTGGCCGTATCGCAATCCCTGGGTATCGGTATAGTGCTTCTTGTGCTGAAGACCGATGAATTTCTTGATGTTCTGAATTTCTTGATTCTTCGAGATTTGGTCGACAGATGCGTCACGAACATTGAGAACCTTACCACGCAGCGGGAAGACACCAAAGAGGTCAGGATTGACCACAGCACGACCCGCCAATGCCAAAAGCGCGGCTGAGTCACCTTCGGTGAGAATCAAGGTGCACTTGTGGCCGTCCTTGGTTCCAGCCTTGTTCGCATCAGTAAGCTTGGAATGGTTCATGCGCTGACGTCGGCCTCCGTCAGACTTTGCAAGCACCTTGTCCGCCTTTTGCTGTGCGAAATGAAGGATGTTGTTCACCACCTCGGTCTTGGCGATGTCTTTGAGGAACTTCTCGCTGACTTGAGGCTTGCTCCCAAACGCAGAGACCTTGGTGGTGAGCTGCTCTTTGGTCTGGGATGTGAAGGCTGGGTTGACAATCAAAGCGTTCACAAACAGGAAGATGTGGTTCTTGAGCTGCGCCTTCTTCAACTTGACGCCGCCTTTGTTCTTCTTGTTGACAATCTCCTCGAGCTTGTCGCAAATCTGGTCTGCAATGTAATTGACGTGCGAGCCTCCGGATGTGGTCGCTATCGAGTTGACGAATGAGACTTGCTGGAAGGAGCCATCCGAGACCGCAAACCCGATCTCCCAGCGCTCGTGTGGATTATCCGTCAAGATGACCTGTTCCGGTGCCGCACCATCGTTTGTGATGTTCTCGGTCTTGATCGCCTTGGTGTACATCTCCATATACGACTTGAATTTGGAGATTCCGATGCGCTTGTCATCCAGATAGACTTTGACACCCTTGCATGTACCAGCCATATCGTAGACACGACGCTTGACAAGAGCCTCGAAGTCTTCATCCATCTTCTCCATGCCGAATTTGCTAAAGTCCGGTCGAAAGGTGATACGCGTGTAGTCGGTGCCTTTAGTCTTGGTGATTTTTGCCTTGTCCATGATGCTCATGTTCTTGCGCCATGTCTGCCGGTATTGCTGCTTCGATTTGGAGTCAACCGTGTCCAGCTCGAAATGAGTGGAATAGATATTGGTGAGCTTTGCACCGTATCCATTTCGGCCACCAGTGGTCTTCGCCTCCTCATCGTCATAGTTGGACGATGTGAGAAGGTGGCCAAAGATCATTTCAGGGATGTAGATACCCTCCTTGTCGTGCATCTCGATCGGGATACCCTTTCCGTTGTTCTTCACGGAGATGACACCCGCATCGCGGTCAATGTCCACCCTCAGCTCGTTCATGTTCTTGTCACGCTGCTTGTTGTCGGCCGCGTTGACCAGGATTTCGTCAAAGATCTTGTAGAGACCAGGAACGAACGTGACTTTGCGATTCTCCATGGCCTCAGTCTCCGAGTTGAAGACCCACATCTGCTCTGTCGTCTGTTCCACTGAGCCAATGTACGTGTCCGGTCGCTTCAGGATATGCTCAAGCTGTGTGAGCTTCTGATACTGCTCAGAGCCCTTCTTCGCCTTCTGCTCCACCGGGACGTCCATGTTGAAGCTCTCGTTGGCGATGTCCGCCAGTGGCTTCCCAGAAGACTTCTTCGCTGCAGGGGCCTTCTTCTGCTTCCTACTCGAGGGCGGTGTGTTGTTTGCGGAAAGTAGCGAGTCGTCGTCGTCTGAGTCGGCGGCGTCGACGTCCGAGTTCTCTTCGTCCGAGTCAGGTTTCGCGCGCTTCTTTGGCTTTGGTGCAGCTTTAGAAGCAGCAGCTTTCGGCGCGGCTTTGGTGGTTGTTTTGAGTGTTGTCTGTTTCGTAGCTTTTGGTTTGGCTGGCGCTGCAGCCTTTTTAGGGGGAACCTTCGCCTTCTGAGTGAGGTTTGTTAGCGCATGTGAGAATGGCGATGCATGTGAGAAAGATGCAGCATGTGATCAACGGAAGTGAAGTTTGGCATACCGGCTTGATCTCAGGCTCGAAATCTGACGAGGCGTCCATATCGAATGCGGACGCATCCATCGAGTCGTCCATGTCGGCCATGGTGTCCAAGTTGTTTTCCCAGGTTTCTCGCGCACGCGCTGTTGTTGTTGCGAATGGTTAGTTGCTGCGGCAAATAGAGCGCAGCTGCGACGCGGACATCAAGTCGCAGTCGGCAGTATCCAAGTGGCAAGCGAGTGTGTTTGCTGCCACCGCTGTCGTTTGGTGGTGGTTGTGGTGTTGAAAGACGAGCAGATCGTCTTCGCGTAAACAAACGCGGGTAGAAACAACACGACGGTTGACGAGAAGGGTAAGCGCGCTTCAAGGGTCTCAATCCTGAGGCATTCATGCAGCGCCAAGGCTGCAAGCACTTTCACCTCTGCCTCCACCTTCACGTTGCGAAGAGCATGTGCATGGTAAAAGCTGCATGTGTTGACGATTTCTTCGTCACCGAGTCCGGCACTTTACCCAATACTAACACCTGCAATTTCATGACACCGAAAACATCCTGACTAAGTGTCTTCATTTCAGCAGCCTTGTCGTTCGACACATCGCCGCCATTACCACGAGTCGAGAATATTCATCGGAAGAGCGATGACTTATGACCGGCCGGCTTGATCACACAGCTCATGAAGATGTTCTCTAGACAGAATACTAGAGTCGCCAAGAACGCAAATCATCGACACGGGCACGCGACGTGGCGAGATATAGGCAAAGATGTCTGGTTGAAGCGAAGGACACAATCGAACTAGTCGGTAGAAGAGCTTGAACCTGCAGCAGTTACATGCAAATGTGGAGAGAATTCCTTGGAGAACCGACGCTGTTCGCATCAATGACGACGTTGACCATATTTACCAGGCGAGCATGGCTACCTAGATGCGACCTGATCTTCCCAATGGAAGTTTTGTCTTTCCGCGGAATCTCAAAAGCCAACTCGTATACCGTAAAACAACGAAACAAGATGAAACTCGTGTGCTTACTATGATTTTGAGCAGGAGTACCTCAAGGGAACAGTTCGAAGTCTTTCACCATGATAGGATGGAGCCATGATCAGCTATTGTAGCTTTTGAGAAATCCTCGTCGAAGCGCTGAGTTGGCTATCATATACCATCTATCACATCATATGCATACACACCCAACATCATTATATTCATTCATATACATCCCCCTTTCATCCCATCTTTGCTTCTACACTACATCCTATGCACACTATCATTCTTACTCCACCTCCTAAAAGTCTTCCCACAAAAATAAAACAAGATCCCAAAACTACACCAAAGCGTAATCAAACTCATATTCGTCATAATCGGCGGAATAAACCCACTCTTCATAATCCAAGGAGTAATAAATTCCGCAAACCCATATCCCCATAGATTCTTATTAACTGTGATGCTCACCATGAGACTTCCAGCCACAGGTTTGTACGAGTCGACGGCGTACGTGGTTGCCATGGCAGGGATGGCGGCGACTTGGATTCCGGCGCAGGCGAAACCGACGATGACGATGACTTCCCAGCTCCATTTGCGGTCGTAGCCGAATGCGACGATGAAGTTTCCGAGGATCATGATGAAGACGTATGGGACTGGAAGGGAGGAAGATTTGTTAGTAGAGGTTGCTTTGCAAGTTTTGGGAGTTGGTTCTTACTCATTGCTGGTAGTCTCATCTCGGGTTCACGGATACCACGATTCTTCTTGGTGGCGCGAGCGCTGACCCAATCGCTGAGAGGTCCTGCTGTGAAGAGACCGATCATGGCACCAATCAGGATGGCGAAATTCATGAAACCAATGCTTTGTGGGCTGAAGTTGTAAGGTGGAGCAGCGAAGTTCTGGGACTGGGTAAGGTTGAGGGTGAGGAAAGAGCTGCAAGACCAGGATACGACGAAGGAGGAGAATTCGACGATTGGGAATGCGAAGAGCTTCCATGGGATCCAGAGATCGAGGAACATGCTCTTGAGTGGGTTCGGGGTTGGCGTATAGATGCCCCATTGCTGTTTACTTGGGGCGCCTTTACCAAGCCATGGGTCTCGAGCAGCTGTGTCTTGACGAGACAAGGGGTCGTGGGTTTGGACTTTGGAGATACCCGTTTTCTCGACATCCTGATTAAAGTCAGTAAGCGTACTGTAGCGCCGCTGAGAGGGGAGGGCCTGTTTTACGTAAGGAATTAGTTTTCCTTTGTAAGTGTGGCATAGTGCACGAACCTCGACATTGTCGGCAGAACTAGAGTTCTTTGAGCTCGTGTCAACCGTCTTCACACCGCTTCCGCCAATAAACTCATCCGGATGTTGTCGATGCCACTTGGTCTCTGGGAACATGAAAATGACCATCAGAATGGAGAGACCTATCAGGCCAGTGTTGAGCCACCAGAAATTGCGCCAGCCAACATGCAAGTCCATAACGCCGGAGATGATCTGTCACTCGTTAGGTATGTAAGTCAGAGGAGCGCTATCAAGACACTTACTGGTCCAACCATCAAGCTGCCCATGTATGCTACCCAGTATAGTGTATTCCAGAAACCACGATCGTGCAAGAAGAATATGTCGGCGATGACTTGTGGCTGAATGGTCTCAGCAGGACCGGCACCAATGCCGTTCAAGACGCAAGCACCCATGAATTGTCCGTATGTCGTGGCCTTGGCGCGCCATATCGATGAAGCAAAGCAGATGATCTGTGAGAGGATGAAAACCGGTCGACGTCCGCAGGATGTACTGATCGGTACCCTGCAGCTGTCGTCAGCGAATTGCTTTGTCCCTCTCAATTGAAAATGCATACCAAATGAAGTTGCTGAAGCCAAGAACCAAAATGCAAACACCAGTGAACTTGACCACGTTATGCAGATCAGAATCAAATTCCTTGATGTATGACGGAAACATAGGCGCCAATGCAAGTGGTCCAAAGCCCTGGGTGAAGGTGACCATTGTCGTAGCTACGATGCAACATGTCTTCCAGAACGGGCTCCAATTCAGAGGATCGTGTCGATCGTCAGAAGGTTGAGGAACCAGAACGTGAGATTTGCCCTTGACGAAGTGATGTGAGCCCACATCTGTCATGACCTCTGTGCCCGGGACGATATCGACATGAAGCTCATTCTCCAGCTCATGGAGCTCCTGCATTTTGAAGTTGGTTAGCGGTATGTCATCGGCGGACAACGCGTGCGCCATTGCAAAAGTACGTGCCTGGGCATTGGTGTTCATCTCCATGGCTGCTGGCTTTATTTGACGACCGTGCCGACAAGGCTGGTTGATCGGGATGCCACGAGGGATGCAAGAGAAGTGGGACTCTAATATCACTCGCGAAAGGGGTTCCTTAAGGATGCTCTGTTGTTTCCCAGCGACCCTGGCAGTGTCGCGAACGTTGTACAAGGAAGCAGTGTCGGCGAGCAAGCTTATTTATGGGCTGGAGCACGTCAAACTAACGGAAGGGCCACCGCGATATCTAGGCGGAAGTCATGGTTTTTGTAACGGAACGATACCCATGGACAACCTCCTGCAAGGGCGGTATCGACGGCATCTTGGTCTGCACAGTCTGGACTCGACGCCTTCGAAAACACGACCACTGAAATGATTCGTCGAGGACCGCGTGGACAAAGACGGTCCAAGGCCCACATGCTACTCTAAGCGACGCACACAGTGCCGCAAAGTCGATCGACCAGGATTCTGGTCCAACCCGGTGTCGATGATCGTGGAGAAAGTGCTGCGGGCTGAAAGGCCGCATCTGGGGAAGACATCGGATGCGGAGTAGACTGTGAAGGATGCAGTAAGGCCATCATGTCGGCTCCGTAAAACGGCATCTGACACGAGTTGAGAAATCATCTGCCATCGGTTCTGCGAAATAGTCCATATTGTCGACCTCGGGAGGCGCCTTCCCTAGCTGGGTCTCAAGGCTGCACGGCAGTTGGTGAAGGTGCAGATGCCGTGAACCAGGATGACAACCAGCGATTGGCGTAGGCGTTGCAAAAGCGCGCGTGCGTGGGCGAGTGCGAGGATGTTGACAGCTTCATGTGCATAACTTTAGAAGCGAGCCACGTTGTTCCCAGTATCGGCAAGCTAGACTTCGATGGCCAAGGCTCTTCTGCTCTTTGTCGCGTGGTCTGCTCAAGCTCAAGGCCAGATCGTCAAGCTGCAGACTGCCAAGATCTGGTTTCAGCCGGGACAATCCTGCCATCACTTGCAGCTCTCCCCCGACATCTTTTCTTGCTCGCTGTCAGGCACACTGGAGTCTTTCTGTATGTGGTGGTGGTGTTTTTCCGAAACTTCTTGCGTTGATGTCCGTGACAGACTTCAGAATTCGAGATGCTGGCGATGATGACGCACTCGGGCTGCCTCGGGAGTCTCAACTCACTTTACGGTGTACGGCTTCGCTTTCACCACGAAACGCAACAGCTTCCGAACCCTGAGCATGGCGGCATCCGATGTCATGTAGACACTTCAACCAACATGGATCGGACGTACTGTGAAAGTCAATGACAGTCAGCCTCCTTTCGTCACCAAAAGGATGCAGCGAACTTCTCCTGATCATCCACGCAACTCCATTGCCGGCACTCGCGACCAACGACTGCAGCGCTGCAGCAGGTACAGACAGGCTCTGCAAATGGTAGACACCGACTCTCCAGAGTTGCTTCAACACAAAGTGCCATCTTCGCAGAATGAACCGACTGCTCGGAAGCTCCAGCTATCCAGAGAACGCGTACGCGTCGTTCGGTCCGCATACCCAGAAAATCTTTATTTCGGATAGGCTCTGCGAAGAACGCTGTTTGGCGTCGGTGAAGATTTGCGATGACGAGAGCCCAACTGCAGACGATGAGCCTATTATTCAACTGAGTCGGCTGAAAGATACTTACCACGTAAGCAGGCTATCATACTTTAAAGTACGTTGGACCAACGTAGCAACTGCGTGCTCGCCAAGAAACACTCAATGGAATCTTTAAAATGCGAAGCATAGCGAAGCTGTTGCGAGTCGGAGCGAGGACACGCATCCCTCTGGAAGACGTTCCGAGAACATTTTGATAACAGGCAGAGCCGAATGCACACCCGACACACACTATCTCCGTGCCGTCAGCAACGAGAGCCGTCTTTTTCAGCTTGGTGAACAGATCCGGTGCATTGGCCAAACACAGACCTGACTGACCAGCATTTTCTGTGCGATGGAAACACTGTCCGCTACGGTCATGTCCACGATGGACGCGGCCGCGACAGAAGCTGGGACTTGGAGTGTGAGCCTGGATACTCCAGCGCTGGAGACGATGCCGATGTCCTCACAGTCACTTAGGTTGAAATGCAAGTACATCTCAGGTGCATCCACTGCTGAGCACATGCCATGATGAACAACGATACGTGGCGCATATTATCGATATGTGAAATGGCGCCTGCAGTGACCTTTTAACAACGCACTGGCACAATCATCTTTGGTGGCAAATGAGGCAACTTATTCGAAGCCACAGATGAACATGGCAATGCGCATTCTACTTTTGAACTGGTAACAGCTAATCTACTTGAAGTATAGGGATGTTGTGCAGAAGGCGCCAAGCAGCTTGATCTTGCAGCCTTGCAGCGTGAAGATTTGGTCGCCAGAGTCTTCACGATCGCCGGAGATGGCCCACAACCAAAGCCTTGCGAGCGTCATTCGCTCTACGAAGATTTACATTCCACGTGGTGTGGCCACCAACCGTCGCTGTACTGGCCGTCTACCGTTCCCGAGTCACGATTCCAGCTCAACCCACAAGGTCTCTCTTTTCACTAGCACCGGACGTGATCCATTGTGTCTTAGACCAATGCTGGACTCCGTTGGCTTCTCCAAACGGGCAATGGCGGCTTTCAATCTCGCTTCAGTAGCGAATGCGTAAGAGAACTCAATCTTGATGAAGCGTTCAAAGGCTTCACGATCTCGAAGCCTTCGCAGAGTTTGCTTCATCTGCTATTTCGAGTGCTGCTTGATCTTGGCTCATAGCATGGCTAACGACTTTCGTAGCGTGGCACTCGCAGCATACGTGAGCGGCTGATGCTGGTGCCCCAAGAGACTTGCTTCTCGCGATCAGGGGAGCAGTTCTCTTGTATCTTACCCGTGATGTGCTCCATAACGACTTCTCTCACATATGGCATGGTCAACAACATTCGCTGCGTGGCGTTCCCACTGCAGCTGAGCGGCCGGTCTTTCTCACGCAGGAGCCCTTTCTGACGTTCACTGGACCTGTTCTGTTGCGCTTTACGCTCGTGGTGCGCTCTACGACGACTCATCTTGCGCATAGCACGGTGACAAATCTACGCTGCTTGGCCATTTCCACCGCACCTGAACGGCTGCTCTTGCTTCATGGGAGACCTTCCTCAAAATCAATGGACTGTTCTCCTACGTCTTGCACCTTGGACACGCTCATCGGCAGGAAATTTCATGATTCGTTGCCGACAAAGACTTTGATTGTTAGTATCTTGGTTCTGACTACCTCCACGACAAGCATGCATAGTCTGATCCAAGCTCTACCTTTTGCGCTCGTACGTGTCCTCGAAACATGAATCAATGGATTTTGGTCTTACGTCTTGCATCTTCGACACGCTCTTCAGCGACTCATCTTACGCATAGTACGGCCAGGACCCTTGGACGCTTGGCTCTCCCAATGCACCTGAGCGGCTGCTCTTGCTTGCATGTGAGACCCTTCTCAAACCCAATGGATTGTTCTCCTGCGTCCTGCACCCTCGACAAGCTCAATCGCGATTCATCCTGCACAATATCACGGCCAGAAACCTTCGCCGCTTGGCTATCCCACCACACCTGAGCTGCTCGTTCTACCCCAGCTTTATACATCCGCGCCGCTGTGTGGGAGACCTTCTGCAAAATCATTGAATTGCTCTCCTGCGTCATGCACCCTGGACACGCTCACCGGCGACTCATCTTGCACATAGTATGACCAGAAACCTTCGCCGCTTGGCTCTCCCACCACACCTGAGCTGTTGTTCCTACTCGAACTTCACACTCCCGCGCGGTTGCGTCTGACGTCACTGTCACATGCAAAAAGTCGATCAGCAGCGACAATAGGAAGCTCTTCTATTTTAAGACTTTGCACAATACAACACGTGCTGTTGCAGGTGAGTGTTGAAACAGCTCTCTCATTGTCGCGAAAGTCAATGCTATTGTGCAGTTCATCCTCAATTGCACAATAGACGACGGAGGTGAGCAGCTGTCCTCTCTTCATCTCAACTCTTAAGGGACGAACTTCGACTCTTTCTTTTCTTCTTCTTCCTGTACTTCATTTCCAAACCCTTTCGCTGCCCTTTTTTGACTCTTCGAGTCAATTTCAGAAGTGACCAGCTCCGCCTCCACCACACCTCACAGACACCACCACCACTTCCGCGACATCACCTACACCATGGCATCAGCATCGGACGCGCGCGTCGAGCAGGCCAAGCTGCTCGAAGGAGATGGCCGCCAGGTGAACGAGTGGTACTCGCAGGACGAGTACATCCAGCGCCGCCTTGGCTTCCTCGGAGGCCACCCAGACTTCCGCCGCCTCCCTCGCCTGCTCCCAGGCATTGAAGAGGACGCAGATCTCATCTTCGATCTGCAGCAAGAGGCTCTGTCCTCGCAGCAGATCAGAGAGCGAGAGCTCGCCTGCGACGTGGACCCTCTCCTTCCCTTCTCGACCTCCACCAACACAGAGACGCTCGATGACTTCCACGGCTACCCAGCCACTGAATGGGCGCCTGGTTTTGTCCCTCCTGCTGGCGTCCCTCGAGCCGACACTCCTGAGCCTGCCGCTACCGAAACTCCTGGAAACCAGCAAACAGCAAACAACGGCAGCATCTCCAGCCCAAGCGCAGCAGCAGCATCTCTCCCGCCAGCAGCAGCAATGGCTTCCCAATCTGGCACCGCTCTCAATGTCCCGACGCCTAGGACCCTGCAGCATATGATCAATGCCCTTGGCCAGCCGCTCGGCACAGCATCTCCTCCTCCAGCACCGCGCTACAATGCGCAGAACGGAGTCTCTGCAGTCAGCAACCGCCCAGTCAGTGTCCCAGTCAAGACACAGAAGACTCTCAAGCGTTCCGCACCAGCAGCAGACGACGATGAGACCCAATCAAACCACAGCGACGCATCAGACGAGGCTATCCCACCACCTCGCAAGCGATCCAAGGACACTCTCAACGAAGACGATCAATCAGACGTCATTCCCACTCGCACAGGTGCCAAGCTCAGCTTGAAAGCACCAGCGAAGAACTCCACCACCAAGGCCAAAAAGGCCACTGCCCCTGCCGCGACCAAGAAAAACGCTCGCAAAGGCAAACAGCAAGCCAGAGAGAGCAGCGTCTCCTCCGAAACCGCCATCCCAAACCAGCACGACGCCATCGTCACCGGCCGTGCCCTTCCCAAGACCGCTGAAGAAGCCATCGCCGCCGCCAGCATCCGCAAGCAGAAGGTCCTCGACGCCTTCCTTGCCGACCATCCACTTGCCCGCCATCCAGACCTTCCCCCAGAGTTCTTCGACACTGCCAACTACACGAAAGACGAGCGCGAGAACATGATGTCTGGAGACGGAGGCCCTGTGCGCTGTGTCTGTGGTGAGAATGACCCGAATTCTCCTCATGAATGGATCGGATGCGACAACGAGCAGTGTGGTGTTTGGCAGCACCAGGAGTGCGTCAAGGGGGCTTTGCCCAAGTCGAAGAAGAAGAGAGAGGAGGGAGATTACTTGTGTCAGGTGTGTGATCCGTTCGCACACCGGAGATTGCTTCAGAAGCTCCGTAGAGAGAATGTAGTGTAGTTTGAGAAGTGGTGGGCTTGGAGGGTGGTTTTTGCGTGAGTCGATTTTGAGTTTTTGGTATTTGGGTGAGGTGTATAGCTTCACTTTACAGTGAAATTCATGTAAATTCTTGGTCTGACTCCGTGTCTATCTCATGGTCTATGCATCTGCTGTCGTGACTAGTACCTAGACACCAGGGTGTCAGGTGCTTGGAAGGTGGTATTTTCTTCAACTTGGGCTGAATTTCGGCGCTGGGGTGAGGGTTTGTAGTTCTCTTGATAGTGAAAAACGTATGGCTTCTTGGTCTGACTCCTTCTCCTTGTCAAGTCTGTGCATCTGATGTCGTGAATGGTACGTGCTGAGATAGTGCGTTTCCTGTCGAGCTAGTCTGATTTTCAGCGTTGGGTGAGGTGTTTCGGTTCTCTTGGTAGCAATCAGCATCTAAATTCTTGATCTAACTCCTTGTCCCTCTCAAGTCTGTGCATCTGATGTCGTGAATGGTACGTGCTGTGATAGCAGGGTCTCTTTCGAGTTAGTCTGATTTCAGCATTTAGGAGAGACTTTTGGGTTCACTTTACAGTGAACAGCATAGGAGTTCTTGGGTTGACTCCTCCTACCTCTCAAGTCTGTGCATCTGATGTCGTGCATGTTACGTGCAGAAATAATCAGGGTTCGTCCAAGTCGCTCTAATTTTTGGCGTTTGGGTGAGGTATGCAGCTTCTCTTAGTGGTTTTAGCATATAAGTCCTTCTTTTAACTCCTTCTCCCTCTCATGACCTGTGCATCCGTTCTCGTGAATGATATGTGTAAGTCAGTCCGATAACTTCGAGCTACACTCGTTCTTGGCCATTGTAGGTGAAGTTAAACCCCGTTTGTACGTGAGAAGCTCATGCAGAAGCTTAGGAGAGAGAACCCGTTTCGAGGTTGAGAAATTTGGGATCATGCCCTCTGCCCTTCCGAATTCCGGGACCAGCTCACAGCCGACCACAATCAGAATGGCATCGATAGTTTCATGACTGGCGGCCCACGGTACGTCGATGGCATCGAGGAAGCTATCGACGGCGCTGTCTTCACTGGCTATTGGCGGTCGGCTGCGCAGCCCCCCGGTACGAGCCTCCTAAAATGGAGTGAGAACAAGGTCTGCCGTACTAATGTTGACATGTTCAAGTGGGGTGATGGTGCTTCGTTCGAGTTGATTTGATATTAAGGTCTTAGGTTTACTTGCATGTGATTTCTTGGTCTGACTCTTTCGCCCTTCCATACTTTGTGGTTCTATCTTCGTGATTGGTATCAGGTATTCATCGTTGCGGTGCCGAGATACGAGTCTCCTCCCTCGTTGTAGGTGTATTGTTGTGCTTTTACCCCTACGAAGTTGATCAAGAATCGAGAAGCTGAGGGAAGGTAACCTTGGCCACAACACATTCACATCAGTCTTCTATCGCAGCATCACACTGCCCGTCAATCTTATGGCGAATCTCATCGTCAGCATCATTGTTGGACATGCCGTCACTTTCGCGCTCACTGAGGTATGGCCCGGGGGAGCACCAGCCTGTAAGCGGCCACAGGCAGATCTGGAGATACTGCTTTGCAAACCAAGTGACGATAGTGGTGATTGAGCAATGTCTTCACATTGAAATGTTAGCTCGAGGAAAGACCTTCGACCGAGGCAGCCGGGGACTAACCGCTATTAGTCTCGCCATGCTGACCTCGATGCTTCGGCCTTGAACCAAATACGCAGTGACCAACTGCAATACACCCATGTCTATGCTTGGTCTCCTTCGCATCGCGTCTTCTGGTCCTCACTCGGGCCCAAACCCGCAACATTTGAGCCACTCCTTCGCCTGCTTACCAAAGTGCAAGCATCGGTACTGGCCCCCATCCTCGAGCTGCACGCTATGTGCAAATTCCAGACCTTGCCTCCGTTGTTCATGGAGCGATGGCTTCCAGGAGAAGTCGAACGCCGCCTTCCTCTTGGGTTGAACCTCCAGTCACCACTTGTGAGTCAATCACGTTGGAATGTTGTAGAGTGCTTATATCCGGATGACCAAGATGCTTGGGACGTCCAATGGTCGTAGAACAATAGCCGTTGGGTCGGCTACGTACTGCACGACTGCTGTAAGGCCCTAGGAGCGAAGGACATAGCGTCCGTAACGCTCTAGTGGAGCAAATTTCATGAGGTCTGGTACATGATTTTTGGCCTAGAGGGTCAGATGGTGGAGGAGCTGTTTTCTCTTCTCCTGGAAATTCCTTCGTTAGTGTAACCTGTTCTTGGATTGCAGGCGACTCATGCTCAGGCAGTGTTCATTACTCTAGACTCGTTCCTGCTGCCCAGTTGCATGCTCGCTCGAGGGCCAGGTATATCGCCAAGATGCAATGTTAAATTTGGTTCTCGGAAGAACTTTCGCTGATGTGATTCCTGTCCGTATCTCGGCATGGTTGTGCATTTGTCAACAATGCGTGGTGTGTCTAAGCTTCGAGTGGATGCATCCAAATTCCCAGATGGTCGTGTTGACCAAGATGCTGCCAAGAACGCCTGATTGCATGAGTCGAACGCTGACCTCAGACACTGTACAAGGAAGGGGGCCTGCAGATAATAGTATATTTATTTTTGATGTCCAAGTATATAAGCTTGGTCAAATCCTTTCAAATGCTAATTGGGTATCTTCCTTCTGCACATGACGGCAGGGATCGCAATGCAACCAAATGCCAAACGACGTATCTTACAACAAAATGCATGTCCTCGTGGGACTCGCCAAAACTCCATGCTAGAACGCTATCAAATTGAATAGGCCGTATTCATGGCACTGTGCCAGTGACTGTCGTTGGATTCGTGATTTTCTCAAACTCTTTCCTCTTCAGATATGGGTATCATGCGTCCCACTGAACCTGCCGAGCTCCTTCCAGACCTGCGGCCACCTGAAGAGCTGCCGATACTGCTGCGAGCGGAATTGCTGGGCGAGCCACCTGGAGACAAGCCGCGTCCTGGAGACAAGCCGCGTGCTGCAGGCATGACAGGAGGTAGCAGCGGGCTTTCGGGTCGTGCAGGCCGGAGCTGTGGTGTTCCTGGCGCTGAGGCCATCGCTGTCATCTCATGAGCCCCACCATGGGGATTAAGCAATGCTCTTTCAGATGCGTTTCTATCGTGGGCATCACCCTCTGGCGGAGGAGAAGGCGAAGGATCGTAAAGCCAAGCTACCTCCGGATATGCTCGTCCCGATCGTTGTGAAGACTTTCGTGCAAATGGTGCTTTGCCTTGTCTTTTTCGTTGGAACAGGACGAATGCTCCAAGCGCGACAACAACAGCACCAGCTGCTACACCAGTCGCAATGCCGGCAATGGATGCATTTGCTAACGTCGGGGCAGGCGCGGAACCTGCAGTCGGTGCTGCAGTGGATGTCGCACTGAGTGCGGACGAGGATGTCGAGCTTACCCGAGCCATGGTCGACAAAGTCGAAGGGATGAGACTTGTAGACACGATGGAAGTCGATGAGCTCAAGGCACTGGATGTCGAAGGAGTTGGTCTCGAAAAGGGATGTTGCGGTGGTAGTGAAGTCGGTCTTATAGTCATGAATGTAGAAGGTTCCGATCCTGGTCTTGATGTCATTATTACATCTGGTCGCTGCGTGGGTTCTGAAGATGGTGTGGGAAAGAGGCTCTCGATAGGATCTAAGATGCTAGAAGGCAGGTCGAATTCCGAAGCGATGGACTGCACGATGCCGGTTGGCAGTGCTGAGAAGAGGACTGATAATGCATTGGGTTCCCCAGTAGGCTCGGGTTGTTGCGTTGTCGCAGCCGCCTGGCCGACGATGGATATGAGGTTGTTGACACCATTGTTGCTGAATGTATCTCCTACAGGAGCTGATGTAGGCCGTATGTCTGCGCCGGGTGTCTGTTCAGGTCTGAGGTTGTTGTTACCCGACATTGAGATGAGATATGCTGTAGCCGATGCCTGGCCAAGCACGACACTTGTATCATCTGTTGAGTATGCTAAGGGTTGTAAAGAGGAACCATCTTCATTTTGATGCTGCAAGGCTTCAAAGGAGCTTTGGGCGGTGGGTACGAGGCCAGATGTGTCTGTGGCGGAAACCACCAATTCGGTTGGGGCTAAGTTAGCTAGCACGCGGGAGGCTGACGTAGGTCCATAATTTAGGAGAGTCGAAGGATCAGGTCTGGCTCGCTGTGTGGCAGTGTTCTGTTCTGAAAACGCGGCAGCACCCGTTGGAGAACTTGAATGTGGGAATCTCAAGGATGACAGAACTTGTTCTGTTGTAGAGGGTTCAGCTTGCTCAGTGCTGTGTTCCTGTATGATACTTGGCGGTGGCAAGGCTGTATCTCCAGTTCCTGGTTTCTGTAGCGAGGGTGTTTGTTGAGCATTGCCATATGTGGTTGGTGTCGCGTTTGCTGAAACTGTAGTGCTGTGGTCGCGAACTACTGGATTGTTAGCTCATGGAGTCTGGACTTCAAGATCATCTGTATGATACTAACCGATTCCCAACGCTATGGCAAATTGGAAATAGGAAAAGAGAATGATGAAATGCATATTGCCATGAGCGAGCGACGGAAGAGTGCAGCAAATTGTCGAGGATGACGAAACCCAAAGAAATCCGCAGAGACAGGTTGATAGGAAATGGGAGAGAAGAAAGAAAGCCAGGGCCGGAGGATCTCTTAGGCAACTTCTTTACTATAGCTGTTGTGCACGTTCGATCGATTCGCCAACCATCAATGGGCACAGACTGCGGCGATTTTGAAGCCCATGTCCGTGTATAGCAAATGTAATTCCGGCAGGGCACCTCACAGAAAATAAAAGAGTCGGCGGCTTTGGAAATGCTATCCAGCCTACGGGGCAGCATAGGCGAGAATCCTCTGTGGCGCTTGTTCTATATTCGGGCGGATCTCTGCAGAAGCCGGGGGCGCAGCTTCATCTTGGCTGCAGCATCACCTGGTATTTCGAGATCTCCAGAATTGGGTGTCATAATGGTAGGCGTCCCGCTCGTAGTAAGATGGAGGAATGTCGTCCTTTGCAGTACGCACGTAGCAGTCGTCGCACGCCTAAGTTGGTGATGTGTGTGATGCAGAAGGGATGGTGAAAGGCAAGAGAAAGAGGAGAGGCTCGCGCGTGGAAGTTTCCGCGAGCCGGCGGCAGGGGTCATAAATTTGTTTATGTCATCCAAGTAAACACTCCCCGGCCGTCGATTGCTCTTGAGATGTTGAGGTCCATGACTCCCTCATCACTTTTGCGCATGTACCATCCAGAACATTCATACTACGAATGAGAATATGGGTTCTGTTGCTGTCGTTTCTCGTACCTCGCATGTCCTGCCGGACTCCGGACGGGCATCAAACGATGTCTCGGACGCAGGATGCACCACATGGCACGCGACGGAACGAGCTTTACACAGAGCCACATGGCGGTGCGTTCGAGAAACAGATCAAGATCAGGTGTGAATCGAAGGATCTGCTGGTTACGTGAGCTTTCTTTGCGTGAGCACTGAGCATGGAACGGCTCCCTCAACAGACCTCTGTTTGGCCATGAAACACCTCCTGGATCCTGCGACCACGGCATCAGGTGTGCTGGACTAAGAATGCTCATGACTGTGGCTGGACTTCCACAAACTATGCCGAGACCACAGATCTCACAATCTTTCATGTCTACTCTCCTGTCGCAGCCAAACGCTCTCCGGTCACCAAGGTAACACCTTTGCAACAATTCGTACACGAAAACACAAAGGCAGGACACGAGATCATCAACGGCAAACTGCTCATGGTGGAGAGATCATTTTCTGGCGCCCTGAAAGCATGAACGACATGTCTTGAGTCAACCCAAACAACGCGGTCTCTCGGACTCGTGGCTGTAAGACAAGCTGCTTCTGGAGGGTCCTCCAAGGTCCCACACGATTCTAGACACGAGGAAAACTTGGATTCAGCTCTCGCACGAGGGCAGGCACGACTCCAATACGTTGCGGTCCACTGTCCTGTGACAATCTCTTCATGCTGGTAAGCGAGCAGCTATCGCCTGCGGGCGCTCAGAGACCATATTCTGCCTCCGGTGAATTGATAGATCGACATGCACGTACAGGCAGGCCACAAGGTCGGGTCCATGGCCCGCCGAGATCGTGGACGGTCTTGCGCATGTGAAATTCGCATTCCTCCAATTTTGGTACATCGACAGACTGGAACCGAGACCTCAGTATCACGTGGGGTACAGGAAAAGATCATAGGGACAGTGAGACCTCTGAATCGCATGGACTTTGAAGTCATCTTTGTTGACCACGATGAGTCTGATATCAGATTTCACATTCTCGGATTCTCGGGGATTCTTGAAGTCATTCCTAGCTACCCCAGTCACAGGATAACAACGTGCTGTTGATAAGAACTCCCTGATAGGCCCGACGAGTCTGCCGCCAAATTGCGGAAGCTTATGCACGTCAAACCCAGGATTACATACCCCAACGCGGGTCTTCAACGTTCACATGCAAAGAATGTTCGGCGACACGAGCTACTATGTGGAACCTTTTAGAGCCTGAGATCTCTTGTTGAGCAAGCTGATCAGCCATGTTTCCCTCCCTCTCACAGACTCACATTTTTCCTACACACTGTGCACCTTCCCTGTCGTGATTCTGACACAATGCGAATAGCTTGAACGAACCTCCCTTCTTGAGTGCTTGGTCCTGCCCTCACATGGTGGTAATGGAAGCGACAAATGACAACCGCGCAACTGGGCCTTCCTTCTACGTCTACGCCGCTATGATCCAACGACGAATACCTCGAATTCGCAGTACAATCAAGAGAGCATTATCACAAGACTACAATACATTACATCGCAATCATATCTCAAGACATGACAGCGTGAGCAGTTGTTCACCACCACCATCGTACAGGACAGAAGAGTCAGATACACCATACGAGAACTTCGACTTCCGATCACTAGAAAACGACATGGCCGTGAGCCGGCCTTCCAGCTCAGGCAGCTCAACCCCCGCTTATCAAGAGGAAGAGGCCAGTGGTGTGCGGTGGAGATTCGCGCTCCCAGGCTTCCAGATACTCCGGCTTGCTGAGGCGGAAGCTGCGGCATCAGTGGGGAACTCGAACCTTGTGAGAAGTCAATACATCAATGGTACCGCCTGCATTCTTCAAGGTCTACCTGACGACCTTACTCCGGCTGAAGCAGTCACACTCCGAGAGGCAATAGCAAACTTCCTCGCAGCTGAAGGACCTCGTACTAGCCAGCAACTTATCGTTCAGCCTCGTCGTAATGCCCGGAACGATCGTGCGGCAGCTCTGCAGCAACAGTCCGTGCTACATCGAGGAGTAGCTTTCGCTACGCTTCACATCTTTCTGGTGGTATCATTCCTGGTCCCTTACGTCCACATGCTCCTGCAACAAGCATACCAATTCGATCGAAGGTACAAGATCACCGACCGAGTCTTCGCCCACAGTGTCATGGCCGCAGACAAGATGGGTCGAGGTACCATGACGATTGCTTCTCAAGTCTGCGCCATGAATGATGGGAAAGTCGGAGAACTCGTAAAGGAAATTGGAATCTATGTTGTACAAGGCTTCGGCGGCGGAATTTACGATGGTGTCGGTGAAAGTCTGTCAGCATTCGGCATTCGCGCGGAAGGGAGACCGAATGGTGATCCACATTCGGCGACAACGCGTCAAAGACCGCAATCGAGCAGTTTTTAGACATACCCGACAAAGCAGGAAAGGAAGGCATAGTCATGTGATACGGCCGGCTTATGATGTTATGATACCCCTCAGCTGTTTGTTGCATGCAATTTTTACTGCGTTCCGAGCGGGTAGGATTATAGAATTGATACAGGACAGATAAATACTCCATACAACGTTCCCGATAGGCCGAAACGGTCTTGGACCATACGTGTGCATAAGAAACCTCCTAGACCCTCCAACACATATCCTCACCAACCACTCATTTACTTCTAGGACGAAACAGCCATGTCCGAGAAAACAGTCGAGATCGATGGAGTTAAGTACTTTACCTTACTCGAAGGTCCAGCAGCTAGCGATGTGCCGCCAATACTACTATGCCATGCTCTCATGAGTAATCTCCATATGTACGACGATACAGCCAAAGCACTCAACAATGCAGGATACAATACCCTCCGCTTTGACCATATTGGACATGACAAGACACCGCCGCCAAAGGACGAGACAGCCACTTACCACATGGACGACATCACACGACACATGCATCAAATCGTCGAAGCCGTTACTGGTCAGAGAAAAGTGAAGGCATTCGTAGGATGCAGCATTGGAGGTGTGATTGCGCTTCGCTATGGTATGCTGTATCCGCAGGATGTAGAGAAGATTGTCTCGGTTGCTGCTCCTGGTATCGCTACTCCTGCCATAGCAAAAGGACCAGAAGGACTTTGGGCGAAGCGAATCGAGATGTTCGAGGCCGATGGTAGGGATGAATTGTGTCGAATGACGGTTCAAAGATGGTTCCCCGGAGACAAAGACATTGATCGTCAAGCTAGAGAGCGAGCTTTACCCATGAATAAGACCTGTACGCTGAAGGGTTATAAGATTCTGGCCGATGCGATTCGAGGGTATGATTACTCTGAGGAGTTGGTAAAGGTTGTGAGAGGAACGACACTTGTGGTGCATGGTAGTGAGGACGGAGCTGCGGATCCTGAGCATTTGAAAGATGTTGCTGAGAAGGTTGGTGGCACTTTTGTGGTGATGGATGGTGCTGGACATCTTCCGCCATTGCACCAGCCTGATGAGTTCAATGATCTTGTTCTGAAGCATTTGCGCTGATGGCGTTCTGCTTAGAAATGCGGAATTGGAGTTCCGCGATAGATACTTGCACTTTGTTTTTCTGGCGATGCGACCAGTAGGATGAGATGTCCTATTCGGTCGCGTGAGGCATGCTCGCAGGCAACAGCGGTATAGTATGTCATGAAGGCGTTGTTCGTTTTCCTTGTTCAGTCCGTGAACTCCGTCTTCGGCGTGAGATACGCGAATGCGGTCATTTTCCTGGAGATGTTGCTGGGGAAGGAGCCAATGGTCGTAACTCCGACTCAGGGCTGAACCATCCCGAATTTCGGCATCAACGGCATCGTGGTATGGACAGAAGTATTGGTTCGTTGCTCCCGTTCGAAGTCACACTGCTTCTGAGAGCTCGCACTATTACTCAGCGTCTTCCAAAGCTCGGTAGCATCATGCTCGCGCAGGTAGGGTTGTGTATGGTAGGCTCACGCGACAGCTGCAAGATGAACGGGATGTGCCATTGTATCAGAGCTGAGAGCTTCCTGGTCCTAAAGTCGCGGTGAAGCCGGCCCGGTAGACAGGAGATGCTTGGAATGAGAGAGTTCTTCGACGTTCGATTGATGGTGTAGGTGAGGTGTCAGCAGGTGCAATTGATGGCTGTGATGTACTCCAGAGGCTCGTGGTACTTAATATTTCACTGGCGACAGTGACAAGTGAAAGATGTGGCTTGCTGCAAAGTCAGCGACGGCGGCAACCCAGGACTAAAAGCTTCCATGTGATGTTGAGGGCCGGCGCAGATCCGTCACTTGGCGCAATCGGCGCCTTGTCATCTTTGGGGAAATCCGCAGGGCGTATGTACTTCGCGCGCAGAGAAGTGAGTCGAAGGCATTGGGAGTCGCTAGGCTAGAATCACACGAGGCATGTAAGACTCGACTGGCTTTTGTATGTTTCATACATCTCGTAAACACTCATCATCCTCACGCCCTTTACATCTCTGTTTTGCCTCCCGGTCGCGCCTTTCTCAGTCTACATCGGGCAGGGTTGGCACGCCTTGTTCGACGTTGACTTGGGCCGCGACACCAAGATGACTTCTATCGAGGATGAGCAGCAGGGCCACCTGGAGCCCGTTGACTTTTCGCAGCTTTTGTCGGATGTGACATTCGGTGGCACTACGGACGCCCTGGTCGCGAGACAATTGACTTCTGGCCCGCTCAGACCTGATCAATGCCCTCTGCACCCTGATCTTGATGAGTGAGTACTCCTCGGGCATTACGAGAGCATGCAAATGGCTAATTCCCACCCAGCTGCCTGTGCAATGGCTTCGTTGGCGAATGGGACCAGCTTGACGAGCAGATTGAGACCGCATCAGCCGCAGAACCTCTACCAGGAATCGCTGAACCAGACTATAGCAAATTTGAGAACTGGATCCCGCGATTCATTCATCCAGAGAAGCCATGCGATTATTGCAGGTCTAAACGCCTGAACTGCTACGTACAGCGCGGTGAGCCATTCTGCACGCCATGTCATGCCCTCTTCAGAGAATGCTCTTTCTCCAAGTCCAACACTCTGGAATCGATGAATTATGCAGACAAGGACCTTGGAACTTTCCTTGACACATTACATACCGTCGACGAAGATGCCATGAGAGAACGTGGAACCCTGACTGGGATCAAGACTCTCCGCTCGAAAGGCATCGGTAGTGGATCAATGACACCTGTTAGATCAGACGATGCGCCAGGTAGCTCAAAAAGGAACGGCATTAGATTCCCTCGACATGCGGTCAAAATCCTCCGCGATTGGTTAGATGGCCACGCCGATAATCCATATCCCAGCGAAGAAGAAAAGGCTGAGCTCGAAAAGCAGACTGAGTTGAAACCTGCTCAGATTGCCAACTGGCTCGCCAATGCCCGTCGACGACGCAAGGTGACCGAGAAAGCAAGACCAAAGGTCGCCATGTCACCCAGTCTGCGACCAACAACATGTCCTATTCCAATTCCAAGCACACCGGAGAAGACATGGGACGACATGAACCCGTTCGAAAGATGGCAGCATTCTCCACCTGAAAACGAACCTGCTGATATGTCCGATATCGCCTACGCCATTGCGACGAGTGATCTACCAGCAGATGATAGTGTATCGACTTCGCCCTCCACACTTGCTCGATCAAAGCGACGAAAGGTCAGCAGTGATGGTTCGGGCTGGTCCAAAGCTCGCGCACCATCCTTGACATCACAAGAAACTGGACAGACTTCATCACTGTCCGCGTCAACCAGCGCGCGCTTTTCCAATGGCTCGTCTCATTCTACACATGGTTCATTCGGTTCATTCAGCTCCAGTCTCGCTGGCAAGAAAGATCGCCGTCGTCGGCGAAGGCCAGCTCCCGCACCAGCTGGTCGCAAGCTAACAGATGACAAGAAGCGGATATTCCAGTGCACATTCTGTACGGATACATTCAAGTCGAAGTACGACTGGACTAGGCACGAGAAATCTCTTCACCTGAGTCTTGAGAAGTGGATATGCGCTCCTCTTGGGCCTGTTCTCACCGACCAGGAGTCTGGCAATAAGAAGTGCGTTTACTGCGATCTTCACAATCCCTCGAGTGACCACTTGGAGTCACACAATCACCGGCAGTGTGAGGACAAAGGGCTCGACGCAAGAACGTTCTATCGAAAGGACCACCTGCGGCAGCATCTGCGCCTGATGCACGCGTGTGAAATGACTCCAGCTATGGATTCATGGAAGTCGATTGCGGTCAGCATCAATAGCAGATGTGGTTTCTGTGCACAACGGTTCTCCGTCTGGCAAGAGCGTGTTGATCATCTCACGGCTCACTTCAAAGCAGGCGCAAGAATGTCCGAATGGAAAGGCTGCAGGGGCTTGGATCCGGCGGTCGCTGCTCAGGTCACGAATGCAATGCCTCCATATTTAATCGGGATCGAGTCGGTGAGCCCGAACCCTTTCTCTGCCTCGAATCGAGCTTCGTGGCGCCAGGTTGGGGACTTCTCCGACGACAAGGGTGTAGGTGTACAGGGCACCTATGATGCGATGCAAGACGCACACTGCGGCGGTATGGGAACGAAGGCAACGTGCTGGGAGATTCTTACCGTGAGACTGGGCGAATACGCAAAGAAGTGTGCGGATGAAGGGAAGCAGATGACCGACGAGATGTTGCAATCTCAAGCTCGGCAAATTCTCTACCATTCGGATGATACCTGGAACCAGACTGCGGCTGACAATCCCGAGTGGCTGGATCTGTTCAAGAAAGCTCATGGATTGGACTTCATTCCTACTGCAGTAGGTGGTGAAGGCAAGCGAATCCCAGAAGACCTCGAGACATACGGAGATCTGGGTCTACGTATACCGTTTGCGGTGCAGTTGCGAGCGTACAATCAAGCTCAGACTGGACAACAGCGCGTGGATGCCGCGACAAGACCTGGACCGTACAAGGCTGCTGCGGAGAAACGCAAGAACAATTTGCAGCAGGTTTACAAACTGCTGTCGGCACAGAATGTACTCCGCACTGACATTGAAAAGTGCGACCATGCCGAATGCACGAAGAATATCATCGATATCAGCAGCGTGAACGGCACAAGCTCGCCTGGTCCAACTCCGAGGAACTGGTGCGATCAAGATATTACCCCCAAGCTGCGTCAAGAGCTTCTCGCAATCAACAGCCCAGAGGCTGCTGAGAATGAGCAACGCGAGAGTAACATCAGCAAGGGTCTTGACAGCATCCAAGCAATCAACATGTCACTTAAAGACGTCTGCTCAGACGGCTGTTGGAATTCTGGTGCTGCAAGAGCCCGTGCCCTGCTGACGCTTACCGACCAGGAGAACGTGGCGTGCCCATTCAATCCTCTCAACCACGACCTGATTGCATCACGATCGAGAACCCATGCCCTCTCAGCTCTAGCAGCACATGAGCATGCCCACTGCGGAGACGAAGCGCAAATGGACCGCGATCTGAGCAACGCTCGCGCAAGGAGCCACGGTCTACAGGCCTTGGCTCGCGCAGAAGCACCACTTCATGATCAGGGCATGCCCTTTAAACCGTTCATGCTTCCACCACCGAAAAAGTCTTTCTTGCAGAGACATCGATATGAGCTGCCCAAAGAGAAAGCTAACATGTTTGCAACTACTACCGGCGCGTGGGAAGATAGTGGTTTGATGCCTCAGACTGTCGACACTTCTTTGACCAACATCCCGGAGACGACTACCGGTGCAATGGCGGAATTCCTAGGCGGAAACATTGGTGCGGATCTGCCGTTTATTAATGATGCGGAGACTTCGATGATTAACGCAGACAACTTCGACTGGCAAATGCCCGCTGTCAGTCAGGAAGAACTTATGGATTTGATCAATTCGACTACTGCGGACGATATGAACTGGAATCTAGATACTATGCCAACGACGACGTCGTCGAGCATGGATCTACCAATGGATTTACAGATGAATGATATTGGATTGGAAGATATGAACTTTGATGATATACTTTTTGAGGATACCTTTGGGTGATATCTTTGGTGCGTAAAAGAATAAACGTTAAGTTAGTATTACAGATTGCTTGGGAAGCCACGGGATAGAGGCGTTTTGCGGATGTCTGCGAAAGGTTCTGGCTTGGGTGGTAGGGAATGTGAAAATGACTTTGTTCGTACGAGCTTAGAGATGAATAGACTGTAATGACCTTTCAACAGCAGGTATACATAATCTCGCCTTACCACATCGTTTGAGTAGAGGTGAAAGTGGAGAACCGGCCGAATGGATCTGTGGCTACATACCTATAGCTCTCCAAAACATCATTCTGGAAATCCCACCTACTTTATCCCTCCCTCCCACACCATGTCCTACGAATTCGCTGATGGTAAAGGTCCTCGCTGGGTACATACCTAAGCCTCTGTACATGATCTCCACCCAATACTAAAATTCCTTAGATCGGCGACTCCCTCCCCAACCTCCCTCCCGAGCTCTCCTACGCCCAGAATTTCCCTCCAGTCATTTCAGACAAATATGTTTTCTTCTTCGGATATGATCGTCCTGAGAAGGAATGCTGTTTGCGTGCGTTCCACATCTCATTTTGTGGTGTTGCCACTAACATGGTGGTTTGGTTAGAGCAATGGTATCCAAGTCCTTTCAGTATCCAATCGAAAGAAGGAAAATCTTTGCGGTTCACCACTAGTGAACAATACATGATGTACCAAAAAGCGAAATTAATGGGCGATAATGAAGTCGCGGAGAAGATTTTGGAAAGCGATACTCCAGCCAAAGCAAAAGCCTTAGGCCGAGAAATACGAAATTTCGATCAAAAAATCTGGGATGAGAATTGTGATCGTGTAGTTGAAGATGGTAATTTTGAGAAGTTCAGACAGAATGAGGACCTGGGAGACGTCTTGTTGGGGACTGGTGAGAGGGAGCTGGTGGAAACTAGTCCGAATGATCGGGTTTGGGGAATTGGGTTTAATTCTGAGGAGGCGGTTGGGAGGGAAGCGGAGTGGGGACAGAATAAGTTGGGGAAGGCATTGATGAGGGTTAGGGAGAGGTTGAGAGACGGACAGGAAAAGAGAGGGAATGGTAGTGGTGTGCTGGTTTTGAATTGAGGGAAGTGGAGTTTGAGATTTTGATATTCAGTCGATCCTTCTCTGTACAACGCTTCTTCGTTTTGATGAGTGGTGGTGGGATATCATGTCATGCAACGCTAAGAAATAAAATGTGCCTTCAATGCCGACAACGCCTTCGCCATGCCGTATGTCTTTCCTCCGAGACATTCCCAAGATCTGTACCAAAAGCCGCATTCCTGCGTATGTTTCCTTCCCAACGAGTGTGATCGCCTGCCTAAGCCACTATACATGACAGGCTCAATACGATTCCCCGAACACCAGCAGCATTACCAAAAACATCGTTTCCCGCGCCTAAAGAGTATCACGTTGAATACTCCCTCAGCGCACCATGCCAGTGTTCGAGCTCCTCATGTCAATCATTTTCATGAGTAGTCCACCTTCGTTTAGGTTCTACCTTGAATGTCCTGACGATTTTATCACCGCCTGTAGGTCGACCCCAAAGTCCCTTCACGCTGAGACCCCTGCTGAGCTCTGCTGGGACTTTTGGTAGATCGCCCACTTCATCGAGGCTCTCGCCCTCACCCGTGACGCTGTCCACTTTGTCGGGAACAACGATTTCGGGCTTTGAAGTAGGTAGAGCTGGAGATGGGAGGGCGTTTGATGTACTAGGACGGGAATGGTCTGAGGAATTGCTAAAATCCAAGATCATGTCTCGACTGGGGCTCGTTCGTCCACTGGTATCGTTGAGCTTGGAGAATAGTGCTGCTTTCTCCTCCTTCATTTTCTGCGCGTTCAAGATGGGTGTACCTCCAGGTGGAGGAGTCCACAGCCCTGGCGACACTGCTGCTGGCGGTGTAGTCTGTGTGGCTGGGTCGGGGTGGGAGTAGCTTCGTGCTCCATTATTGAGATAGCTCGGCCGTCTGATTGAGCCCAAAGCAGAAGAGGTGTTACTCTTCTTAGGTTCACTAGATTCTTGAGCTTCAAGCCCGAACTGCTTATACCTGGCCAGAGCCTCTTGCGCAGCTTTGAGATTGTTGGGCACAGAAGATGCAGGCTGCTTGGTAGGATCTGCACCTGCGCGAAGATGTTCCGATGATGCGACAAGCTTCATGTCATATATTGCACTGAGGCCAATATCAAGGCTGCTTCGTCGACGATGGCCTTCTAGCATTTTGATTGGATCCGGACTTGGTGAAAGTGTTCCATGCGCATCTGGCGTAAGAGCAGGCGAACCTTGGGGTAAGTATAACGGAGGCGCGTTATCTTTCCTCACTGCCATAGTCAAACTGGCCATGCCAACATCCAGTAACACAGGCTGGTTGGTCAAGGCACCAATGAGGGCGTTACTACCGGCTCCATGGGTGACCATGATCACGACCAAATCCTCATCTTCATCTTCGTGTCCATGGTAGATGTGATGTCTGTCGGCTTGCTCAAAGCCTAGAGCGTCTTCTCCACGATCGTCCGCATCGTGTTGGCTATACCACTCGATGGCCTTGTTGAAGCCTCTCCTAAAGCGCTTGTGCATCGATGACCACTCTTCACCAAACTCGCCTCCTCCACCCCAATCGAGTGGGGCGCGACTGCTGTCCCAATGGTAATCGACATTGGTTGTCGCATTGCGTGCGTGCGCCACATATCCTCGTGGGATCTGGTCTGAATTGGAGAGGGCATAGGATGGTGTCGGCGGATGGTAGACAGAGAACTCAGGTTTCGGTATGGTGGAAGTCATAGGCTGTAGAACGTGACCAGGACGAAAAGGCGATTTGCGACCAGAGCTCCTAGCACTATGGTGGCTATCATTGCTTCCCACGCTGTCAATGCTGTTGGACCTTGATTTACGCCCACCACTTGCACGGAGCGAATCGGTGATGGTGGTCCAGTCGTCCAGAGTGCTCTCCCTGCTCGCATTCGGCCGGCTCCACAAGCTGTGGTTCGATGACTTGTGCGAAAGTTGTGCTGCCGGCGCAAACAGATCGATGGTATCGTTCTGCATGAGCTCTGCCTTTGCCGCAGCAACCATCATGGCACTCGGCGGAGGCGGCGTGATTTGGTCGAAGTACTGCGGGTTGAGCCATTCTCCCAGGAAGGCATCCACGCGGATCTTTGCTTTCCGGTATCGCTTGTGCTCGTGCAGCGATCGCTTTGCCAGCTGATGTGCGAGGTCGTGCTTGGGCTCTGCAATGGGCGCAAGAATAGGCGATCCAGACCCGCTCAGACCGTGAAGTCTAGGTGATGCCGAATGTAGTTGTGAAGGAGTCCTCGCCTTGCTGCTGCCAGGCCTCTCTTTCGGCGCCTCGTACTGCGCCATGCCAGCCGATATGGCCACACTCGTCTGCAGACATCGCAAGAATGGCGATGTGTGAATGACGACCTTGTGTTTCTTCTTCCTCCGTCTTGCATGCGTATGTGTATGCGCGTGCCCATTCTCGCTCTCGGTGGGCGGGGAGTTGTTGGCAGCCTTCTCTCGTGCGTCGAGCAAGCTGGCTATGCGCACTCCCAGCGATCTGCATTGATTCCATCCACCATATGTCAGCGGAGGATCGTACGGCGTCGGCGTCGACAAATGCCAGGACTGGTCTGCGGCATCGAGTCGCATGCCATGTCTGCACAAACACCCATGTCAGCCAACGTCCAAAGCGAGCTCTCGTGCGCCTGAAGGTCAGGTCAGGTCATGTTCCGTGTTTCTCCTTACCTCGCGATAATGACCACTGCGGGTGGTTGCGGTTGTGCCGTCATTATGCTTTTCGCCCTCCCGACTGTTTTCTTCTTTTCCTTCCAATCGCCTCGTCTATATCCCTCACTCAAGCCTGCGATTGATCGCGTCTGCACAGCTTGCTCAAACAACAAACATAGCAGACGGCGTAGCTATGGGCTGTGGTGGAACAAGCAGCAGGCAAGCGAATGTCAGATGCAGACTCCTCACACCTAGAACGACTCGGCCGTGCGAACAAGGTGTGACCACTCCGTTCTTCGCCACGTGCGCCTTTCACCGACCTCTGAGTTTGGTTTCAATGGTCAAGGTTCACGGAACGCAGTCAAACCGCCTCTGAACCTGGACCGAGCCGACGTCTTGCCCTTTGTCGCCCTTTTTGTCTTGTGCCAACTTTCTACGGACGGTGACGGAGAGTCTGAACTGTGTTACAAGCAGTTCTCTTCAGCCACTTCCTTCTCAATATTCTACCACACGGCGGCGGCAAATGCAGTCGGCGGAATCGTTTCTTTGCTGGCTACTTTTCTAATCAATCGCCGCCATAGATCGTGGGGAAGGGTCTGGCTGTGGATCTCCGTTCACGCACAATGATGTCGTTCAATTTATGTCGTTCGATTTCGCTGTCGATTGTCGCGAGACGTCGTGTTTTCGCTGCTGAAGACGCAGATGATGAAGAGGAAGAGGATATTGTAATGATCAACTGGCACGCCTCCTTGGCCCGGATCCAACTCATCCAGAGTTCTTCATTTAGATGTGGCGCTGTCTACGCTATGCTCGGCGCAATGCTAATACCGACCGAGAAAGCCGAGATGAGCATCTACACAGTCTATCATTTTCCGTTACTTGCTTTCCTTCCCAACCCAAGCTCACTTTGCTCAAGATGTGGTAAAGACACCAGCTCACTCAAGACTTCCTAGTGAATCTGCCCACTGTACTTATGGAAGGCCTTTCACTCCTTCCACCGGTTGCACCTTCTTTCGGCCCAGATCCGGCAGCTGGAACCATGGAAACATGAACCGCCTGGAAGCCGAAAGACTGTTGCTTGTGAAGAAAACAACATCTTTCACGCAGCAACATCGACAATCTTGATTCGCCCTTCCAATCGCGGCGCGATTCCTCTCGTCCAGGCCACTGCAAAATCATCGCCCTTTTGTGCACACACTTCAGACTTGCCCGAAAGTCCAGCAATCTGACACCATTTGCGCATCACTTTGCGCTTGAGATAGAGCTCCCTCTCCCGCACAGGATCTTCTGGTAAATCATGCTCATCCTCGCTGTCAGATTCCTCTTCGTGCTTCAGCTTGCGGGACTTTGCAGGCCGATGCGCAATGTCTGAAGGCTGGCGAGAATGTTGCTGAGCTCGACCAACAAGCGAACCACGAGCCTCGCCGTTGGCATGGACTTGCTCGGACTCGGAAATCTCAGCAACAGGAGCTGCTGTTTCGTTCATTGCTGATACTGGACTCGCATCGAGCACCGGGTGAGATTTGTGCAACGAGCCATGGATCTTTCCCCAATGACCAGACATGCCCTGTCCGAAAAGCTTCCACTTTCCAAGCACTTTGAGACTCATGAAGTATTGGCGCAAGATCATACTGATCAGCATTCCGTTCTCGTCCGAGACGATGCTTCTTGCGGAGCCACCTTCGCCTTTGAGCATCAAGCTCGTGAAGCCATCCTTGCCACGCACCATGTAGTCTCTCGTAGCGAGCTTGTACTCCTTCTCCAAATCCACAGGCTTGCCACCAATAGTGATATTGGAACATCGCTGGCCAGGCTCCTTGGAAGGATGGAACTCGAACTCAATACCGCTGACCTGTGGAAAGCGTCCTTCAAGAGCAGGATATGTCTTGACGCCATTCTCCAAAGCCTCCACGATCTGACTGCCCTTGAGCGCAATCACAACACAAGGATCCTCGAACGGAAAGCAATTCATCATATCCTTGACTCTCAGGACTCCCGGCGGATATACCTGATCTCCTCGAATCGTCCCAGAAGCCATAATCGTACAATCAGCCCCGTAATGGTGCCTCATCAGATCACAAACAAAGTTGCCCAGATTACTCTCCTTGGTCCTGACAGTCGTGAACCTGGCATCCAGCGGCGCAAAAGTATACCCAATAGGTTTCTCCAGTCTCGGTCTCAAACTCGCCGTAATTTTCTCAACCATCTCCACAGCCTCAGGATCCTGCTCAATTCTCGAAACCACATCTCTCCTCACAATCTCAAAGTCCCAACCCTTTCCTCCCTTCTTCCTCCTAGCCTCAATATAACTCATCTGTTTAAAATCACTTCCACTCCTCAAAACATGCGTCCCGCTCCCTGAATCAATACTATGCGCATAATAGTGATCATGGCCTCCGAGAATAATGTCCACCATCCCCCTATCCAAATTCCTCGCCAATTTCGCATCATTAGGTTCACGCTGATGACTTACAACCACAACCATCTCTACCCCTTCCTCTGCCCTCAATTTCTTCGCAAGTTCCCTCACCGTCTTCGACGCACTCAAATACTTCAAATTCGGCGGTAAAGTATTAATCGTATCCAACCATTCCCTTTCCACAACACCAATCACCCCAATCCTAATTCCATTCGACGCACTCAAAATGGTCGTCCTTTGGCACCTAGCTAGGGGAACTTCCTCCCCCAAAGCAGGATCGAGAACGTTGGAACATAACCAAGGAAATCTACATTTATTTTTCAAGAATTGGAATTGTTCGACTCCGAAATCCAAATCATGGTTTCCCAAACACGCTACATTCGTCCCAAGATTATTTAATGGGGCTAGCATGTGTTTGCCTTTTGTTATGCTGGATTCTAGGGATGGGTTGAAGGCGTCTCCGGAGAAGAAGGTCAAAATTTCAGGGAGACCAGTGCCATTTCGGTAGGTGTTGCAGAGGGTTTGGAAACGTGCTATACCGCCGACTGGTTCGCGGCTGCCGGGTTCGACGTGGTAGACGTCGTTGAAGTGGATGAAGCGGAGGTCTGGTGGGGTGGTATTGTTGGAGGAGCGGGTGGATGGGTAGATGAGGGTTTCTGTGAAGGATGATTAGTTTTATTTTGACTTTGCTTTTTTTGTTGTGATGTTGTACCATCGGTGAGCGGTTCGCCATTTCCTTCTTTCGAGGCCATCATGTCGGTCGTGATCTGTCTTGCTTACTACTGTCTTATGCCATTGATGTGGTAGTCTTGATATGGCAAAGAGGAGAAGGATTGAAACAGCCAAAGACAAAAGAGGTGTTTACCGCTGACTACAAACGCGAAGTGATGATGAAACACGATTAATGTTCCGCCGCGTCCCAGATGTGCGGTATGCATGTAGCACTGCCTCACACATTTGCTTGGCAGGGCAGGAACCAAGACAAAGTGTGGCGCATTTAACGTCACGTGGGAGTTGGAGAATATGTTCATTATTTGATAGGCGGAGGAGTTGTTTCCCAGGACCTGATGTGGTGATCATTTCTACCTCTTCCCCAAGCCGACTACATTCCTCAGGCTTCCGAAGGCTAGGACGTCGCTCATTCTCTCTCGGCCGCTGAAGAGCATTATTAGACGGTCGACACCACATCCCCAACCTCCTGTCGGTGGCAGTCCCCATTCAAGACACCTTAAGTAATCTTCGTCAAGCTGCATTGCTTCCTTGTCGACTAGTCTCTGCTCGAGTTGCTCTTCGAACTTGCGCCTTTGCTCGAAAGGATTGTTTTCCTCTTCGTACATGTTGGCGTATTCGCGACCACCAATGAAGAGCTCCGCGCGTGCAGCAACGATTTGACCAGTTTGAGGGCAGGTGAAGTGTTTTGATAAAGGCGACATGCAAGCTGGGTGGTGTGTGATGAAGACCGGTTCGCTCTTCGAAAGTGGTTCGAGATACTCCGCGGCGAGGGCATCGAGAAGGCGAGGTAGAGTAGGATTGACTGGCTCCGCGATGTTCTTCTGGTTGAAACAGTCGGCAACTTGAGAATGAGCTTCTGGAGACTGGAGGTCTGGGATCTTGATGCCGAGCTTGTCTTCCAAAGCTGGGATGAATTCAAGACGTCGGAACTGTGCAATATCGCCGACTAAGCCTCCAGTTTCGTTATATTTCGGGCGTATTGTGGGCTGAGACAGGGCTGAGAACTTGCCTAGCTCTCTCAGGGACTCAATATACGCATCGAGTTCGCATAGAAGCCGCTCTGTGGTGGCCATAAGCTGTTCCAGATTGGCATACGCTTCGTAGAACTCACATATGTTGAACTCAGGGTTGTGAGTGGCGTCGACGCCTTCATTACGAAATGCTGGACCCAATTCATACACTTTCGGCATACCACCGACCACAAGTCGCTTTAGCCACAGCTCTGGTGCGATGCGTAACTGAAGTGTCTCATCAGACAACTCGGTGGCTACAGTCTCGAACGGTCTTGCTGCTGCACCTCCGGCTGTGGCACTGAGCAGTGGCGTCGTGACTTTGACGAAGTCTCGTTCATTGAAAAAGCCTTGAATTCCTGCTTCGATCTCATGTCGCATCTGTAGCGTCTGGATAGTCTCGTCGTTGACCATCATGTCCACGTGACGATTCCTTGCGCGTGCTTCTGGATCTTCGTATGCTTCAGGCACTTGATGCAAGGATGGTGACAGCAGTTTCGGGATCTCGCTTGCCAGCAGGGATTGCTCACCACGCTCCGTGACGTGCTTGTGGCCTATCACCGAATAGTAGTCACCTTTCCTGGCCGTCTTCGTGAACACCTTGAAGTCTTCGGCAGTGATACGAGCGTCCATCGATTGAAGCTGCGGCAGCTTGCAGACGACCTGCACAGTACCTGTCTCGGATATGATATCCATAAAGACCAGCTTGGAGCCAGCAGTGCGTATTGAACTGATCTTGCCCACGAGCATGCCTCCAAGACCACGCTCGTGGAAGGCATTGACATCAGTTTGCCCATTTTGCAAGCGCTTTCCAAAGTTCTGCAGCTCGCTCTTGCCCACTCGGCGAATTTGAGGATGTGGTCGGGCAAATCTGGGATACCACTCCGAAGGCGGCTGATGAGCCTCAAGCTGTGCGAGTCTCTTTTCATAGTCATGTGTTACATCGTGTCGCTTTGGAGATCTATCTGCACGCGGTGTGCTCAGGGTAAAAGCACGCGTGGGAGGCAGGCATTGAGAGCGATGAAAGCTGTGGAAAAGGTATGGGCGGAGACGTCGGGAGAGAATTTCTTTAGACATTATCTACTACGTGCGATGTCAGTCAAACAGTCTTTAAGATTGTAGCAACGCGCAGTTGGGATTGAATATGCATCAGACTCTGGGTAATTTTTGCGATCATTCTCGAGAAGAGTCATTCGCAACGGTTCTCTTGAATTGTCTGTTCATCATATGCACAAAGGAGTGATGACGATGTGAGAGGACTGACCTTTGATCTAAAGCTGGGCTGATGACATGCATCACGTATGCGTACACGCTTCCCTTCGGCTTTGTTGATGGGACGAAGAGGTGCAAGACGGGAGCCAAGATGGCAGCAGAGAACGGTACAGTATTGTGGCTGTGGCTTGGGGAAAATATTGATGTTGGCGAAGTTTGGAACAGCCAGATCTGGATTAGGAATGGTCGCGTGGGCCTGGCCGCTGTACGAGGCGAGACTCCTGAGGCTGAGCTTCCCTGTAAAAGTGTCACTGGGATGGTGTGTGCCGAACGAGGGTTCTGTCCCAGATTGAGTACGTAGGCATTGACGGTAGTGACACTTTTCCAACCTGTTCTTCTACACTTTCAATCACATTCGTTTTGTTCTTCTCGATTTCTCCGATATCAGACGGCTTCCTGTGGCTGCATGCGCATCTGCATCGACGGCTAAAGCTAAAGATAGACTCCTCTCACCTGCAGACTGCAACGCCTGTCAGTGCCGATCCGATCGCTCGCTGAGGCTGGAGTCTGGCGTGTGAAAGGTAAAGGCAAAGGTACCTCGCACCCTGCAAAGCCCCGGACACAAGAAGAGACCGCGCAGAATACACTGCAGAACTCCAGACTGCCTGCCTGCAACCACCCACACATTTCTCCAACCAGCGCCCACTACATTGGTACCCATCCATCCGTCCGCAGCAAACACTCTTGGGACCCTTTGAGTGACTTCGCCCGTCTCAGCTTCGCTGCACCTGTGCTCTTTCGGGGCCAAGCACCGCTGCGTCAGCTGGCACGCTCGCTTTCAAGCCGGGCTTAGGCTCAGGCTCAGTTGGGGTTCTCACACTCTCGTTACATCGCGTGGCGGCGCGACTGAATCTGCTACTGCGGCTTTGCGAAACACTCAACTCACATCACACCCTGATCGCTCGCTTCGCCCATCCTACAACTCTCCTGAAGGCCGCTCTCTTGCGGCCACACCACCGCAACCACGCCTCCGAACAAACATCAGGCGAGATCCAGCCTACTGGGCGGATCGGATACCTCCTACCAGCCGCTCTCTGGAAACTCGAGCTTCTCTTCACAGCGACCGCCCATATACCAGCACCAGCCAGTCGAGGCTGGCAGTTGGCATGACCGACAGGGTGTGCCGAACAGAGACATTGTAACGTCTAACAGCGGCCGACGACGATCGCACAAAATGTACATACCGAATACGAAATGGACCTGGGCTTTCATGCTCATAGTCCTCATCCAAGCCTGCGCCAGTCTCGCCATAGAAGCATATGTCTTCGGCGAATTTCAAGCAAGTTTGGAGTTACAAAATAACGCCCCCGACGACGATACGCATTCACCCACCAAAACGATCCCGACGTATCTGGCGCTCTTTATTTTTGGTTTCTTATACGAGCTGGTGCTGGCCTGGGATGCGCTCAGGTTGAAGAACACCATTCAAGTCATCGGAATATGCCTCTACAATATTGGCATGCTCATCTACTCGTCCGTGCAGATGGACCAAGTGGACGATGCCGTAAAGAAACTGGCAGGAGATATTCAGCCGGGAACATGGGAAGACTTGCGACCCTATCTAATCGCTGCACCGTGCGTGATCGCATTGGGCACGATCATGTTGGCATTTGTCGCATGGAAGCTTTACAACGAATTTGCCTGGACTATCTACAAGCACATCTCTGCAGATCTGCGCTTGAAGAGGCGATATCTGACGTATCAGGTAAGAGACCAGTGCAGCCTGTCTCTACATGGTCGTGGCTAACCTACCTCCAGATTTACATCGCCCTGCTCAAATTCGACTTCTTCTTTTTCCTCGGATTCACAGTACAATTCGTGGTAGTCGTGACAGGGACGTCAGACAGCGAATTCTACCTCACCATCGCAGCAATCCCAATCACCATCATCATCCTTTTCCTCGCAGCATGGATCAACCGAAAAGAGTCCTACGTTGGCCAGACCTGCATCATCGTCATCTATTTTGCAGCAATGGCATACTTCGTCTTCAAACTCGTACGCATGTACACGAAACCTAAGGAGCAGGACTACATTGCTGCACGCAGCTCGCTTACGACCTTCGCGATCTTGACGCTACTGCTCGTGATTGTCACCATCGGCACAGCAATAGCGTGCATGATTAACTTCAACAAGGGATTGAAGCCACATATTCAGAAGAGGAAGGTGCCCAACAGCGGCGAGCTTAGTGATGGGAAGTGGGTGGCGGACGAGTACAACGGACCTCCTCATCCGCTTGGACAAGTGCCGCAGAGGATGACGATTGATTGAGCAGAATATTTTCTTTGCGTGTTTTGTACAGATGAGTGTGGCAAACCTCTTGGAATACCCCAGAGGAGCATGTGGGACGCAGGCGTTTCAGAGGAGTTTCTTTTTCAGTCAACGGGCGACGTGCCACGATGTCAGTGTGCAAAGATACCTCAATCTCGCGAGAAAGCCGTATATGGCGATGAATGCATGAAATGAAAGTTTGAATTATTCTCAGTCCTCTGGACATACCCACCTTGACGACAAACCTGCAACACCAGCCAACCTGATCCCGTGCACTTCAATCTTACTGACTACATGCCGCATGCCGCATGCAGACCACAAGCGCACTGGAGCCTCGGAACATCTACTGTCAATGTCGAAATCGCATCGATTAGCATATGGTCATGCATTGATATGCCAAGCATACCGATCTGCTTTTGGCAGCCTCCACTTTCGGGAACACACCTTGCCGCAGAACCAGCTTTGATGGCAGATGCATATGGAAACTGCTAGTCACGGACCCAAGTCCTCCCTTGACACAAATCCATATGCGTCTCAAAAGTCATATAACAACCACATTACGGCCGCTGAGCTTCGGTCATGCGATCCCTTGAAACGGAACATTTGATGGCAAATCTCTATACCATTGATACAATGTGGTCGGAAAGGGAAGTCTTGCTGATTTGATTTAGCCACACAAAGCCCCAGATTACTACATTTGGCAGGCTTAGCATTGACAAGACAAAGAATGATCGACGTCAGACTGTCAACAGTAGAGCGTGGTATTTTCAAATCAGAGAGTGAGAATAGGAATTGGCAAGTTTCTGAAGGTCTTCGAGAAGGCTTTAAATAGCAGAATGGAGGTCGCGGTGAGTGCAGAGGTTGAGTGCCAGCTGCTCGACTTCGAAGCACGAGAAGTCGGCACAGCGAGTTCGAATGCGAATAACTGGAGGCAAAAGTTCAAGCTCGATCTATCCAATGCGAGAGCAGTTGCACATGAAGATGATTATCGATCGATTCTCTACACCATGGACATCTGCGAGCCTCAAGCTCAGCATCGACTATCATTCCGACGACCATCGTCAACCACCAACGAAGCAACCAAAATTATCGGACAGTACCGAGTCTGGTTCGACGGTTTCTTTTACACAACACCCTTCACCTACGATCAGCCACTGGTCGACCATCATTATCGTTCGGACCTATCTTCTACCGATTCTTGTCGCCGCATACGCTCTAATAGCATGGCTTCAACCACTCCAGGGCTCTAGTCTGCACAACATCCTTGCAGTACTGCTGGCTCTGTGGCTGCTCCGTGAACTCACCAGCCTCGTCAAAGCATTTTCGAAAAGCAAGCAATTCTCCAACTTTGCCAGAACCAATGGCTGCGTGCCAACGACTGCCATCCCGACGCCATTCCTCGCATCTATCCGCCATAAGTTCGGTCTACTGCTGCACCGAGGCGATGACCTGCTCGATCACGTCTTCCACAACAAGTTCCAAACCTATGGCGCGACACACGCTCTCCACGATGCCTTCGGCGTCCCAAAAGTCATCCACACCATCGACCCAGTCAATCTCAACGCCATTCTCAATAAATCTTCCAAAGATTGGTCACCATCCAAGAGCCGAGCGAGAACAATGTATCCACTCGCTCAAGAAGGCCTCCTAAATTCCGAGGGTGAAGCCTGGCATAAGAATCGCAAAATGGTCATGCGACACATTGCCACCAAGCGAGCTAAGGATGTCCGACACTTCGAAAACGATATCCAACTCCTTTTCACAGCTATCGGTCCCAGCGATGAAAAGACCGGCTGGACAGGCGTCGTCGATCTCCTTGATCTCTTCCACCGTCTCTCCCTCGATATGTCAACTACTTTCCTCCTGGGTACATCAGCGAACTCCCAACTTACCGGGATCCTGGAATCCAAAAAACTTGCTGCCATGCAAGAATTCGATCTCATACCTTCGAAACGCAGTAAGACTGCTATGACGTACGCTTCAGCGTACGAGACCGTTCGAAATTATTTCTCCTTTCGCTCAAAACTCGGCTCTAAGTACTGGATAGCGGATTCTTTCAAATATCGTAAAGCTTGTAACACACTCAACTCCTTCGCTGATGACTTGATTCAACGAGCTATCATCGAACGCCGCAATGATGGTAGTCTAATCGATACACTTGTTAACGAGATCTCGGACCCAATTCAAATCCGAAACCTCGTCATGGATCTCTTCATCGCGGGTCAGAATATGACTGGTACGATTGCTGCTTGGGTTTTTGCTCAGCTTTGTGCGAATCAGGATATCTTCGACAGTGTGCGCGCTGAAATTCTAGAGAAGTTTGGCCAGGATGGGAACAGGGTGGAAATGACTTGGGACAATTTCCGTTCATGCACCAAAATGCAACATGTTATTCTTGAGACGTTGAGAATGTACCCTTTACTCGCCAACATCGGTCGAAACGCCAAAGTCGACACTATCCTCCCCCACGGCGGCGGACCAGACGGTCTCTCCCCAATCGCCGTCCCCGCAGGGGCGGCCATAACCGCCAACATCTACCTCATGCATCGTCTCCCATCATCCTTTGGCCAAGACGCCTGGGACTTCAATCCCTCTCGCTGGGAAGGCAAGAAGGTGAAGGGGACGGAGTATGCTCCTTTTGGGGCGGGTCCTAGGATTTGTGTTGGACAGCAGTTGACGATGAGTGAGATTAGTTTTTTGATTGTTAGGATGTTGTTGGAGTTTGATGGGATTGAGAGTCCTGAGGGACAGGATAATTTGGAGAAGGGGTATAGGGTTGTTGTTGCGCCGAGGAATGGGGTTAGGGTTAGGTTGAGGAGGGTTAAGAGGAGGGATGGGGAAGCAGGTGGGATAGGTGGTGGGGAGACGGTGTTGGGGCCGAAGGGGATTAGTTGAGGTTGTGAGATGGAGGGTTTTGTTGATGTTTTTGATATTTGTTGCGGCTGCTTGTCGAGTGTACGATATAGACCTTAATGCCGAACGATGGATGAACCGGGTGCCAAGGCCCAATTAACAAAGCGAGCCAGAAGCTGCGATGGAAGTTTCCCAGCCTTGTCCCGACATGCTCGGTGAATTGATCAGCATCGTAGAGTCGTTTCAATCCATATCTCCATTACATGAGAGACACGGAGATGAAGTGTCGCTCGCGTTCGCTCCTGCATCTTTCGACCTGCATAGTGGCTGCCAATGAGACACTTTGCGGCGCCAAGCTCGAGCCGCCAGCTTGTTGCTCAGCCATGTGGCTATGCATTCGTGCTACATTCCATGCAATAGTTTCTCATAGTGACCTGTCTCCTCTCGCGACCATGATCTTGATGTCTTCACCCAAGTCATTTCTTCAATATTGCAAAAGATGCCTCCGATCCCCTCTTTCCGCCAGAAAGCCTGACGCCTTCTGGACATAGGACGACATCACGCAACGCGCGAGGATGGCCACCGTTACGTTTACGTCGAACAGATTGATGGTATCGCCTACATTGGGGCATTTTGTAGGCTGTTGGCTCAATTCGAAATATTCGCAGTCCGCAAATGAATATACCGATGAGATACCAATATGAGACTCTGGAGGATGGCTGCATACGCCTTTTGAGGTTCACTGATGATACACCAGTCAGTCTTTTGGTCCAGACCTTCCCCTTGTCCAATTTGCCGCCTTACGTTGCTGTGTCTTATCGCTGGGGCGTCGAGCGTCCGATCGAAAATATTCTGCTCAATGGGAAACATCATCGAGTCACGCCACATCTCAACGCAGGTCTGCTTCGGCTTCGAGAAGAGATGGACTATTGGTCCCCGAATCTTTCCGTAAACGTGGCATATCTATGGATTGATGCTATCTGTATTGATCAGCAAAACACCCTCGAGAAGAATCGACAAGTCCGCATTATGGGTACCATTTACTCCAGAGCCGTCGAAGTGATGATATGGCTCGGCTATGGGGATCAGCCGTACAATTCAGTGCAACCATCAATACAGCGGCTAGTGGGAAATCCATACTGGACACGGATGTGGATTGTGCAGGAACTCCTCCTTGCCCGGAGGGTTCGTATCATAGATGGAAAGCATCTTTTGACTTTTGCCGAATTTTGCGCTATGGTGGACTGTCAAGTCAACGCTACATCTTTGACAAGCGACCTCAGTCTCGGGAAAGTGCTCCCTTTCATCAGGGCACAGGCGCCAGGAGAGAGGCCTCTTCATATGTTGATGTTTGAATTTGGAAATTGGCAGTGCCGGGATGAGAAAGATCGTGTCTTTGCTCTCCTGAGCCTGGTCCCAGACCATGAACGGTCATGCCTGGACAAATTCTTTCCCGACTATGCTCTTGCCCGCGAGTCCGTCATCACTATCACTTTGAGCTTCCTGTGCAACATCAGCTTAATCGGGATAGATGAAGCTTCCCAGATAGTCTTCAATCAGGGCGTTGGGCGAGGTCTCTACCATACCAGAGAGATCGACCTGATCAAACAGAAAGCATTGGTCTTTGACCTCAGTGTCACTCCGGCTGAGTGGAACGCAGTCAAATATGACTGGCAAAAATCACTTCTCTCTGACTTGGGAGTCCTCATATTAGAGCTTAGACAACTCGAAACTAGTATTCTATCACCGGATACCGCGCTCGACGATACCGAGTTGGAGGCTCGCAGAGCAGAAGTTCAACGGTGGAGGGCCATACTACAAGCGCGTAGGATCGATGTCAACATCTCAGAAAGAGGATTTGACCCCGAGGCTGCTTACCGAAAGCGACTCAAGCAATATCAGCAAATCGAAATTGATCTCGAACATGCTGAGCATGATGTCAGAACACTCATAAATGAACCCAGTCGAGCTCATGCCACTTGCAAGATCCACACCTGTTTGGAATGTGCAGAAGATCGGGTTCTCTCAGCCAAATATTTGCGGGATACCTTCACCATCAATGATCTGTTGGCTGAAACAGACCATGACTTTGGAGGAGAGGGATCGTCGGACCTCGCTCGAGATACGGAACTGCGTGCTTCACACGCGTTGCAGGAGGCAGGATTTGTTTAGACTCGGTATCTGTGCTAAGGCCTGAGGGCGAGGTACATCGCCTTTGTTACCCAGATAGAGACAAAAGCTCATTTGCGCGAATCGCGACAGGCGTACGCTTCGTCGACAACAGCAGCGGGACAGATCGGGTCGAAGACGACTTGAGCGATGGTCGACGTGTCAATTCCACCAGCTTTGTGGAGAGCTTCTGTATGGCATGTAATTCTGACCAGTTCTGGATCAGTCTCGAGCCGCACAGTGTCATGGAGTTCAGCAGAGTGCATAATCGTCGGCGGTGAGATTGCCAGTTTGTACATATGGTACTTGGCGTTTTGATCAGCCTCGCGTTGATTAATGCTGGCTCTCGTCATGCTGATTGTGACATTGTGATGTGGTGGACGGTTTTTGGGCTTATTCTTCAGCATCTCGACGAGCTTGACAATGCGATCGACCTCGGAGTATGCCATAGTGTTGTGAAGGTAGGCTGTGAGTGAGCAGGCGGTCTGACGATTGCGATAGCGTTCTGATGTAGATGTCGAAGTTGGTGTTGCGGAGTTGGAAGTTGTGTAATCGAAGAGTAGCATGTGAGACAGGTGAGGGCCTAATGCCTCCAGCAAGCAGGATTCGGCTTCGTCGGCACCCGTCCTTCACTTTGGAGCCAGAAGCACATTTCGATAGCTCACACAGCACAATATTGTGGGTCAACTTGATCATTTGCTTGCCCGTCTCTTTTGAAGTTGGCGAAGTCATGCGCCGTGATGTCTCGCAACGATCGATTCAATTATACAAGCGGAAAGTCGTCTCGCAGCGTGAACAATCGATTCTCGTCTTCTTCTTCTTCTTTGTTGGAGGTTGCTGCTCTTCAGGCCTTCTTCAGAAAGAACAGACCGCTCGGTAGTACGCTTTCGCTTTCTCGTAGCGGTCGGTGATGGCGGGCGTGTCTAGACGGCCAGTGCAAAGTTGAAACCAGCATCCAAGAGAGGAGCGAAGCACTGACCTTTGTTCGTCTTTTTGGCTTGACCAATCTTCTTGGGATCAATCTCGTCTTGAATGGTGATCTTGACGCCGAACGTGTTCTCAAGCGTTACGGATAGGGTCTGAATCCAAGCCCTTTTGCAATACTCGGATCGAGGCATTTCTTCATTGCCTTGCTAATTCTTGCACGGTATCCAGCATCTGCGCACGGTGAGTGTGAAGTCGTTTCCCGGCAGTTCACTTTCATGAGACTTTCACTGTACAGTTTGTGCTGGGATCTCGTCCTGAGTGCTGCGTCCCATCAACGTCTGTCCTGTCATCATTCCCTGCAGTACAGTTCATCCTCTACCCAGCCAGCGATCCAATGTTGTTGCTGGCGCTTGTGCTTTTCGTGTCTCTAGCGAAGAGTCCTCATTCCATGTCAACAAGTCACACATTCTGGCTGCTTCGTCAGATACGCCATTTACCGTGATCCTTCTTTTCATGTGTAGTTGTCTCCATCTCGGCTTCGGAGAAAGCGATGGCCATCAATTCACCTTCTTGTTCGTAAGACGTTCTGTCACACAAGACTTTACTTCTGCTGCCATTCGTACCTTGGACAGCAGAATACGGCTGTGCAAGCAGAGCATCGTCGCTAGTATCTGCATAATGTGAATGCGAGATCAATATCCGGCAGTTCACCCTTAAGGAGACTCTGGAAGGTGTCTCGTTATCATCCTGCAATCTCTGCTACTGTCCAGCGCTTTCGCAAGCACGAGAAGCCGAATTTCCACTGCAAATCTAATCTTAGCATTTTCTCAAACTTCACTCACGAGTAGACCCACTTGCCTGCCACCAGTAACAATACCACAATAGCGTAGAATAGAACACAATAGCGAGTCACTGGCTATTGTCTCAGGGCCAGGTAAGAGTATATAGCTTTCCACATTCTTCCATCTCGTCTTGCTTCTTTCCAGTCACATCTTCTCATTCACCTGTGCACCGTCTCCTCTCCTGCCGAAATGACACCACCAAGAAGAGCATCAGCAAGGCTCGCCGCTCGCGCAGGCGCGAAGGCAACACCAGCAACTCCAGCAGTACCAGCAACAGCACCAGCAGCAGAGGTGGCACCACCACCACCTCAAGTGAAGAAGAGAAAGGCCGAGGAGGCCTCACCCTCCTCGCCTCCACCCAAGCGCACTTCGCCGCGCCGTGCCGCCGCCATGGCAACCGTTGCCGCCCCTGCAGCAGCAGCAACACCATCACCACCAGTGGCGAAGTCGCCACCACGCAAGAAGCAAAAGCGCGCGTCCACCATGGCGCAAGAATTCGTCCCTCCGCTCGGCCTCGAAGGCACCACCATGCTGCGAGACGACCTTTTCGCCATCTTTGGCGACAACCACGCCGTCGAGGCGCTCCTCGCAGTGAAGGAGCGAGAGGTGGACCGGCTCGGTCTCCCTGTGCGTCACGCGAAGGCAGGGAAGGCCTCGCGCCTTGAAAGCTTCTTGAAGAAGCAAAACCGCCGCAAAAAAGGCCGCAAGGACGGCGAGAAGGGAGCGCGTGGCCGACAGCAGGTCCGCATCAAGGGCGACAGTAAGTTTTTCATTATCCGCAATCCGTCGCCAAAACTGACCAGACGCGACAGACTGGGTGCTTTTCGACCCAACACGTGGCTACCCACCAACCATCGAGTCGGCGCCACCAGCAATTTTCAAGAGCTTCGAGCACTACCGACCAGGCAAGACCAAGATTCTCGCATACAACCTCGACTCTTTCGCCGTCGCACTGAAGACCACACCGAAGCATTTCGAAGGCCACGAGATCCAGTACAGCAAGACAGGACCGAAGCTCGTCAAGACTCCAAAGGCCAGCGAGAAGGCAGACACTACCACGGCATGAATCAGCATGACGAGATGATTCGTACACAGCGACATGACCTGACACCACATCATCGTACCTGCGAAGCATGGCCAGGCAACATCAGACCTGAGCAACACCAGCATACATAACGGCGCGGACAGACAGACAGACAGAGAAGGCGGCAATACCTGTGGCATGAATCAGCATGACCAAATCACTTTAGCATAGCGAGGCGTTTCGTTTTACATCACGGCGACATACCGAAGCAGCACGGACAGGCAGCATGAGAGGTCAGAGAACCCAGCATACAGCAAGGCGTACATTGAGAAGGCTGCAATCACTGCTTGAATGGCTTACGAAGAAGTTTTTGAATGTACACACAGAGCGATACCGCCCAACACGAGGCCCATACCGATCCAGGTATCTGAGAGTATCAGCTAGTGTACTACTACAGCAAATGAAATTGCCTGCGTTGGCGCAGAGCCACATACCTCTTGAAATGACCTTTCCTTCCGCCCACCACTCTCCAAGTACTGTGAAGAGAAATGCCAGTGAGTTTGTGATGGGCACAGTCAAGCTTAGTTCTGGGAGTTGTAGCATCAGCTTACATGTCATGTTGAAAGCATTCCGGAGACTCACCAGCCTGTCCCACCAAAATGAAGAACCAGACAGATCCAGTGACGTTGAGCAGGAGCGGAATCGCATACGCCGGATTCTTCAATAAATCATACACAGCATACCCAATCCCCCATATTTTCTTCTTCAACCAAGAAGTATTCGGATCTTCGAGGAAAGGTCTCGAAGGCTTGGGTTGCTTGTCGCGGGTTATGGCTGCTCTTCGCATGAATGGTGTTGTGAGACCCCAACAGGCACCGACTATGAGGAAGCCTAGGACCCATCGGAAGATTGAGGGAGAAGGCTCTGGTGGAGGCGTGTCGGGATCCATTATTGTGATGTGTTTTGGTATGGGTATGTGAGAGGAAGGAGTGAGGTCGTGTCTTCACATGCCTTGGCAAGGGTGGATCCCGTCTCTCCACGCGCGAGATCCCGACCTACGGTGCTGTCATCATCCTCTGTAGACGACGCGATAGGGCAATCAATCTGCCTATGTTCACGGCGGTATATCACAGTTGAGTTCTTTCGTCCTGTTTTTCCTACGTCTGAACAACCTCAGAGCAATACTTCCACCATGGCTCCCTCCCGCATCTCTCCTCCGCCTTCCAGCGACTCAGCAGCCCCAGGCCTAACAACAGAACAAAAGCGCCTGTGGGAACAAAATGGCTACCTATTAATCCCAGATGCCTTGTCACCCTCTCAAGTCTCAGACCTCATGTCCGAATCCCAGTCCCTCCTCTCCAACTTCGACCTTTCCAACCACCCCATGACGCGTTTCAGCACCGGCGAATCCTCCGCCCACGTCGGCGACGACTACTTCCTCACCTCGGGCGACAAAATCCGCTTCTTCTTCGAAGAAGACGCATTCTCACCCAAAGGCAAACTTCTCAAACCCAAAGAAAAAGCTATAAACAAAATCGGACATTACCTACACCAACTGAATCCGCATTTCAAAAAAGCTAGTATCAATGCACAGAACGCAGCGATTGCGCGAGACTTGGGATTCAAAGATCCAAGGGTGTTGCAGAGTATGATCATTTGCAAACAACCTGAGATTGGTGGACGTGTGCCGCCGCATCAGGATAGTGTGTTTTTATACACTGACCCTCCTTCTGCGGTTGGGTTCTGGTATGCTCTTGAAGACTGTACGGTTGAGAATGGATGTCTATCGTTCGCCCCGGGTTCACATAAGCGTGCGCCGATTACTGATCGGTTTGTGAGGAATGAGGCGAATTCTGGGACGACGTTTGTGAAGAATGAGGGGAGACGGTGGCCGGGAGAAGAAGGGGAAGTGGGTGAAGAAAAGGAGGAGAAGTATGAGTTGGGAGAGGTTAAAGCCGGGACGCTGGTTCTGATACATGGGAATATTTTGCATAAGAGTGAGAAGAATACTAGTTTGAAGGGGAGGATGATTTATACTTTTCATATGATTGAGGGTGGGTATGAGTATGATGGGAGGAATTGGTTGCAGCCGCCTAAGGAAGGGTTTACTGCTTTGAATCAGGCGGTCGGAGCTGCATGACTGTGTGCATTCCCGGACACGGAGAGGGCTTACGGAACCGCACTGCCGCTTCAGAAGGCAAGCTCTTGAATCAGGCGGTTGGAGCGGCTTGAGGAGGTCGTGAGAGTGGAGACAGTGGAGTGTCGGCGGCGTGAAATTTGTGGGCAGTCCAAGACCCCGAAGCAGAGCACAGGCATAGGGACATCGACTGAGTGCATCTTCGACACGGACAGAGGGTGAAGGGCTTACGGAACCGGACTGCCGCTTCAGAGGCAAGCTCCAGCACGATACGTGCATCATACGACTGTCTACGACTTATGTGATATGCATTGAAGGAACTTTCTACTCGCTACCGGGCAAAGAAGAGTTATGAATAACGAGAAATCACGAATGCTTAAGCAATCGGGTGTCGGCCCACTTCTCAGCCAGCCAATACCGCATTCTAGGCGGCTTGCACATGAGAAATGTAAGCCTTTACACCCTCGTGGGTGTTGTCTGTTGAGAACGACTGCACCTTGCAGCGTCCGGCGAATTGGCCCACATGCCGCTTACATTCATCCACATGCTATAGCTATAGGACAGGCAAAGACCATTTTCGGAAGGCTCTGCGGGTGCGGCTCCAAGCATTATTCAAGGCACAATTGAATGCCAGCCACACGAGGCTGCTTGTAAGTTCTGACTCCGACCACAATGGAAGGTGCCCAGGCAAAACCTTGGGCGGAAAGCTTGTCCTGTCGCCATTGCCCAGGTCAGCGGTCAGCACCTACCTAAGTCGCACGCGCAATGACAAAGACCAAATCGCACTCTGCTCCGTATATGAAATGAACGGGTTGCAGTATGACACGAAAAGTAAAGAACGCTGGGCATGACGCCAAGGACTGAAAGGCGTATGCCATTGCTCGTCAGCGCCGCATTGAGACTTCGTCGACGCAGCGATTATATTGAAGTCCGGAAGTGTAAGTGAGCCTCCATGCTGCATAACGAACTCTCATTCTGACGATGTCGCTGCGAAGACCGGCTCGGAAGTCGTTCATCGAGCTATAGACGACCGCACAGATTTCCTACCTGCCGATCAGATCTTCAATCACACGTGTGTAGTAGACCGGCTTTTCCTTATACCAACGCACAGTTCTCGAATTCGACACCATCGAAAGACTATGCCCAGACCATCAAACATGTTCTGTTCATGGAAAATCATCCACTCATGCAAAGATCCGAACTTTGACACACGAAAATACCTAAGCTGGATCGCAACAACACAGCGCCTTGCAGCATGGCTGGTGAGTTGGACCGAATCAGTGCTCGCACCTTCGTAATTTTTGCCAGATCTGATATACGGCATTGAGCGGAACGAGGTCTGTGAGCAAACTGCTGGTGAGAGTTGATCGAGAACACGCACAAACAAGCATTTCGTACCTGGATGGCTGGTCTACAACGCTCACGTGTGATGCCAAAATAGCCCTTGCACAAGGAACTTCCCACCTCACGCCTGGGCTCCCGCATGAAGAATTGCGCCCTGTCCCATAACTCAAAACACCGTACCTTGCAGCATTGCTGAACCTCAGTGCCGAGAGCTGTCACTTTCTCGCACGATGAAGCGCAACGAGACCACGTTTGACCGAAACCATACGAGCAGTGTATACCGCCAGCACAGAACGTCCAGTAAGGTTCGCCATGCAACGAGGGGATTCAAGCGATATACCTTGTTTCGACCTTGTCTTCGAGTCTCAAAACGTTGCGGAGCAGTATAGTGCTATACTTTACCACGTATCGGCATCTAAACGACGCTCGGATGCATTGTGGGCACGACCTCCTCCGCGAATAGTCATCAAAGATGGCCGTTGGCATCCGCTTCCTGGTCAACGTCCAAGCTTGGGGAACACATGTTCGGCGAATCGCTTGGCCTATACGTTATGCATCGGATGTTCTACATCGTGTTGTGCCTGTCGCTCGAACAGCGGCCGTCGTTCTATTCAGACCTCGAAGCTTTGATATAAAGACGAGAAGTACTTGAGCTTCAAGCTTTTCTTTCTTTCAGACCTCAGAAGAAGAGCCAGGCTTGGTCCTTTTCCCTCGTTGCCACCAGACAACTGACGTTACCAGTCGCTCACTGTAACACTAGTCATCAATATGCATACCAAAAGCCTCATCGTTGTGGCCTGGGCAGCGCTAGCCGTTGCTCAGCAGCCATATGGTCAGTCAGACACTGTCAAATCACCCGCTCCTGCGCCGGCTCCAGCTCCGGCACCAGCACCTGTGGCATATGGAGAGAAGAAGAAAGAGACTCCTCCGCCAGAGACTCCGCCACCGACTGATACCGAGAAGTCGCCAGTGTTACCAGAAAAGCCCACCGAAGAGAAGCCCGTGAAGCCTGTAAGCTTGGGCTCATACGGTCAGGAGGAAAAGGAAGACACCGATACCACTGAGAAAGATACCACAGAGGGAGAAGATACATCGGATACAACGAAAGATTCGACCTCCCCTGCACCGCCTCCTGCTCCAGAGGAGAAGCCAGTTGAGAAGCCTGTCGACACCAAGCCTGAGATGACCTATTCCACAACTGAGAAGAAGGTCGATATTCCGCCGCCGGAAGAGAAGAAGTCTGAGACACCGCCACCAGAAACTCCTCCACCAACTGAACAGAAGTCTGAGACTCCGCCGCCAGCTTCTCCTCCGCCGACTGAGCAAAAGGCTGAGGTTCCACCACCCGTCGAACAGAAAGCGACTAACGGCTATGCGTCTCCCCCATCTCCACCACCGTCCCCACCACCAGCATCCCCTCCTCCACCTGCTTCTCCTCCTCCGCCTCCACCTGCTTCTCCACCACCTTCATACTCCCCTCCTGCACCTGCCCCGCCCCCTGCACCTGTTCAATCCGTGCCGCAAGGATACGGATACACTCAGCCTCAGCGCTCCTCCTCGTGGACGACGAACTGGTATCAACAGTGGTACAACAAATACTATGCTCAGCGCCAGCAAAACAATTACTACCAACAAAGCTACCAACAATATCGACCACAGTACGGAAGCAATGCCAATTTCGGATACCAGAAGCAAGCCACTGGACCACCTGCTTACTCTTCCAACATGGGATACGGTGGTACAGGCGTCGTTTCTTCTCCTGCGCCCGCTCCGCCGCCTGTCTCTCCTCCTGTACAAGCACCGGCCCCAGCTCCAGTCTACGCACCCGCACCCGCACCGGCTCCAGCCCCGGCCCCAGTTCCTCCGCCAGCACCCGTTTCTCAGCCAGCGGGATCATACGGTGGTACTTCTCTCAAGCAGCAAGATACTTCTCCACCACCAAGTCCACCTCCCACTGAGGAGAAGATGTCAACTCCTCCCCCCTCAACCGAGAAGTCAGCTCCTCCACCCCCCACCGAAGAGAAGATGTCAACTCCTCCTCCAGCTGAGAAGAAGCCAGAGATGGGCTATGGCAGCAAAGAAAGCACTCCTCCACCAAGTCCACCTCCAACTGAAGAGAAGACAACGCCTCCACCTACCGACACGACTACGGAAAAGAGTCCTCCTCCTCCACCTTCGAAGATGGGTAGTTATGGAGGTAGCGGCACTGGATCGACCCCACCTTGTACACAGGAAGATGCTGATGCTGGGAAATGTACTATGGATTCTACAGATTCTACTAAGCCACCGAAGTGGTAGAGAGAAACAAAGAGGATCTTTTCTTGTGTATGAAGATGAATGATGATTGATGGATGGATGGATGCATAAGCCTGACGACACTCTCTTTACGAATTGATGATGATGCATCTAGCATACAAAATAGTAGTAGTAGATAATAACTTGCAGCTTTCTTATATGCCATTAATGGAACGACACTCATTCATCTTGAATCGCTGCTGAACTAAGCATCGTATATCTGAAGACAGCTGCTATATCTTCTCACTCAACCAAATCGCCCCTCGACACCCACCCCTTATGACTCCGGTCAAAAGTTCATAAGGATTCGCCTCTTTCGCATCATTCTCAACAGCATGATCCAAATGCTCCAATTCCTCATCCCTAATCCTCCTAATATCCTTAACCAATTCCGTCAACTCCTCACCCACCTCTTCCCCTCTTGCATTCATATCTTCAAACCAAGTCAATAATTCCCTTACTTGGCTATTATAATGTTCTCCTATTTCCGTCTCTACGGCTTCTGTGCATGCCATTGCTGCTTCTCGTCCCAAGACTCCGGTCGACCAGCCGAGAACTGTGGCGGCTGCGTGCCAGATTGGATACATTGCGGTTGGTCGGATACGGTGTTTGGCTAAGAGGTGGTTGAAGGTACGGAAGTGGCCGGCTTCTTGGTCGTACATGTGTTGCATTAGGGGACGGAGATGGGGGTGGGATTTTGTTAGGGGTGGGGTTTGGGCTGTGTAGATTAGGGTGGCGGCGAGTTCGCCGGCTTGATTGACGCGGAGGGCGGAGTCGAGGAATTGTCTTTGAGCTGTGGTGAGGGGCTTGCTGGATGGTTTGCCTTTTGGAGAGGCATTGTTGAGAGGTTCTGGGTTGCGTTCTTCTTGGAGTTTGTGGGTGGGTGTAGAAGTGAGTGTTCGACGATAGATTTGGCGCGATTGGAGTTGGAAGGCCAGAGGTGATAGACGCGCTTTGAGAGGGAGACTGGGTGCGTGGAGTGCCATTTTCGTGACATCGATGCTGTTGTGGAATTGCTGCGTGAAAGTCGATTGAAAGTCGTTCGTTCTTGCTTCTCGAACGTCACCATATCGGGATATCGGAGTTCGGCCGTTGCATAGTGCGGGTTCATCCGCTAGCTGCAGATTAAGGTTTCACGTGTCAACGCTCCTTGGGAAGTCGCGCTGGGCTCCTACTCCTCTTCCTTTCACTCACTCAACGTCTGATTCTTTTCACATTCTACTGGATTTGCACGAATCTGCTCGCTTCTGAATAAAATCTCATTCGCTCTCTGGATCTATTACGAGCCCGACGTCTGCACGAACGATTCTCGGCCGCAACGGCACGACGTCACAAGCCCGCCGACCTCGATTCTTTCTTTCAACCCTTACGGTCTTTAGACAACTTCGACCACTTTCAATTATTCGTTTTCGTCCGGTCTTCCGCTAGCCAGACCTTAATCTATTTGCTCCAGGGAAACCGAATCTACCCGTGGTTTCTAGTCTACGACTTCACTCGCGAACATGGCGGACGATCTGGACAACGAACTCCTGGGCTTGGTCAGCGACGGCGAGGAGTCTGAAGACTCTGGCGATGACTTTGGCAGACTTGAGGCCGATGTGGAAGGCCGATCACCCAGCGCAGAACCGCATCAGAGCGTAGAGAAGATTGATGATGCGCCGGAGCGTAGGAAAGGCGTTGCGCAGAAAGTGAAGGGCCGGCGGGGCAAGCGAAAGGTCAGACGAGAGAGCAGCGAAGACGAGCATGACGCAGCGTAAGTCCGCCTTCTCTCTCCTTCTCTTTCTTCTTCAAACAATTTCTCCGCTCAAGCCAACCTCTGCTCCTCACAACCTCGACTCCTCACCCACGCATCCGCCTCTGCGCTTACCGCCAAAATGGGAACTACCGCTTACGCCTTGTGGAACAGATCCTCTTCTCCTGAACCTGATCATGTCGACGCTCTAGGCCAGTCGGACGGCGACGCGGACGCGCCTGGTGAAGAAGATGATGAAGATGCGCCGCTCTTCCCACTCGACGGCAAATTCTACGATGGCGCCGACCGCGACCGTGTGCTGGGCCTGCCCGAACTGGAGCGCGAAGAGATTCTTGCCGATAGGGCTCAGCAAGTCACCCAGCGATTACAAGATTTACAGTTGAAGAAGGCACTTGCTAGCAGCACTGCCGCAGCGAACAAGGCAGCAAAGCGAAAGGCTGCTGCCGCTGAGCTAGATGATGACAAGAACAAGAGGAGCATACGACCCAGAACGGAGAAGAGAACTGCCCTGGACGACTACAAGAGAGCGCGAGAGCAGAAGGGCGCAGAGCGAGACCGTATTGCGGTCACACGAGATCGCCGAGATAGCCGCTCACCATCTTTCCACGGCTCCGATCGTGATGCGGATGGTGACAGCGAGGTCGAGTGGGCAGCAGAGCCAGAGCGGAAAGATGAGATTCCAGCTGAACTTAAGGACTTCGACCGCTGCCGAGTCGGCCGTTCTGCCTTTGCCAAAGTCTGCTTCTACCCTGACTTCGAAAGGGCCATAACAGGCTGCTTTGCAAGAGTCAGCATCGGATTGAACCGCGAGACCGGACAGAACATGTACCGCATGACACAAATCAAAGGTAAGACGAAATCATAACTATCAAAGGAAAGATGCTGACATCCTACCAGGCTTCACTGAAGGTAAGCCCTATCAGATGGAGAACTCTACCGGCAAGCCGTTCACCACCGATCAATACGCTGTTGTTACGCAAGGCGCAGCTGAGAAACCCTGGCCTTTCTCTGCATGCTCCGACAGCAGGCTCACTGAGCTGGAGTTTACTCGTTTTAAAGACACTCTCAACAAGGAGAACATGCGCATTCCCACCAAGAGGTATCTGAACAAGAAATTGGATGAGATCACTCAGCTGCTGCAAACCAAGTTCACCGAGGAGACTCTGCAGACCAAATTCGCCAAGCAGAGAGCGATTCAGCTGAAATATGACCCGGTCCACCAGGCCAGACAGAAGCGAAAGGACATCGAGACGCGCCGCGCCGCCGCTGAAGAAGCACAGGACGAGGACGAGATCGCTCGCTGCGACTCTGAGCTAGAAGCTCTTGACAACGGTGCAGCTAACGGCATCAGCGCTATCAAGGCCAAAGCAAGCCCAGTCAAGCCAGTTGATCAGCACCACAAATTGGCACTTCTCAACCAGACCAACCGCAAGAAGACACAAAACGAAGTCCGCCAAGCCTTGATCATGGAGAGAAAGAAGCAGCTCAAGGCTCGAGAAGTAGAGCAAGCAAAGAAGACCGCCGAGACCAAGGCCAAAATCGAAGCCAAAGCAGCAGAGAGGCGAAAGTCAAATTTGGAGCTCTTTGGCGAAGACACCCCTGACACAAGCCGTGCTGGAACACCGATGAACGGCTCCGATACGCCTAAGCGACGTGCCGGTACTCCTTTGGTCGGCGGCAGTCAGAAAGACAAGGGTCCCGTTGGCGCACTCAAGAAGAAGAATATGGATGACGATGTCATTGGGAGCATGGATTTGGGCATTGACATTGATATTTGAGATCCATTACAGATCATACTTGGGATTTCTGCGGACATCAGCGTTGTTAGCGATGGCGTATGGGCAGGTCATATAAAAGACTAGAAGAAGAAGGGATTCGGTTCCTTGTCATCTCATGTCATATTTTGGCAAAGAAGGATAGTCTTCCTCCATTTTTTGCTATTCTTCTCATTCAGTGAACTCCAGGAACCATCAAATCCTCCAATTCCAATAGCTTTTTGTTCGCTGTCCCGAAATCCGCATCGTCTGAACTTATCAATTTATGATCCACGTCCCCATCTATCCAATCTGCATTGAATACCAATCCTGTATCTTGTTTCCATTTGTCTACCAAGCCTTCTACTTTTCTCGGTAATTTAACTTTTGCACAAGCTAAGAACCAAGCAGGTTGATATACGAACGCGAACATTATACGAGGTGTAGAACTTTTATTCGGCATTCCTGCATGCCAGAGTCTGATATCTCGTATAATGATACTGCCCTTCGATATGTTGGGCTGGACTGGCGGAGAATGAAGACGTCGGGACTCAACGAGTTCAGTCTTTATCGTCAACGGATCATCTCCCTCAGTATTATGTTGAGAAATATTACTTTCCCGATGACTCCCGACCCAGAGTTCAGTAGACCCATTCTCAATCGTAACATCGCAAAGCGGGATATTTATCGCGTATGCGAAAGGATATAACGGGTGTGCGACATGGATATCTGAGTGGACTGGTTGTCGTGATGTAGAATTTGGTAATGCTGTGTTGCCGTTTGCGTAGTGGCATGTTGGATTGGGGCCTAGGAGGGCTGAACAGATTGATACGACGGCTGGGTTTGCCCATATATCGGAGTACATTAGGTCTGGGGATAGGGGTGGGGCTTGGTCCATGTTTCCTTTGTTCCAGTTGAAGTGGTGGTTTGGGTTTTTGGAGATTTCGTAGGCTTCGGGGAGGAGGAGGGTTGAGAGGGTGGAGAGGTGGGATTGGGCTACGGCGTTTTCTAGGATTAGGATGCCGTCGCGGTGGAGGTGGGTTACTGCTTCGGCGATGATTTCGGGTGTTGTTGGGGTTTGGGAGGTGCGGATTGAGTCGGGGATGTGGATTGAATGGACTTTTTGGTTGTAGAGGTGGGTTCCGTTGGTGTTACCATTTGGGATTTTGGCCATGGTGGGATATGTCTTCTGAAGCAAGTATCGTAGTGTACGAGGTATCGTCTTTCTTTTCTTCTTCAGCTAAGGTGGATTCGGCTGCTCGGTTGGATGATGCCAGACTGATTCTGATGTGTCGATATCCAATTGGCAATTTAGTTGTAATGCAGCGCCAGAGACAAGTCGAAAATTGAAAGAGAAGGAGCTTATTATACTAACCTATAATGTACATTTGAACGCGCATGAACTATGCATCAAGCTTTTCGCATGTGATGTCCAAGAGAGGCAAGGAAGTGAAGTGCTGGATGCGCAAAACAAAGTTTCGAGCCAGTTTCCAATTTCCCTCCACACTCCGTGAACGCGACCCCTCACCATCCACAATGCAACCTTGAGATCCTACCAGTTCGAGAACCGTCTCGCGTTCATTTGCCGTTGATAGCGGCGGCCGTCAAGATAACGCAGCATCCTAGCATGCCTACCGATAGGCGATTATCCTGCATGATACATCTCGTGGCATTCGCGTGTGCCGATAATGGCTTCTTCACGCCAACCAACTTCTCCACTTGTAAGCTTCTTCGTTGCCCATCAAGCAATACTCATCGCGGCTTGAGTTCTTGGATCATCGACATACTTATTGGGATATCTAGGACGAACGCGAGGAAGTTAACGAGACATCTCCACTGCTTTTGGGTCCAGAAGCAAGGATGGCCGACCATGGCCAGAAAGACAGCCTGGATGGTGAGTGCACATGACGGGAAGCATGCTGGTGTTGCGCACAAGACGTGATCGGTCTATGCGTATGCTTGCGGCCGTGGTCGTGATGCCGTGCGCAGAGAGGCTGGCTCGTCAGCTTTTACTGGATGCAATCTTTGCTGACCCGTCTCCTCTTTACATAGGCGACAAGTTGAAAGGCGGTATCGTCATTGGAGCTATCGCCGGAGAAGAAGCCCGTCAAGCCAATGAAGATGAGCATAATCTCACATTTTTGGAGGCTGTCAAGCTGTACCCTTCCGCAGTCGGTAAGTAAATCGAAGAATAGAAGGCAGGAAGCAGTCCTGGAGAGCATGGTGCTGTTGTCGCGTGCTCGCACCTATCACCATTGCTTGCAGCTCCACATTTCTGTGCCGACTGCAAATCCAAAGAGGCAGAGAGCTGCGAACTACTACTGACTTTTGCCTCCAGGTTGGAGCATGTTCTTCTCTTTGGGTATAATCATGACAGCTTTTGATCCTCAGCTTCTTGGCCAGCTTTATGCGACGCCAGCTTTTCAAAAGGACTTCGGATACGAGTTTGAAGGCGAGTGGATTATCTCTGCGCCTTGGCAGACTGGTCTGGGCATGGGAAATCCAATCGGACAAGTTGTCGGTGCACTGTTCGCCTCGTACCCTATGGAGTAAGTGGAATTGAGTCGGGCTGGGGTGCGGCATTGTGCTGACACACAGGCCCTAGATGGTTCGGTCGAAAGAAGGCCTTTGGAGTGTGTGTGATACTCACCACTGGCTTCATCTTCATCCAATTCTTCGCGCGATCTCTACCCGTCCTACTTGTTGGCGAGCTTCTCGGCGGGCTTGTGCTGGGGACCTACGCAACAATTGCACCGACATATGCTTCTGAGGTCTGTCCCACAGCACTTCGAGGTGTTTTGACCAGTTATGTCAACCTCTGCTTCGTGATCGGCCAGCTCATAGCAAACGGCATCATCGCAGGAACGAGTCAACTCGACACTCACTGGGCCTACAGTGCACCGTTCGCCGCTCAGTGGTTCTGGCCGCTGGTGATTATCATTGGCTGGCCATTTGCACCTGAGTCGCCCTGGTGGTTGGTCAGAAAGGGTCGCATGGAGGACGCAGAGCGTTCTCTCCGAAGACTCGCCTCAGCAAGTGTTGATGTCAAGCCCACCTTGGCAATGATGATCGAGACAGATCGTCTAGAACAGGAACTTGAATCTGGAGTGACGTATTGGGACTGCTTCAAGAAAATCAATATCCGACGTACGGAGATCGCCATCGGTGTCTATTGCATTCAAGTGGTGTCCGGAATCTATCTCGTGGGATATGCAACATACTTCTTCCAGCAAGCTGGTCTGCCCACACAACAAGCCTTCAATATGGGCGTAGGGTTCCTTGCTGTCGGCTTTGTTGGAACACTGTTCTCCTGGGTTCTGCTGGTCAGATTCGGTCGCAGAGTCATCTACAATACTGGTCTCTTCATCTTAATGGTTCTTATGCTTATCGTTGGTATCCTCGACTGCGTGCCAGGCTACGAGGGAAAGTCCGGCGTAATCTGGGCGCAATCGAGTCTTATGGTTGTCTGGAACTTTTGCTACGACTTCTCGGTTGGTCCCGTGTGCTTTGTCATCCTTTGCGAGGTTTCTGCGACGAGAGTGCGAAGCAAGACCATCGCAATTGCTACTGCAGCACAAGCGCTACTTGGAATTGTCATGACTGTGGCGTTCCCATACATGATCAATCCTGATCAGGCCGATATGAGAGGCAAGATTGGATTCTTCTTCGGTGGCCTCTCGGCGATCAGCTTGCTGTGGACCTTCTTCAGAGTGCCAGAAACACGAGGCCGGACATATGAGGAGTTGGACATCATGTTCTCGCGCGATGTACCAACGCGGAAGTTCAAGACGTACAATATTGAGTAGGCATATCAGAGAATATTACTACGTTGATGACGAGCGCGCGGGACTTTCACGCTTACACAGCTCTGCCGTGATCGATTTGTGTGGCTGGCACTGTCCTCAGATCGCTTTCCATGATTGTTGCTTCTTGGCCAAACCTAAATCTTGGTATGTGCTGATCTGAGGACTCAGAAAAGCTTCCCTTCTTTCGAGGCGAAACGCCGAAACACAGAATTTCGGAACTCTGAAGACAACGATGGCAGCGACCCTATAAGTACTACGCGAATCCTCTATCCCTCTTCACCATCTCCATCCTCGAGGCTTCCTTCACATAGCACCGCATTAGCAGACACACCTTCACAAGCTGCATTTTGTCTCACGTGTAAGTGCAGGGATTCTCGGCGCTAGTGTTTCAGCTCTCGAGTGAATGAGCGAGGCGTGTCACAAGCCTATTGTCGACACATCTTCAATGAACCAAGTCACCCGACCCTTCTCAAGAGTCCTACAACAAACCTCAATTCGAGCGACAACAGCGCGACTGCACTACCGACCCATCGGCAACCGCTCAGCAGCACCTTGTCCGCCACAGTCCTCTGACTCGACCGCAATTCTTACAACACAGCCTTCCTCTGGATATCTTGATAGCTACCGCATCTGTTTCAACTCGAGACGACATCGCAAGTGAACATGTCTTTCATCGGCAAATTGCAGAAAGGCCTCGCAGACGCGAAAGTCGCCGGCGACAAACAAAAGATTTCCCGCCTCGTACGTATGATCGGCCTCGAGGAGCGCAAGGCTCGCACGAGAGCAGCCAACGAAGAAGAACAACGCCGCAAGACTCGAGAAGAATTTCTACCACGGTCGAAGTCGAGTAGTGCATCACCAAAATCTCGTGGAGGATTCTCACGCAATTTACCACCTATGGGCTTCTTCAACGACTTCGTGGATGAGACAGAGAAGGAAGAGGCCGAGCGCGCAGCCAAAGCACGTGCTGCTGCAGAAGAAGCACGTCGCCAAGAGGAGTTGAGGAAAGAAGCCCAGCGTCGAGCCGCTGAGGACCAGCGCCGACGCGAGAGAGCCAGACAAGAGAGGGCAAAGTTCCGTCAGGAACAGCAGAGCAACGACCGAAGGCAGAAGAAGAACTCCGCACGATCTCAGCAGCAACCCGCGCCATCCGCTCCCGTCTCCATGCCTCAGATCACCGCCTGGCGCACCTTCTGCGGTAACTGCTTCGACAACACATCATCTGGAGAGAATGCCTACGCCAAGATCCTCACGTTCCCAACTCCACCTGGCGGATGTTGTGGCCAGCTCAAATGTGTCCAGGAGAACCGCGATCGACTAAACAAGGCTTGCGACTGCAACATCAGAAGAGCAGTCCGGTTGGCGGGAGTAGCAAGTGCTAAGGAGGCGAGGAAGGAAATGACGAAGTGGCATCCGGACAAGTTTTCTGCTTGTGTGGAGGAAAAGAGGAAGGGGTTTCAGAAGATGGCGAATGAAGTTTTTGTTGTGCTGAGTCAGGTTGCTAGAGGTGGATGAGGTATGAAGTGGAGACGCATTGAGTATGAATAGAGGAGGGATGGAGAGGCATTGAGTATGGAAGGAGTAGATATGGACAGAATGCCAGTGTACTGCAACTTCACCTCCACTTGCAACTTTCCCTACAGCTTCTTATAGACGTGGCTAAGTTGTGCAACTCGTGTCATTGCTGATATGAAGCCACAGCTCGTTGAACTAGAGCCGCACTTATTGAACTTGTGTGTGAAACTTCACCTTCGCTCGTATCCTTCCACTGGCTTCTTATAGACCCAGCCAAGCGGTGTAACTCGGGTTACTACTGACACGAAATGGTATCTCGTTGAAATAGAGCGGACTCAACCGAGCTTGTGTGTGAGATGGTAAAATGTCACCTGTGTCAGCCATGAAGTGGAAACATTCATATCTTCTAAGAAAGTTGATGATGGTATCACTTTGCTCGTTCAATAAAGAATTTCTACATTAGAGTTTAATCCTTGCCGTTGCTATCGATAAGCAAGATAAGAGGGGGCGACGCGGTCTTCGCCCAGTCATCAGTCATACAACATCTCTCTAACGATGAGCTGAGTGATCAACTGGACGAGACGAGCATCAATGTGAGGACTACCAATGAGATGGACAAACCGAAAGCGCGGCAGGGCTGCTGGACGTACAAAGGCAAGAACGACGCGTCTGCCATCATTCACCATCCATGCAGTCTAACGTGCCAAAGAACGCAAGATAGGCTGTGATCGCTCGCTGCCAGCATGCGTCAATTGCAGTCGATCAAGGCGGCGATGCGGCGGCTATGCAGTGCGACTCCAATGGGCTGACAAGACCGATGGACGACGCAAGACTGCGGTCATCACACCCAAAACGGAGCTTCTTGGCAACCACCAGCCTTGTTACTCCCGCGAGTACCACTTTCTGAACGTTTCAGTTCATGATACCAAAGTGGCAAATTCTGATGGAAAGGTGCTTAGTCCAATTCTACAATTCGATGATCCAACACGGCCTCCACGAACTCTTTCACCGTTCCCGAAACTCCAACGTACGGACGCTTGCTACCTTTCCTACTACGTGCAGCAGATTGCTTGCATGATTTCAACTACCGAAGTTCGCAATGGTTTCCGCACATGTCTCTTGCCGATGGCTATGGCGTCCCCATTTGAAGAAGCTATGGGCTTGAGGGATGCCATGCTGGCCGTCGCGAGTTTTCATTCAGCTGGCCGTAGCGCGGCCTTGCCTTACAAGACGCGGGCAGTCCGTCTCCTAGCTCAGTCGCTCGCAGCTGCAACTGCTGGAGACGCCATTTGCGCCACTCTTCAAACGCAGCTCGCGACGTGTATGATGCTCTGTGTATATGATGTCTTCGACAATCAGGAAGGCATGTGGAACATGCACATGAACGGCGCAAGACAACTCTTTCGCGCTTTGATCAGGCATAGGGGAATTCGGCCTGGCAACGACTTCTTGATGACTTGGTTCCTCTACCATGATGTATTCGGACGGCTTGCACAGACGTCTCGATTCGATGACGAGGACATTGCGCAGGACTACAGTAACACAGCAGACGATCACGAACTAGTAAGGAAATCACTGTGTCGAATCAACTCGATGAAGCTAAATGATAGTAGATTGTTGGATCTCTGGGCTGCTCTGTAGAGATGCTTGGCTTGATCAACGACATAAACAGAGCCAGAGTCCTTATGAGTAAGCCACCCTGTCATATAGCCGGAAAGAAAGACGAGCTTGAAAGACGTCTCGTAAGATTGAAGCAACATGATGGCGCACTGGATCCAGAAGGTGGATGTTTATCCGACCAAACTGCAGCAACTGCAGAGCTCTATCATCTGGCCGGGCTTCTCTACCTGTATCAGGTGCTGCCGCTACCTGAGGATCAATGCAGAAGACTTAAGCTGATGGACGCAGCTTTCAACTTGCTGCAGTCGATGAACATATGCACAAGTCCTTGGCCTTTATTCACAATTGCGTGTGAAGCCAGCACAGACGAACAACGAATGACGCTTCTCGGCATGTTGGATCGCATGGACGAGAGTCGTAATATTGGAAACGTTTTCAGCCTCAGAAAGATTATTGAACACGTTTGGAAACAAAGCGATCTACGGAGTAGACCGCTGCAATGGTGGACAATTTTCAGCCTTCCGACTGCCGTTCCCTGGTTCATCTGATCCACTGTCGCCCGTCGGCAGACTGTCATATTCAAGGGAGTACTGTGCTTTGCTTGTTCATGACTGTCACATGCTTGTCTGCGACTGGATTGACGAGCAGACTCAGCAGATCTGGCCTTGCGTAGTGACCAACAACATCAATGAAAGCCTTGGGACGGTCAATGTCACGGAGGTTGACATCTGCAGTCAGAATCGCCTCGACTCCCGCCCCAACAGGCTCACAAAGTGGTTTCCCGTCCGGACCGAAGATCATGGAGAAGCCTCCACCAGGCTGGCATAACCGTTAGCTCAATGGGAGGACTATTAGAGTGAGGCGTGGTGCTTACTGTCTTGGTGACGGGATTGCCAGTGAGATTGTTCTTACCCAAGTTCGCCTCGGTCAAGATCTGCGATGCGACCAGGACAAAGGCCTGACCTTCCATTGCGAAGAACTGGCTCACGCGATAACTGGCTTCACCAGTCTCATGATACAGCCATGCGATCTTCGTCGGATCAGGCATCTCGAATTCGGCCGGCCAACTAGCCACATGGATCTGCACGCCTTGCGAGTATTCGTAGTAGCGGAGCAATGGCTGCAAATGCTCCCAGCAATTAAGCCCGCCGATCTTTCCAAAAGAGCTGTCTACGACACATTTCAAAGACTCGGCTTGTCCATCGCCCCAGATGGTCCGCTCAACATGTGTCGGCTTGATCTTTCGGCGATGATGGACAATGTTTCCTTCTGGAGAAATGAAAGATTGTCCCATGTATAAACTGGAACCGTCTCTTTCGCTATAGCCAAGCACGATGAACATGCCAGCTTTTTTCACCGCTGCTTGGATTCGCTGCATCTGAGGCGAGTCACGGCGCATTGAATTCGCCATGTAATCATGGATCTGGTCGCCATTCGCAATGACTGGCTGAGTCCACATCGACCTGTGGCAGTTGGGAAATCTCGTTAGAAGTTGGTTGTGTTGAAACAGGCAGTAGAGACTTACCACGGGTAACCTGGTATCCATACTTCTGGAAAACCCAGCACCTGTACTCCGTCTGCCGCTGCTTGCTCGATCAATGCGATCGTTTTGTCGACGCTACCTTCAAGATCTAGCCAGACTGGCTCGGCCTGGACGGCGCCTACTCGGACTGTGGTACTCATGACGGAGCAAAGTTGGGTATAACGAGCAATCCACACTTTCGTAGAGAGATTGATGTAGTAGACTCAAAGCTTCTAGGTCAGCAGCGGCAGCAGCGCTACATATGAGTATCACTCCTGGCTGCTTGCTCTTGCCCGATCCGTCCAAGACGACGCGCAAGATCCCGAGAGCGTGCAGTAGCGAGGATTTGTCAACCTCGAGTGTCTTAGGTTTCGAGAGAGTCCATGCTTGCACTATCGCGCGAGGTTGATGACTTCTGGACAGTTGAAAACCATCGAGCCTGCGGCGTGCTTGGCCGGAGCAAAGTTGGGGCAAGAGTTTGCGATCTCCGAGCTTCAACAGCTCCACTTTTCCTGAAATATTCAAGGCAAGAGTTTGCGAATGCTACGCATCTGCCCTGCGATTCAGATTGTTCAGGCTCCCATACAGTTGAGGTTTTATAGACCCATCTCAGCCATGGCTATCACGGCAAGACTTTGCGATCGCTATACTTCCTGCCCTCGAAGCTTAAGAGCCCAGAATGTACTATTTCCTCGACGATAAGGCCCAAGTGGTAGTACACCTTAGGACCTGGTCGAGTCGCAGTGATATGAAATGGACATTCCACAACGCCAACGTTGTTCACACCTGTTCTATCCTAAGTCTCTATCACATTTTTTGACCTCTCGACGTCCACAATGGCCGGCCCACATTCCACTCCCGGCCAGCTTCGGCCACGACTCTCGCGTCTCTCCATGATCGGTATGACTTTTGCGATACTAAACACTTGGATAGCACTTGCAGGCTCCATCGGTCTGGTACTTCCTTCCGGCGGACCTGTCTGCTTGCTGTACGGCTTCCTCTTCTGCGTGATATGCAACTTTGCGCTTGGCGCTAGCCTGGGCGAACTCGCTGCAATCTGGCCCACAGCTGCAGGCCAGTACCACTTCGCGTACATATTGAGCGCGGAGCGTTGGAAGAAGGTCTATAGTTATTGGGCTGGGTGGATCAGTATTGCGGGATGGTTGATGCTGGTGACGACTGAAGGCTTCTTCTCGGCACAGTTTATTAGTGCGGCGGCGAACGTGGCATCGAATGGAAGGTATCAGGTTGAGGCGTGGAAGACGTATCTTATATTTCTAGGGATATTGTCTTTTGGGATGGTGTTTAATGTTTTTGGCAATCGAGTGCTGGGGAAATGGAATGATGGAGCCTGTGAGTGTTCCCGAATACTTGATTTGCTGCTGGTGCGAGGGTAAGCTGACGTCTCTGTGAAGTATGGTGGTCCATTCTCTCCGTGATTGTCATCTCCGTTGTTGTTCTCGCGACTTCGGGAAGATTCAATGACGCCGCCTATGTCTTTGGCGGCTTCGAGAACGAGACAGGATGGCCAGATGGTGTCGCTTGGATCTTAGGCCTCTTGCAATCTGCACTGTCTCTGACGGGGTACGATGCAGCCTTGCACATGGCGGAAGAGATGCCTCGCCCTTCCCATGATGTTCCTCATGCGATCCTGATGGCAATCGGGGTCGGCGGCATCACTGGCTTTGCTTTCATCTTGGTCCTCCTCTTCTGCCTTGTCGACGTAGATGTCGTGCTTAACACGTCTACTGGCATGCCAATTACAGAGCTTATGCTGCAAACCACAGGCAGCCGAGCCGCGACGACAATTTTAACATTGATGCTAGCAGTGTGCTTCGTGAATGGGACGCTGGGCTGCATTACCAGCGCAAGTCGACTGATCTATGCCATGGCTCGAGACAACGGGATCTTGTTTCCGCAGCAGTGAGTATTATTCCCAGGAGATCAATGCAAAGGACATGCTGAGCATATACCGTAATAGGTTTGCCTACATAAACGCTCGACTCGAAGTCCCGCTCAACGCCATCGTTCTCACTTTTTTCTTCAATGCCTGTTTCGGGTTGCTGTACCTTGGGCCCACAGTAGCGTTCAGCGCGTACGCTGCCAGCAGCACTATCTTTCGGGCTTTGATAAATGGCGGTCGGGATTTTTTTAGATGGCGGTTTCACATCCGGAGTAGTTAGCTGTCATATAATAGGCTTGGCGCATAGATTAGCTAGTAAAATTAACTATTTCTTCCTACTTACCGCTAACCTACTCCTTCTACCTTAAATCTCGCGTCTAACTTACGTTTTTTATATATATTAACCTTACTATTACTATAGCGACTACTATAGATACTATACCTAGTAGTACTATATATAACTATAAAAAAGCGCTCCTTAATAAGCCTAACTTTATAGACGCGTAATTAATATAGCTTAATAAGTCTATAGAAGCTATAAAAGATAAAGAAAGTAAGTTAAATATAGTAGTTATTAATACTAATATAATAGAAGCTATAGACAATAAGTATTATAAAGGTCTTAATCTATAGCTACGCTTAAATATCGACTCTTTATAGTAGCTATAGCTACTAATTATAAATCTAGATTCTTTTAAATATACTTTATATATAATATATTATAAAATATTAATAAAATTTAATAAAAAAGAGAGTTTTATAATTATATATAATAGTAGTATTTATTATAATATTAATAGGTATAAAATAAAGATACCTTTACGCTATTAGTAAAGCTTCTATAGAAGTTAATTAAAAAAGAAAAATATAGTACTAAAGAAGCTAAAAAATATATATTTTAATAACTATCTTTTCTTACTAGCGTTAATTACTATAGATAAGAATAAACCTAATAATAAGTAGACTTTTTCTTTTAGTAGTAAACCTTATTATAACTATATAGATATTAAATCTACTATACTTACTTTCTATTAACGTTAAAAGTATAATATAAAAATAAGTAACTTTTTTCTTAACTATTAAAAATATAGTATTTTACTATACTAAACTCTTACGTTAGTATTTAAATAGTTTATTAAGAAAAGTAAAGAAATAGAACTTATTATATATAATATATATAATAAATAAAGTAAGATTAGATTAAAGAACTTATAAGAAGTTATACCTATTAAGAAAGTACTAGAAATACTATAGATAGAAGAGTATTAGTTTAACTATATAAAAGATAATAAAGATAAGCTATCTATACTATTTTTTACTAACTTAGAAATAGTTTTAATCTATAAGAAGTTAAGCTATATCTTTATTATTAACTATACCTATAAAATAAACGCCTATAAAATACCTCTTTTCTATATCTTATTAATTATATTAATAGGCTAGACTTTACCTCTAGTATACTACCTAATAATAGGTAAGAAAAAGCTAGATTATTATTTTATATTTAGCTATTTAGATTATATATTTAACTTAATAAACTATTAGTCCTTTTCTATAATAGAGACTATACTAAAATAAACGTAATTAATACTATATTTCTAAATACGCTATTCTTATTATATAGGTAGTATATAGATACTAATATAGAAGCCTATATAATAGATAAACTTAGTTAAGAAAGCGTTAATAGATAGTAGAGACCTTCTAACTAAGTAAAGGACTTTTTAATTAGCTATTAATAGTATATTAATTTATCTACGCTATACGACTTTAATATAAACTAGTAGTTACTATAAGAAGAAAATACGACTTCTTAATAGTAAAAATATATTATCTATCTATAGTAGTAATAGTAGCTATATAAAGAGAAGTATATAAAAGTCTAGGTTAATTAATATCTTTACTTTAGCTTTATAATAACCTCTTTTATTAAAAGTAGATACGCTAGATTAAAGAGCTAGCTATAGAGCGCTTATAATAATATCTATATACTTATTTAGAAGATATTTAAGTACTTCGATTATTATATACGTTACTATAATTATATAAAGTCTAGGGCTCTAAATATAATATCTATAGCCTATATAAATAAGCGTCTTCTCTAGAGCTTAAAAAATAATATTATAGACTATAGATTAAGCCTATTCTAGTAGTAGAAATAGCGTCTTTAAAGTAAGATTAATTAGAAAAAAAAGAACTCTAAATATATAATATTTATCTATATAAGAAGCTTCTAGCGTAATATAGGCGCTTTTTATAGTTATAAAATTAAGCCTTTTTTTAATAGCTATATTTTTCTAACTTCTAGGCTTTTTAATTACTTCTATTATAAGCTAGATATAAGTTTATATATAGAAGGTAATAGATAGAGACTCTTTAACCTATAGATATAAAGATATAAGCGCTAGTTATAGATAGAAGCTTCTTATATTATAAAAATAGATAAATATAGTACTTAGCGTAACTCTTTATACTATAAATATATATACTTAGATTATACGCTATTAGCGACTTAATAGGCTTACTATAATAGCGACTCTATCTATCTAATATAGTTATATATACTAACTTAATTAATATAGTTAAAAAAGAGTTATAGTTATTAGAAGATAAAAAGCTATTACTATAGTAGTATAGCGTATAGCTATAAAAAGAAGAAAATAAGTAATAGAAAAAGATACTATACTATCTATTACTATAGCGCTAACTATATATATAATAATATAGATCTAGCTATAATAAAGCTACTTTAATTAATAATAGAAGATACTATTAATAATAGTAAGCTAATAAAAAAGATAGAGGCTTAGTAGGCGTAGATTAATACTCTTCTATAGCTTATAGTCTAGTAAAAATAGATTACTAACTAATAGCTTTAATAACCTATACCTATATACTAGGTAATACTTTTACTTTTTTTATATACTTCTATATATCTCTAAATATAGCTAAATTAAGGCTATTATAGAGTATAGGTAGAGAATAGTTATATATAGTTATATTAGCTATATAGTAATCTATAAAGTTATAAGAGGCTCTAGTAGTAATATCTATATATTTAGTAGTAGTAATCTATCTACTACGCTAAATATAAGACCTCTATAGCTTCTTTAGCTATATAGTATAATATACTAAATAAAGGAGAGTTTATACTATATTAAAAAGGATAGAGAAAGATAGAAGAGTTATATCTATAAGTAAATATATATCTATAGTTATAGTAAGCTTATAATAAGTTTCTAACTTATTTAGATAATAGAAACGGCTTAAATTAAGTTACTATAATAGCGGAACTTTAATATATATAGAAGCTAGCTTTCTATTATTACTATTTAACTATAATATATAGTATTATTACTAAAAAAAAGATATATTATAGTTACTATATTTATATACTTAGCGTACTTTATTTAATACTAATATTATATATTATAGTTAAGAAATGAAGCTATAAAGAGGTTGTGTTATAAAGCTAAAGTTTAGTGCAGGTCTACCCGCGTGTGAAACCGCCATCTAAAATTTCCTAGACCGCCATTTATTAAAGCCCTATCTTTCTTAACGTGTCCTACGCCGCTCCGGTCGTGGCTCTCGTGGTTCGTGGACGCCGTGTCTTGCAGCTGCATCGGCCAATCACAGTCAGCTTCTGCTTGGATACCGTCGTTGGAACGATTGCAAACTGGACCTCAGTCCTCTTCGTCGGTGTAACCTCTGTGGTATGAGCGGCATGTGCAAGAGGGATGCTATATCAGTGAGGCTGACTCGATCAGTTCTTCTGCTTTCCGACCGTTTATCCTACCAGTACCAGCACTATGAGTAAGTCCATGAGAGAATCCAAAGTGTCCCGCCTCGACTGACTCTTTGGGCACAGACTATGTTTCTGCGGTCATTGGCATCTTCATTTTCATCGTGGGTGTTCATTGGTTACCCATAAGAAAAGACTTTCGAGGTCCTGTAAGCCACGCCTCAATAACTTGTCTGCCTCGTGCGTACGTTGCTGATACATTGAGAAATAGTCAGCCCAAAGTATTGTCACCCCGATGACCCGCCATGTAATAGACAGGTCAACCGAAGAAGACTTGCAAAGCAGAACGATAAATTGGGAAAAGGCGTGAAGCTGTTTCGCACATGGGAAGAAGCGGAAAGAGATTCTTGGCGAAACATATTGCTCGTGCAAAATGTTGATTCATAGTCCAAGATTAGGAGGTAGATCAGATTCAAACCAGTTCCAGTTTATGCCGTTGGCGGCACCTCCATTCCATCCGAGAGAAGGATCCGTTGCGAAGTTCGTGTCAGCCAAGTCTCCAAAGCCCCAAGGATCCGCAGTGTTGCCAGTCAAGAATGGTCCTTGGTACGCAAATGACATGCCAAGCCCAAGATGAGAGTCGTCCATCTCTATATCATTGGGCACATATGGGTTGTCCAAGGGAGCCACAACAGGGCCGTCGATGTTGGTGGTGGCTGGCCCCGTAGATGGAGATATGTACTGTAGCTTTCGCTGCCTCTCGACTAGATCCACTTTAAGGCTTTCACAGACTCCCTTCCGGGTCATTGTTATGACTCCAAAATACGGAAGCACGAACCGGTCACCCGCGCACTCGACATCGTAGGCACTCCTGAGGAGATATTGTAATGATTGATAGCATTTCCGGCAGATCAGGCCAGAAATCTTGGTCTCGGTGCCAGATTTGATTGCGGCCAAGGTACTGTGGACGAGGTTCAACTCGTGTTCTCGCACTGCAGATTTGGGTCGGTGCTCTGTTTCCATAATTGCGCCGTAACCGACCAAGTCCAGTAACAAGACGACGGCCGCTGTCAAGGCTGTAAAATTAAGAACAGTGCCGTTGTGTATCATTGAAGGATCTGTATCGTACATCGCAATGTACGCTTCTAGCAGCCTACAAGAGTCGTCTATGCTGCTGCGTCGACTAGAGGCGTACCGGGGCTCTTCTGTAGACCGAAAGAAGAACGGTAGATGAATATAGGCTCTGAGTTGATGGAAGTGTATGACGCGATAAAGCCGGGTGCACTTCTCCATACGGTCATCGCAAGTGTTGATTGCCTCCATATCAAGGTAGCCAGTGGGAAGTTTTGCTTTGACTGCTTCCATATCTTCTTCAACTTTCATAGCTGCTGATAGAGTCACTCCCTTGGTACCTTGGAGACAGTCGATGACTCTTCCTGTGATGATGCCAAGATGTTTGTACAGAAACTGCCCCGGCGAGTCCGTTGCAGAGGAGGTAATGGTCAAATCACAGAGACCGTCAGGTATTGAGTACGGAAGTCCAATGATGAGAGACGCCCATCGATCAGCATGAAACAGTGGCCAGAACAGTGCCTCGTGTACTTCTGTGCTTCGCCGAGAATGCAAATTTGCAAGCTGTAGTAGCGAAGTGGCGCGTCGATATACAAGAAATGCTCGCCGAGGCTGTAGAGCGGCCATGTAACACAGCCCAACTGCCATGAGGCAATTGAAACCCGCCTCAGTGCTGGCATATTCGTCGTCGTTCACTACGTTCTTCTCCACCACAGGCAGAAATCTTTGATGTTCTCCGGTACTGATAGCAAAACTGACGAGCAGCAGACCAAGAGTAGAGGGCTGTGCACTTTTCAGAGCCTCAGCTGCGAAGGTGCGTAGCGAGTCGCAGACGCTTCCCCAGATAAGACCCAGAGTGTCTCGATAAAGTGGCCACCAGGAGCTGTGGTGATCGAAGATCTCCAGCATCTCTTCCTCCGCAGGCATGACTGAAAGCAGACTTGCGACAGCCGCCTGCGACTTCTTCATCTTCCGCAATTCGACTTTGGCCTGACAACTTGACGAGGATTTACCATCGCTGCTCTCGGGCGTTTGAGTTGAGCTAGGACTGTCACCCACAATTGGATTCCCTAGAAGACGCATCAAGGGTGCGTGGCCAGTCTCCACAGCTGCTTCCTCGTCTTCATGCTCGTCATCGCTAGGTTCCGAATGGTCACTTTCATTGGTCTGATCAGGCCTATCAATGGCATCATGGAGATTGGCCAAGGCTTGGGTAGAGGATTCATCGCCGCTTCTGTTCGCGCTCTCGGATTTTTGGATCAGTTGTGATAGCTGTGCCTCCAACACTGCGATGCGGTCTTTCAAACGCTTATTATCTGTTGAATCACCACCTGCGACGACGCCCTGAGGCACACAAGCGGACTCTGTCAAGCGCGATATGCATTCATGGCATGCTCCGGTCGGGCTGATATGTGATCAGCAATACACTCCTATGTGATTGACCGAGCGAGAAGCCATAGGGTATTGGATGTGAGAAAGGGGTTGGAAGATGGGCCATACCGTCACATACCTCGTACCAGAGCACTTGATCTTGCGTTTCCGACCTGCAATGAATGGTACTCAGAAACATCATGTGGAAATGGGGCGAGGCGACTTACAGGGAAGACAAGAGCGTGTGCCCTTACGCATCCGTTTGCTAAGCCCAGGTCGGCCGTCTTGCGTCGCGCTCGTTTGCATGGCGACTTCGCGATGTTCTTCCTTTGACGAGGGACGGACGAACGTCAACTCGGCCGGCGAGATGAGAGCTTCGCTTCGGTCTTGGTCTTGGCATTGCTTTGTCATTGCGAGGCTGCTTGTTCAGGTCCTTCCCTAGGTCGCATTCCGATCCACTTTCATCACCCTGACGAACAATCCATCTGAGGTCTTTTCGTGCCTACAGCATCAAGCATACATCAGAAATACCATGGCGGTTTCCACCGTTCATGTACATCGCAGTCTCGAGATAAGGCCACGCTGACTGGCATAGCCAAGCAACCATGGGCACGTGGATACTTTCCCACAGACATCCTGCTCTACAAGGCTTCACAGCCATCAATTGCCAATCAGGCTTCAGGCAACGCTGACGCCTCCCGTCTTGACTTTTCAACAAGCGGCGACGGTTCCTCAGCGTTCCCGCGGCCGTTATGAGAAATGCCTTACTGATGCCGGATGACTCGTCCGCGGCCAGGGTCCAGCTTTGTCCGGGGTCTGAAGGTTTTACATTGCTCTTCGGATGAAGAAATAATGAACGCGCGAGGACGAACACTACGAATGCCTCACCTGCGAATCGCCCAGTTGCCGCTGCTGGCCCGTTCTTGATCAACTCACCGCGGACCATGCGGCCGCGGTGAGCCCTGGAGCCACTGCTGGGTATGGACGGTAGACATATATGACCTGCTCTCCGAGCGACGAGGTAAGTTCTGTGCATCCATACTTTGTTTTACATAACTCTTCAGCATGGCGACCAAACAGCCTTCAGAACCGCAGCCTCCAATGATGGAGAGCAAGACCAATGCAGTACACTTTGACTCCAGCAAACCAAACTCACTTGCCGAGAACGAGAAGAGCCTACCTCCAAGCACCAAGTCGAGCATCGACGAAACTCCTCGCAATGCAGGAGCGTCCGAGATTGTATACCCCGGAACTGCAAAATTGGTAGTCATCCTAGCCGCAGCCAACCTCGCGATCTTCCTGGTCGCATTAGATGTGAGTCTCAAGAAATGGTATAGAGTGTTTCGCAATCGCTGATATTGGACCTTCCCCACCTAGACAACAATCGTCAGCACCGCCATTCCACGCATCACAGATGACTTCCAATCATTGGACGACGTCGGCTGGTATGGTTCAGGATTCTTCATGACCATCGCAGCCTTCCAATCCATGTCCGGGAAGGCGTACAAGTATTTTTCGACCAAATATGTATATCTCCTGTCAATGATCGTCTTTGAAGTCGGGTCGTTGATATGTGCTGTGGCAAAGAACTCCGAGACTTTGATTGCAGGACGTGCAATAGCAGGAGCTGGCGGCGCTGGCATCTCCGCTGGTAGCTACATTATTGTCGCACTCTCGGCGCCGCCCAAGAATATTCCAGCACTACAAGGACTTATTGGAGCGAGCTTTGCTATTGCAAGTGTTGTTGGGCCCCTGATAGGCGGTGTCTTTACGGAGCATGTGTCGTGGAGATGGTGAGTAACCACGGATGTAGATCCTTTGTGTGGAGGCTGTACTAATTCCCGTGGTCTTACAGGTGCTTCTACATTAACCTTCCAATCGGAGGCATAGCCTTCGCAGTCGTACTATTCTTCTTTCAAACACCAGCTCACGCGAAACCTGTGCCCGCGACATGGCAAGAAAAGTTGAAGCAAATGGACATTCTCGGCGCCGCAATCATCCTCGCAGGAATGTGCTGTCTCTTGCTTGCTCTACAATGGGGCGGAGTCACGAAATCTTGGGGGTCTGGCGATGTCATTGCCTGTCTAGTCGTCGCTGCAGTACTACTTGGCGCGCTTTGCGTCCTGGAACCTTGGCTTGGGGAATACGCCGCGCTCAATACCCGAATCCTCCGAATGAAAACCATCACCTTTGGAATGGCCTTCCAGATCATCATCTCTGGTGCATTCTTCGTCCTGCTCTACTATCTACCCATCTACTTCCAAGCCGTGAAAGGCGTGGACGCTGCAGAATCTGGTGTTCGTGGCATCCCTTTGGTCATGGGCGCTTCTTTCCTCGCTGTCACTGCAGGAATCATCATGACCACGACCGGCGAATTCCAGGTTTTGATGATTGTCGGTACTTCGCTCACAACAATCGGCTGCGGCTTAATCTACACACTTGATATCGGAAGCGGTTCTGGCAAATGGATCGGATACCAAGTCATCTGTGGTGTCGGTCTCGGATTAGCTATGCAGATCGCTGTCATCGTCAGCCAAAATATCGTGGAACCGGCAGATCTCAGCACCGCTTCTGCTCTGGCGCTCTTCTTTCAACTTCTTGGTGGTGCTGTCTGGGTCTCAGTTGCACAGTCGCTCTTCACGAACAAGCTCATCAAGTCGCTTAAGGTCAATCTGCCACATATCAACCCAGGCTTGATCGTCGCGGCTGGTGCGACTGAGATTGAGCGGGTCGTACAAGGTGATGATGTTAGACTTGTGATTGAGAGTTACATGGATGGATTGACTGATGCATTCATCCTTGCGGTTGTTCTAGCAGGTACTGCTGTGGTCATTAGCATTGCGGGCACGGTGTTTGATAGGCGGAAGCTTGGTAAAGGTGCTCCTGTTGTGGGCGCAGCGTAATAATAGCATGTAGAAATAGACAAGTTGTTTTAACCTAATATCTTTCCACAAGAAATGTTCAGTGCAATCAACCAAAGACACAGCCTGTTTCGGAAATCCCATGCACCTCCGGCCCGAAGTCTCGGCTCAAGCCGACCAGCATATACATGTGGAAAGAATTTTCCTTCTCTCAACAAACACTCCAGAAGAGCGAGACATCGCGTCTTCAAAGGCCGGGGTAGCTCAATCGGTAGAGGTTCGTCTCATTCATGAGTCTTCTCATCTATCGTTCAGTCACTGACTGTTTCTTCCAGCGTGTGGCTCTTATCAGCATTCAATGCTATAGATCACCTCAAGGTCGTGGGTTCGAGCCCCACCTTCGGCTATTCCTATCATAAAGCAAACAAAATGACCTTGCTACTATCCTTTTTGTTGATGATATGCATTTTTTTTGGCATGTGAGAGTATGCCAAGACTTTGCTTCCGAATCGGGTAGTGCCGGCCATATGCCAGAGATCGTCAAGACTGTTGGAGTTTTCTTAAGCATTTCGTATTCCTATGAAGCAGACAATTTGACCTTGCTACTATCCTTTTTGCATTTTCTGGTAGGTGAATAAATTTTCTTATTTTGGTGACGTGCGGATGTTGTCTAGCGTCGGAAAGTTTTGGACCGATGCGGGAAGGTCTTGGCCTCAAAGATCTCTATCCTTTTATTCTGATGCTATAGAACAAGGGCACAGCTGCTCCCAGTCCTTTCGAATAATCTCATCGTATGCCCTTACCCTCGAGTTCATCGCCAAGTATGCTAGGTAATTCCCTCCACAATCGACCAAGGTCGTTGACGATTCAGCTTTCCATGCTATCTGGTCTTTCTCAAATCCGAGCTGAATCAGAGCCTTTGCGATATCGATCCATCCGCCTTCCCTGCACAGGTCGGGCTGGTTCTCAAGATTCGAGAGGTTGTAGATGACCTTGAGTCGTCGCATTGACCGGACTCTCTCGTTCGAGGATTTGGCCAGAATCTGGGATGTGTCTTTCGGAAATTCGAGTTGGAAGTCATTCGAGCTGTAGAACAACAGCAAGCATTCCTGTCGAATTTTCCGACATGTCATCGTAAGAGGTGGCTGATAACGTGTATCGACTTCCTCTCTCGATGAGAGAGCATATTCGTAGACGGCATTCCGGAGCTCTGGTGACAATCGAAAGAATAGTGAGGTCTCCATCATCTTTGTTTGGCGTGATGCGGTCGAGCAGATTTCTGGCAGAGCACCAGGAGGGCCGAGGCTGCCTGCTTTTTGTTATCGTCGTTGCGTAGGTGTACTATTGTGACCAAACTTTCGGCAGAGTCTGAATCGAGAACTTTTGCCGTTTTGCCGTTGCGCTAGGCTGAGTCCGGTAAATCTACGTACTCGAAGGCAGAGAGCACATGGAGACAATATTCCCAGGTGTTGCGTATGTCTGCATTTCTTGCGACCTTGAAGGTGGAGGTCGCGGTGATCATGTTATGAGGTCGGCCTCCGAACAGCGACTTTGATGGATCGGATACGTTTCGAAAACGACCAGGATGAGTGGTGTGCTCAGTGTTGATCCCGGCTTAATAAGATAAATCCCTGCTTACAACGTCCAGCGGGTTTCCAGTCCGCGATAAAAAGCACACTCACATGGCTCTTGATAGTCTACGTTGAATTGATTCGACTGTCAGAGTAGGATGTGGTCTCCGCTGGTTGGCTCATCGAAAAATCCAACTTTGGATTGTACTTTCCGCGATACGGCGTGCTGGGCAAGGGCGAGGAGGCGAAGCCGGTACTTCATACAACCAGCAGTTGGATTACCGCCAAGGATTACCTGAGGTGATCTCAGCAAGAGACAACTCACAGTAGACTAAGCGTTCGTATGGCGATGGTCCGTATTGGTATTAGGCTTCATGAGCTGGCGGCTGATCTTCAAACCCCGAAACGCTCAATACTGCCTGCTTCTGCGGCACCCACTCTTCTCGTTCCGGATCGAAGCGATGATTGTCGTGGTAAATGTCCGAAAGCGCTTGGTCACCGTACTCTTCGATGAGGATGTCACCATACGCATATGGTATCCACGCCGGTGTGTCTTCAAAGACACCTTCTCGAAGCGGATAGATGTCATCGTACAGGTAGTGATGCTTGTCCTTAACTATCATCGATTCCTCATCGCCCAGAGTAACGGCAGTTCTGTTTCGCCGGAGTGTCGTAATATCAATGAACAGGCCAATGTCAGTATCAATCCATCGTGCATCAATTCTGTTCTCCTTGTCGATTTCGTTTTCATGGTAGTGCGGATTGACTTCCAGCATGTACTTGCGTGATAACTTCGTGCCAGGTATCTTGAAATGGTGCATGCTCATATTGTAATAATGTGCCAGGCGATTTATAGAAGCCTCCGAAACCATGGCATCAATGTCGGAATCCCAGGGCATCACTTTTCTATTCCAGTACCACCCAAGCAGGGTACCGTGCATGAGCCAGGTCTCTGCACCAATATCGTTCATGGTCGTTAAATAAGTCTGCACCAAAGCAGTCAGATGTTCTTGTTTCTCGTCATACTTCAGTGGCCGGTCCGCGAAACGGCCGTCGTAATGTTGGTCGAATGTGGATTCGTGAAAGTACTTGGTCTGCTTATGCCATTCCTCGTCGATATAAGGCCGTGTGAGTCGTGTCCGAACGCTGGCAAAGTCTGCGTCTCGTTTGAAGTATGGCAATGCTGCTGTTTGCTGCAAAGTCAAGGCACAGCACAGCAGCACCCCAGACGTAATTTGCATCTCAAAGTGCTGTTCCAAAGTCTTTCTAGAAAAGAATCATCCGGAGAAAGTAAGTTGGGATAGAACAGACCAAGAAAGATTTGCTGGGGCTGAATGTCTTATTTTCCGAACCGATCGTGCGATGCTGGCCTCTAGAAGTATGCCAAAGTAGTAGCTGTCAACGAACCCCAGTGAATGCAATGTCCTGGGTCGCGGTCTGGACCAAGCTTAGCCGCGTAAGATGAGACTCAGGCATCGAAGAAATGTAGCGCCGTGAAGCATTGAATACGCATTCCAGTGTCAAGATGCCTGATACGATCTGGATTCCGGTCCAGTTCAATCGCGATCTAGAATTTGCAGCCGTCCCTGCTAGCCGTTAGATCTATCCGGAAAGTGCCTGTAGAGTTGGGGGGAAGATATGAAAGAAAGCGAAAGAGGACCTGGGAGACTGTGGTACTTCCAGTGAAGGGCGCCTATCTTTTGAGATGGAGTTGATGATGATTGCGCGTCCCTGAGGTGTTGTGGAGTGAGGATCTTGAGACAAGGTTGTTTACGTCAGCGCCACGCGAAAAGCTTGACACAAAGCTTCTACCTCAACTCTGTTATTCTGTCCAAACATTCCACACTCACGAATCTCCTTGCCTACGATGGCAGGCTTTGGGAAGACATATGAACTCTCAGCGAGTCGCTAGAGATTGCCAATGGTAGGATGGTATCTTTCCATTCCAATTGCACTTTTCCCCGTTGAACGAAGAACGGTCGCGCTCGCGCACGCGGGAGTCGGCATCGTCGCTGTGCATGTCTTCGTCCTTCTCACCTGCCAGATAGATTGCGAGGGGTTGAACTCCTCGAACGGATACGGACGTGAACGTCGTAGGTGGTATCTGCCGGACGAGTTCCTGTCCCTGCCGAATCTCCTTCTCTTGGCCTACCTGGTGAGTTTGTCCATCGCGTTTGGAGTCACTCTCCATCGGGCAACTGCGATACGAATACGAGGTGGTGACAGAGAGCAAACCTTTCGCTATCTTCATTTGTTTTCAGGAACAGCATGGTCGTGCTGTGATGGAGGCTCATGGTCATCATTATCCTAAGACTCCCATGACCCAGCCTCGTTGGCGAGATCGGAGTGTTCGGCGAAGGCTGGGTAACCCGCGGCACCTATCAACAGACCTTCTATCCAACGGCCAGTGTCTGAACGTCAAGCAACAGACAGGACATGTCGACTGCCCGAAGATGAGGCCACAAATCCACCTGGCTCTCGCCGAGGTGCTTGGTTTGCATGCACAGAAATATGGTCTCGCCGGATAGGGCAGCTACATGCGGCGCCGCGTTATCTTGGTAAGGACATCCGGGCGCGCGGCTTTCGCTCCGCCAGAGGTTGGCAAGGCGCGGGGGAGCTGATCATATAGGTACTCGGTCCTGACCGCCGTCTTGTTTTCTGGTCTCGACAGAACAAAAGTCAAGATCGAAAATTGAGGAGACGTGACGGGTACCTGGACCACATCGGAAAAAGGTGTCGGCAATATGCTTCCTCCCTTCGACTACTTCGAGCATCGCGCGGCATGGTACGTAGGAAACTCCCCTCTGAGCTATCATGTTTCCCCCACATATCCCACGCGGGTTGACATCAAACATCTATTTGTCTGAAGCTGACTGAGCTTCGTTGATATTCAGCAAGAGAAAGCAAGACGAACGAGCACATCGAATCGCAACACTACCCAAGCCGTACCTTCTCCCAATCTCACCATCCGAGAAAGAGATATTGAACGAACCGATCGATCAGCTCGTCAGCGATGTCCAGAACAACAAGACCAACGCCGTTGATGTGCTTCGAGCATACAGCAAGGCCGCCGTGAAGGCCCAGGAGAAGACGAACTGTGTCACTGAAGTCATGATCAAGGAGGCAGAAGGATGGATAGAAAACGGCGACATCAACCTTAAAGGACCTTTGGCAGGCATACCAGTCAGTCTCAAAGACAGCATTGTGGTTGGCGGGTTTGACACAACTGTTGGCTACTCTTGCAAGACTGGCAAACCATATGCAGCCGACGGTGCTATCGTGCGAATGCTCAAGGATGCCGGAGCTGTTCCATATGTCAAGACTGCTCTCCCAGTCACACTGCTGAGCTTTGAGAGCTTCAACGATGTCTGGGGCAGGTGTCTCAACCCACACAACCCCAGGTATTCTCCTGGTGGCAGCACCGGCGGTGAAGGAGCTATCCTTGGATTCGGCGGTAGCAGGATAGGCGTCGGCTCTGATGTCGCAGGCTCGGTCCGGGCTCCGGCACACTTCTCTGGTTGTTATTCACTCCGATGCAGTACTGGCCGATGGCCAAAGTATGGCGTTGACACGTCAATGCCTGGTCAAGAAGGTATCCCGTCTGTCTTCTCGCCAATGGCACGCACACTCCTCGACTTGACCTACTTTTCGCGCTCCATCATCCAAATGCAACCTTGGAAGTACGACCAGTCAGTGCATCCGCTTGCTTGGCGATCCGATGTCGAGGATGAGTTCGCCAGCAAGAAATTGCGAGTTGGTGTGATGCGAACTGATCAAGTTGTCGATCCTGCTCCAGCTTGCGTTCGCGCTCTCAACACAGCAGTAAATGCGCTAAAGGCACAAGGACACGAAGTCTTTGATGTTGTCCCTCCCAGTCCATACGAAGCCATGGTTATCGCCAGCAATCTGCTCAATGCCGACGGTACCAAGATGTTCCGATCTTTCTTCCGCACCGGAGAGTCTGACGATCCTGGTGCCCGCGAATTTGGCAGATATATGCGCCTTCCTCGATTCATCAAATGGTTCTACTGGGCATACGTCAAGTATATCAAGCGAGACAGCATCTGGGCAGGTTTGTTAGAGCACTGGCACGAGAAATCAGCTTTCGAGAACTGGCAATGGGTTGCAAAGCGCGAAGCTTACAAGGCCAACTTCCATACCTGGTGGAACACTTTCGGCGACAAAGGCGATGGAATGGATTTCATGCTCACACCGCCAAACGCTACCCCAGCTGTCCCACATAACGGTATGAAGGACGCATCCGCTTCATGCGGATACACCTTCCTGTTCAACCTTCTGGACTACACATGCGGTATCTTGCCAGTCACGCATGTCGATCCTAGCAAAGACATGCTACCACAGAGCGTCAAGGTCAACAAGATGAATGGTGTGGCTCGTGGAGCCTACAAACACTACGACGCCATCAAGATGGCCGGTCTCCCTGTCGCTGTGCAAGTTGTTGGACGAAAACTTGAGGAAGAGAAGGTGCTCACTTGCATGAAAGTACTTGAAGATGCCCTCGAAGTGCGAGGGGAGAAGTACGAGTTGCTTAATGGTTATGAGCTGGACTAGTTCTCCAACTGGTACCTGAAAGCGCTTATGAAAGAGCCAGATGTCTTTGCTTTGAACGGGCCGGCGACATTGCTATGAACTGATAGATGGCGGCAGGTAAAAATTGGCGTTCGAGCTGCGGTATGATGTACAGCAGTTCAGGTCTCCTCCAACTACCAACCGAATTGTTCACGTCAGTCTCTCTCACATATGCAGGACATCACGAATGGACATTGCATCAAATCAGCTGTCGGTTGCACAAGTCAAGTCATGCAGGTAAGTGGCAGACAGGAAAGCTATTCCTTTGATTTTACCTTTCTGGCGTTGCTCACATGCTGCGGTGTAAGCAAGAATGTATTTCCGATGCCGATTAACCGGGAAGCTCATCTCCAAAGACCGCAATTCTTGGCCCAGGATTCGTGCTTTTCAAGTCTTGTGATTTCTCCGTCCACAAAGCAGTCGATCTTTTACCCGTACCGTATCCCCAGCCACCTGCAAAGGATTCTCGCATCTTTCTCCATGTTGTTTCTCCGCACTTGCCATGTGGAGTGGACTGGGGTTGGACGATGCAACCTCGTGCAATGATGCTTGCCTCTCCACTTTCCGGCTGAGTTCAGCAAGGTTCTTCCGTACCCACGGTTCCTGCAGAAGATTGAACTCTGAGCTTATTTTCATAAGTAAGAGCTGGGCAATCTCGCTGCGTGTGAAGTCAGAGCTTCTGTCTTTCTTCCTTTTTTGCATTCTTGCGACATACAACCACGATCAGATCTTTTGACCATTGTCTTTAGCTGATTGTCTCTGGTTTGCCAGTATGCTGCGTATAACAGCCTCGTTGCTCTTTGCAGCATCGACCGCTGTGTGTGCGCAAGCAAGCTATGGTGGAAGCTCATCGACACCATTCCCACCATTCTCTGGCGATCCGTTCAAGAAGTACCAAGTGAGCGCGAAGGGCATTAACGCTTCATTTATTCCATATGGTGCGCGTCTCACGAATCTATATGTCAGCGACAATAATGGCGATCCCCAGGACGTGGCTGTAGGGTATGACGAGGGCTCGCGATACCTCGAGGACACGGAAACGAATCACACATTCTTCGGTGCTGTGAGTATATTACAATGCGTCTTTTGGAGTATCTGCTAATATATCGTAGGTTGTTGGTCGCTACGCGAACAGGTGAAATACATCCCATCGACAATTTCACATCCATGCTGACTCTACCAGGATCAAGAACGGCACCTTCACAATCGACGGACAGACCTCGCATATCCCCACGAACGAGCACGGAGGCGCAAACACTTTGCACGGTGGTAGTGTCGGCTATGATCAGCGCAACTGGACGGTGGCGTCACACACCGAAAGCAGCATCTCCTTCTACTTCTACGATGCTGGATACGAAGGCTTCCCTGGTGATGTGCTCAATGTAGCTACATTCACTCTCGCGGACGATGCATCTTTCACATCCCGCTTGGTTTCCATACCATTCAACGAAGCCACTCCGATCATGCTCTCCCACCACATCTACTGGAATCTCGGCGCATTCGTGGACGAGCAAGCCCTCACGATCCTCAACGATACTCTTTATATGCCGTACGCAGATCGCTATATCGAAACCGACGGCATCCTAGTTCCAGATGGCAAGATTGGTCTCACCAACGGCACTCCGCTCGACTTCACCAAGCCGGACACTATGCTCGGAGACAATATCTTGAAAGCTGATGGTTTCTGCGGAACGGGCTGCACTGGTATCGACAATGCTTTCATCAACGACTTCAATCCTTCTGCCTCCCTCAAGGATCCTACCAGGAATGTGCTCCAGATGTACGCCCCGAGCACCGGTATCAAGCTCGATGTTGAGACAGATCAGGGCGGACTTCAGATCTATACCTGTGTGGGACAAAATGGTACTATTCCTGTCAAGAAGGATCAGCAGCATATTTCAGGCAAGACGACGTATGTGGAGAAGTATGGATGCATTGTTATTGAGACTCAGGATGTAAGTGATGATAATTGTGAGCTCGTTGGCTTGGATGCCAATGCTAATGCATTCTGTAGTGGGTTGCTGGTATCAACTATCCGGAATGGGGTCGCGATCAGTTCCAGGTCTTTTCGCCGACTACTGAGCCTGCTGTCAACTTTGCGAAGTTTAAATTCAGCGTTGCTTGATCAGCATCTAATGAAAAAGTTGTACATACGAATTAATGAGACTTGGCATACGAAAAGAGTGCCCCTAAGAGTGCTCAGACTCTTCGGTTGATTAACAATCTGTCGTCACAAAGAGCTGCTATATCCTCTAGCTGTTCGCCCGAACCTCGCAAGTTTTTCAATGAGCCAGACTAGTAATTGGGCGAGGGCAGACACAGGAAGAGAGCAAATACATGGCGCATGTCGCACATCTCACCGACGAAGTTTCATGCTACTTCCCGGAACATGACGATACGTTCGAAAGCCAAGATCATAGCTCTGGTTGAAGAACAACCTCTGCGGAGGCATCCGGTGTATCCCCGACCAGGCGAGATGTCATCTCTTTTCGACGGGTCACCTCCAGATTCCGTTCAATTTCCAATCAACTTCTAATGAAAGACCCTCCGACTCCACACGGAACGGCTGCTGCGGACCAGTTGAGAAGCACGGCAATGGTTCGGCAGTTGATCAGCTGCAAGGTTCCGACTCACCAAGCCGGATCCGCATGATGTGGACGACATGGATGATTGGAAAGTGATATAATTGAACATCAGCCTCGATTCGAAAACAATTGACCTCTCCCGGAACCACCTACATCGAGAATTGGAGTACTATTAACTGATTCAGGCGCATAATCACTACCACAGAAAGCAAGCATCATGAGCACCACCGTGCCGCTTTGGATTGATGGCAAAGAGGTCACAACATCAACCACATTCGATGTTGTGAGCCCAACAAACAGCAAGAAGCTATGGTCAGCCTCCTCAGTATCCAAGCAGCAAGCCATCCAAGCATGCGAGGCCGCCGAGAAAGCATTCAAATCATGGCGGAAAGTCAAGGCAGCAGAGATCCAAGCTATTCTCCTCAAAGCTGCCGACATCATGGACGGACGTCGCGAAGAACTTGCCAAGTACATGATGGAGGAAACGGGAGCGCTACAAGGCATCACTGACTTCAACATCCAAACCACAATCGACAATTGCCGTGACGTGGCCGGCCGAGCATCAAACATCCAAGGTGTAATTCCTCAAACCAAAGACCCCAACCAAACCGCCTTCATCTACAAAGAACCCTTCGGCGTCATCCTCGGCATCGCTCCCTGGAACGCTCCTTATATTCTCGGCTGCAGAGCTTTCCTCTACCCCATCGCCGCCGGCAACACAGTCGTCTTCAAAGGCTCCGAGCTCTCCCCCAAAACCTTCTGGGTCATGGGCCAGATATTCAAGGAAGCTGGTCTTCCAGATGGTGTTTTGAATATGGTATACCACCAGCCTTCAGACGCCGCAGAAATCACCAACACCCTCATCGAGCACCCCGCGATAAAGAAGGTCAACTTCACCGGCTCTACTCTCGTAGGCTCCATCATCGCCGCCAAAGCTGGAAAAGAACTCAAACCCGTCCTCATGGAATTAGGAGGCAAAGCTTCCGCGATCGTATGCGAAGACGCCAATATCCCCAATGCAGCTTTCCAAGTCGCTCTCGGATCATTCCTGCACGCAGGACAGATTTGCATGGCGACAGAACGTGTCCTAGTCCATAGAAAGATTCTCGATGAGTTCGCCAAAGCTTTAAACGAAGCTACTGCCAAAATTTACGACCCCAAAGCCGATGCCCCAGTCCTCGTCGCCAAAGCCGGCGCTGCGAAAAACCACAAACTCCGACAAGACGCTGTCTCAAAAGGCGTCAAAGTCTTATATGGTGAAGACGCGGAACCTTCGGAATATCGGATCAAACCTTTCATCATCGAGTCTCCCAAGAAGGATATGGATATCTGGTACACGGAATCTTTTGGGCCGACACTTTCTTTGATTCCTATTGAGTCTGATGCTGAGGCGATCGAGATTGCAAATGATACTGAGTATGGATTGTCGGGATCGATTTTCACTGAGAATCTCGGGAGAGGGTTGAAGATTGCGAAAGAGATTGATTCGGGGGCTATTCATATTAATAGTATGACGGTGCATGATGAAGCGGGACTTCCTCATGGTGAGTTTTGAAAAACTTATATCTTTGAGATGTGAGACCAATATGCTGACTTCATTGTAGGTGGTGTGAAGAAGAGTGGTTGGGGAAGATTCAATTCGCAGTGGGGAATTGAAGAGTTTGTTAAGTTGAAGACTGTGACTTATACGGAGGTATGATGTGCATGATCTGAAGGCTATTGTCGATGTCGAAGGAATGCAGAGTCTGGCAGAGCCCAAAATAAGAGGACATAGATCTAAAGCAAGGTTCTATTGCGGCAGAATCTTGTCGTCGATGTCAAGGTATGAATAGACGTGTGCCAAAAGAGTATAGCTCCTTCCTTGAAAAGTAAATCTCCTCCATTCAGCTCTCCACTCTCACATACCATAGAAGCTCACAGCCTATGGGCAATCGTTATAACAAGCGCGACCCTCAGAGCAGCAAGCGCAGTTCCATCCTCCTCCAAAGCCGCAAGAAGCAAGGCAAATCCAGCAAGCTCCAGAAGTACGCTTGATGAGCTCGCCGCTCTGGTCATCCATATGGCGCTTGAAGAGCTCCATAGTGCGATCCTTATCCGAACGCTCGGAGATGGCTGCTGGCTCAGCCTCAGCGGCTGGCATGGCCAGGGCGCCAGTGAGGGCGGCTGCGAGGGCGAAGACGGTGGTGACTATAGATTGTCAGCGATGATTTCGTACGAGACGGAGAGAAGATACTTACACTTCATGTTGAAAGGTTGGGTGTCGGAACGACTGAGTAGGTGGTTGTGGCTTGATACTTGGTGGTTGTGTCTTTTAGGTATTGCTGTTGTGATGCCGTGTTGACTCTGGTGATAGGTGCAGGTGATATATATAGTGCTGGACGGCATCTGGTCTTCGGCGACTCAGTTGACGCGCTGTGTACCGGAGATGTTCATCTTCTACACGTTCGTTTGGACGGTATGCTGTGCGAGATTGGCCCGAGACCGTGGTGTGGTATGACTTGGCGTCTTGCGCTGCCTACGTAGAGTGTGTATGCAATAGAGGTGATGTTTCTGAAACATCGTAATGTCACTTATCAGCGCTCCTCCCGACAGTATGCGGTAACTCTACTTGTCCAGCCTCGTGATTACCATAGTTCGAAAGCCGGCAAACGTACAGTACGGCTATCGCCTCTAGCTGCTTTGGATCCCTGTTCATACTGACGATCGTGAGGTGAGTGAAGCCGATCCCCAAACATATTGTAGTCGTCCACGTGCTTGAGTAGTCTGCGCGGTAGCCGGACTAAGAATGTCATGCCACAGCGCTTGTTGTAACTAGAGCTTCTCTAGAAGTCCTGTGAAGAGATGCCTTGTTCAGCTCGAATAATATCAAGTGCTGAGCTAAGTGGTGGACAATCATGTGAGTTTGTCATTAGTATGCTCGAATTCGAAGTAGGTATTTCTCGTCCTCGCCTACAACACAGAAGACTTGCTACCTATGGTACGGCTACGGCTGGGGAGATTTGGAAGTTTAGTGGTGATTCGTTGCGACTCAGTGCATGTTCGACGATGGCAATGTCTAGCGTTGTAACAGGATGTAGGGTTGCTTGACTCCACGTGGGTGTTGGACGCTAGAGTGGTGATGTCTCTACCAAAAGTCTGGCACACCCTCACTTCCCAGGTTTCTCCAGGCACTGGGGAGTATGCCGAATATTCGGACCGGAGCTACATTTCCAGGAGCAACGCCAATCGCCCAATCAAATTTAGGTGAAATGATCTTGTTTGGCAACCATCTCTTATGCTTCGAATGTGCTTGAATAAGGTATTGAATTGGCATGAGACAAGCTTCGGCAGGTGATAGCATCTGATCCCAAACACTAAGTCCAAGCTCAATGGCATTCACTCAGCTACCCAGAGTGCTTACGTGGACACCTGTGTTAGATTAGTGTGTTCAAGATACCAAAGTCGTACATCCGTCCTCGTGATTCAGCGGCCACTGGCAAGTGAAGTCGTTGCCGACAAGCAATCTCGGTCTTTGCTTAAGAATCTTTTACTTCTCGACCTGACCTTAGTCAGAAACCATGGTGGATCCGGCTGTTTGTCAGCGCTGGCCGTCGCTGGCGAGAGGCGGTTGTGCCTTTGTCTGGGCGATAGAAATTGTGAAATGTTCGAGAGCAAGAACGACGGGAAGCCTCTAAAAGTTTGCTTAGTCATGAAGCATTAGTCTGGATCTGGACTAGACCGTAACTCAATTGATCTTCCCCCTGGAGCCGCACCTGTCACGTTGACGCGCGTGGCATTCGCATCATTTCCATCACCACTGCATCTTGGACAACAGAACTTTGGCATCGGCTATTGGATATCCTTGAGCAGCCGTTGCCGACATCATGTTGGCGCGAACGCTACGAAGTTGTCGGCATCCGATCAGGCACACTCAATCTCACCGCAGTGTCTTGTTTCGACGAAACCAGACTTCCTATCAAGGGCCGCACACGACTTATTTCCAACCAGAAGCGCCCAAGCCGAGACGGCGAATTCTTAGGACGGTACTATGGAGTGCGACATGTTTTGGATTGGGAGCATATGGCTACCATCGGCTCATGGGAGGACCGCTCGATCTTCTGGTCGCACTGGCGGACGAGGCTGGCATAATGTTGGAAGATGTGGCCGCCACAGCCGCATTGGATGCTATAGCCAAAGAAGTGCCGTCAATTACCTTGGAGGAAGCCGATGACTTGCTGCGTGCACGATCGGGCTACTCCGTTACTCCAAAGGCAGGTCTTGCTACTACGGTTCTTGTCCAAATGTTCTCGCTAATCCCTCATCAAGGCCGTTGGTCATACCTGCCAATTACCTTCAAACATGCCTTGCGAGGACGCCTGGTCGGCCGGTGCTTTCACGTTGTTTAACGACGCGAAGAAGGACTGGTGTGAGTGGGCCATTTTCGACGGACATGCGGGCCCCGCCACGGCCAATCTCTTGAAGCAGAGGATGCCTACTATCGTTGGCCAAGCACTTTGGGATGCTAAATGCATGAATCAGCCCTATATTCCAAATGACTGGCATACTGTGAGCACGATCAAGAACGCGTTCTTACAGATAGACAAGGATATTCTCAACATAGCTGTCGAAAGCATGAAAAATCCTTTGGTTGCCGGGCAGGGGCCGTTCGCTCCGCCTCTTGCTATAGCTATCTCGAGAGGAGCTGCAGCAATGTCAGGCTCGTGCGCATTGTTAGCGCTTTACGACCCGGCTCGAGACATACTGCGTGTGGCAAACGTCGGCGACTCCAGAGCGGTGCTAGGCCAATGGGACAATGCGACGCAAAAGTATGTTGCAAAACCCATGTCCATTGATCAAACGGGCTTCAATGAGAATGAGGTCACGCGCTTGAAGAAGGAGCATCCTGGCGAAGACGATATCGTCGATCCGCGCACGGGCCGAGTCCACGGAATTGCAATCTCACGAGCATTCGGCGATGCGAGATGGAAGTGGGCGACCGATCTTACTCAACGCGCTCACGAGAGATTCTGGGGGCCTAACCCAAGACCAAAGGGCATGATCAAGACTCCTCCCTATTTGACTGCCGAACCTGAAGTCATGGAGGCCAGGATCAACACCGGCAGCCACCCTGACTTCCTTATCATGGCTAGCGATGGCCTTTGGGATGAGATGTCCTCTGAAGATGCTGTCACCTGCGTTCAGATGTGGCTTGATAAGAACAAGCCAGAGGCTTTCATCGGTGCAGAAATGGAACAAGCTGGATCTTGGAAAGACTCCTTCAGGTCGCAACAGCTAGACCCGAGTGGTCGGATTGGAAAGGAACAATCATTCGAGGTTCCTTCTGGGGACGACGACACCTACTTCGATGAAGACGAAAAATGCTTGAAATGGCGCACCAAGCCTAAGCATTTCGTTGTAGAAGATGAGAATTGCGGCGTTCATTTGGTCAAGAACGCTTTGGGTGGAAAGCGTCGTGACTTGTTCACGGGTGTCATGACCATACAGCCGCCTTACAGTCGAAATGTGCGCGACGATATCACGGTTCATGTGATATTCTTCGGCGTCGACGCAGAAGCTGCGACCAATGCAGCGAACAAGAAATGACTCACCGTCGATGTCAAGTCAAACGTATCTTACTCGGTTTCGAAGAAGTAGCTCATCACCATCGATGCAACATGTCCCGCCGCGGAGACATCGTCATGGGAACCCTACATTCGGCCGGGAAAACGGAGGCATTCGTCCACCCTCGCATGCAAGACGTCGACGATAACCGCTATCGAGAAGTGTCGGTACGCGTCTCGCGTCAGTCATTCGTCGATTGTGTTGACCGACTGCGTCTTAGATGCTCTCTGCTCATATTATGGACAACATATCATCGGGTCACCAAAATTGAGACATTAAGGTCCTTAGATGAAAGATTCTACCACATCACTCGGCATATAATGTCTAGATTAGACGCACCATGCGCAAGAAAATTGCATGCCGCTTCAGCAAATTCATTCAATCTCAATGTCATCGATTCTGCCAACTTCTTCTCGTGGCGTCGGTATGTGGAGAGTATTTTGCCTCGCTTAGGCTGTCCGAGGCTCGGCTTCTACTTTTCCAAGCAATCTTTCACTTAGAACCTGCCTATATTGATGCTGTATCTGGTGTCTTGCCCGAATGCAATTCAAGAAAGCCGGTACCTGCAGCAGTCCCGGCTCCTGATTCGTGGAAAGCGACCCTTGTCGGTACATCAACCTCCGCATTCAGGAATGGGACCGCACGTGGAGATCAGAGTATAAGAGACATCATTCCTTCCCAGGAAGATGGATTGTGTAACTATTGATCATGATGAAGTTGTCGCTTGCCTTGATTTCGGCGTTAAGCCTGACCTCTGCCTCGCCGCCATCATACAAGCCGACGTTTCACGCCGGTCACGATTTATCGTCTCTCAAAATCATTGAAGATGGTGGCGCAACATTCAAAGATCCTGCCAAAGGCAATATGACCCGAGCGGCAGAAGATATTCTTGGAGATGGTGGCATGAATACTGTGCGTCTGAGGCTCTGGGTCAATCCTACTGTGCCTTATGATGGTCCACCAGGCTGTACGTTGTCTGATTGGGATCTTTCCATGAACGATTGCTTACTCTTCACAGATTATGAGACTTATAATCTAGACTACGTAACTACACTCGCCAAACGATTTCATGACAAAGGCTATAAGATCTACCTTGATTATCATTTCAGCGATTACTGGGTTAGTCTCTTGCCACAACTTTCCCCGAATCCTACTAACATCAATACCAGGCCGATCCTCAAAAACAGTACCAACCAGTCGCATGGCCAACAGCCCTCGCTCCCCTCGCATCCACACTTCGGAACTACGTCTCCTCCACCCTCCAACATCTCCGCAAAGCAGGCGTCAATACCGCAATCGTCAGTCTCGGAAACGAAGTCCGTCACGGAATGCTCTGGCCCCTAGGTCGCGTTGACGTCGACATCGAACCAACATCCTCCCGTATCGCGAACTTTACTGGAATGGCGACCCTCTACGCAGCAGCCAGAAAAGGAGTCGATGATGCGGTCCACGCCGGTGTACCGAAACCTCAGGTTATGATTCATATCGATAACGGTTGGAATCTAACGCTTCAAGAATGTTGGTTTTCTGCTCTGACGGGCACGGGACGCGTCAAGACGAGTGACTGGGATGTTTTTGGGTTTAGTATGTATCCCTTTTACGGCACGAGTGCGACTTTGGCGAATTTGAAGACGAGCTTGAATGCCATTGCGAAGAAGTATGGGAAGCCGATTCATGTTGTGGAGACGGATTGGCCGGCGATTTGTGATGGGGCTGATGCGCCGGAGTTGAGTGAGCCGAGTATACCTGCTTCGGTACAAGGACAGTTGGAGTGGGTTGGGAAGGTTGTTGATGTGGTGAAGCAGTGAGTCCATTTCTCGTCCCCGGGCTCGTATCGTTTTCGCTGACCATGTGCAGGATTCCTCGTGGCCTTGGACAAGGAATCAATTACTGGGAGCCTGCTTGGTTGAACAATACCGGGTTGGGAAGTTCGTGCCAGGATGCGATTTTGTTTGATGCAGATTGGAGCCACTACCCGAATGTCACGGCTTATAGCAGGAAGAGCGTAAACATGTTTAGGGGCTTGTAGTGAGGCTCGTTCAGCTTCAGTAGCGCCGTATCTTGAGATGCATCGATTCAAGTCCCCCGACCAGGTGTGAGAGTGACTGGGTGATTTTCTCCCCCGATGTTACTTTGGGAAAGGTTTCGCACTGCTCCTCTTGGAATAGTGACACCGGCAAATTTGGGAGGCGCAGGATCGCTGTCCAGCTCTTGAGGCTCCGCAGTCAGTGACGGTATCGGAGCACCGTGTTTCAGAACTTCCTGTAGTTGTTGAGGAGTAATGGTGCCTTGAGCGACGGCATTGAGCAGTTGCAGATAGTGCGCACTCAGGTCAGTCTGCATGGGACTGACGGCGCTTTGCCTGGTAACTTCCAATTGTGAGAGCGTGGTGCTGTCAACTGTTGCGGAGTCCAGTTCTACCGGTACTTTTGGCGGTCTCGGAGGAGGCGCATTGCCATTCGAAAGTGTAGAGCTAGATCCAGATTCGTTCACCGCTATTGTACTCGCTAGTACAGGAACGGATGAGTGGCGTGCTCCATTTACAGGCGGAGGTGGAGGAGGCTTCCGCCGAACAGACATTGTGGCTGCCTTCGATGGCATCTCAGCTGGAGGGGACACTGCTGGCTTGGGAGGAGGTGGTACTGATGCGGAATGTCTGATAAGATCCGGCGCTGTAGGTAACGTGGGACTCTTATCGACAGCAAGCTCTGCTGGATCTCTCAATCCGAGCTCAGCGATATTGCTTGGTCCAGCATGAATCTGATCGTGGCCTGCTTCGGGAAATGTTCGTGCTTTCTCTGGTCGCGGCAAGGTATCCTCGCCAATTGTCTCGTCACTAAGTGCCGGCGAGTATGGCGGAGGTGTCAAAGCTTGGGAAGAAGTTCTTGCCCTGGTGATAAGCGTTGGCATTGACAATCGTGGGGAGACTACGGCAGTCGAAGGGGTAGCATTCGAGTCTCGAATGACGTATTTGTTAGGAAGTGGATAATGACCGATCTTCTTCGTCATCTTCTTGCCTGCTTTCTTCTCAAACTCACTGGTCATGAAAGAGTCCCAACCGACGATTTTGTGCGTCATCCCAGGAAGACCTGCGAGCCAACATACCAACGATTCAGCTGGCGTAGCTGGTGGCAGGGTGATCAGCTGTCCTTCGTGGAGATTGAGACTCCCGCGACAAAGGAATGCGTGAAGGAGACGTCCTGCATCCATTTGGTGATAAAGCACCAACTCCCAGTCTTTGGTCAACTGGCAGCTGAAGGTACTAGTCCAGCCAGCCCATGGCATTCCCCAGCTGGATAACTTCTGTCCTGGTGGTGCTGGGTGACCTCACCTGTCCAGCTCCTTGGCAAAGTCCTCGCAATCGGAGAGAGCGTCTTTGATCTCCTTCTTAGGTCGTGGTCCGTACCGGGGTTGCTGCTCTGCGAAAGTAGATATGGATGGTCTTTTGGCCAGAAACGCCATGGTTTTGACTTGCAGAACTTGCAACGCCCGATCGAAGGCAAGCAGAACAGGTCTGTTTGGTTGAGGGTCCGGCTTTTTGGCGAACATGCTAGTCTCCTTCTTGACTTTCTTGTCGAGAAATTCGGCATCAGGACAGCCCCAGTTCCAGTCTCCGAAAACACATGCGCCGAAACCACGATAGACATGCATCGGGGCAAACACAGCACATATCGTGAGACCAGCGGTGACCACGTACTTCAACTCATCTTCTAGTTTCTCGAACAGATCCGGGATGCCATTGTGCCCACAGCTAGCAATAGCTGTCCGCACTTCGCTCAAGGTCCCATGGTACTGAGCATCGTCGAAGACTCCAAGCGGGATCAAAGCCTCCCCGATCAGCGCTAGCACCAGAAAAACATCATCAACTTGGCCTTCGATGTCCAGCTCCGGAGTGACCGTTTCTTTGCCTCTGTTTGCCCGCTGCGTCCATAGACCTTTCACTGCTTTCGCCAATTGATTCGAGCTGGCGTTGACAACTGCGACTGAGGTATGAGATTGCGACATTTTCGAGATTTCCTCAGGTCCTGATGCGAATGCGAGGAGGAATCGTAAGTCGCTTGCCGGAAGCACCAATTCGCCACTCATTGGCGAGGATTAATCATTTGCTGGTGGCTGAGATGAGCTTTACTTCAGTCAGTAGCACTTTGCTCCCATGTGAAAATGTGTGATGGTGCGGGAAAGACAGTGTTGATGCTGAGAAGGAGTGTGATGGAAGTCTGCAATTGAGAAAGTAGGGTGCGGCTGTGAAAAGTGGAACCTGTGTTTCGGTGATTGGAGAGCACGCCAGCCACCATCTATAGATGGTTGAGAGCTAACCATTTGAGGCCGGCTGCGTGTAGGCAATCGTATAAGACACGACGCTCATAGTTCTTTGATGCTCAAGTGCATGTCATCTCCAATAAGTATCGTCGTCGTGCGGCCTCCGACGTTTTCTGGTGGCAGGAGTTGTGAATGATGGAGGTAGTATACCGCCGTCAAAGGCTACATGATGGAGTACAGGAGGAGAAAATGACGATGACTGGGATCGGGGCATTGATGAAGGATGAGGGAAGGAGCGGTGGCAGCGGAAATTGTCAACATGGGGCGGAAAGTCTTTTTGTCCTGTTCATCATCTTTGCCGCCCGTAGTCGCACACAAACCTCCGCTACACACTTCGTTTAACTTCATGCGGCCTACATATGTAGAACACAGTACGAGTGATAGCATTCGTTCATGATTCTTACATCCTGTCTGGGACGTTACTGTCCATACTCGTTTGCAGTGTCTCTCAACGCCACTGTTCTCTGATAAGCACGTCCTCGCTGCCCATTGATCGCTCATTTAGCACCTGTTTCTCTACACACATGCCGACCCTCAACCTCACCTCGATCTCTTCTTAGATCTCGTCTTGCTCACTCTAGCAGTTCCCGAGCTGCCAAGCACAGTATCCTTGTTACCCTGGAAGCGGCCAGCCCCGTCACGCTTCCGACCTGAAGCAAATGTGCTTAGTGAAGATGTTCCAGTTGGCACAGCTGGTACGATATTCGCATCCGGCGCCTGTACTTGCTCCGTGCCTTCTGAGCTACTAGGCTCTTGCTTCCCGGACTCGATGGCCTCACTGCTGTGCAGGACACGCGCTCGCTTTGACGAATGGTGATCGGCACCTTGAAGATCGATGTCCCCAGGCTGGTGTTCTGTCACTTCCCGCTTACGCTTCTGCGCGCGAGTCGTCATCATTCCGGCTTGCGGACCTGCAATCGAGGACCTCAAGGCCGCTGTCACAGGCTCTGAGGGGTCCTTTCCGTCACTCGTAGTCGAATCAGACACAACATTATTCGAAGTGGTCTGACCACGTGCAGACACCAGGCTCCCTGATGTGCTGAACTCCTTTTCGACTTCATGATTCGCAATGAGCTGTTGGGAAGAGCTTCTTGATTGCTGGCTGGACGTATTGAAGTCTGTTGCTGCTGATTGCTCTTCGAGAGGCGGAGTCGTACCGCTCAGTGCGGGAACCACAGAATCGTGCCGGTGGCGCGCACTTTTCCTTAGCTTTTCCTTGGCCCGTGAAGTCTTCGGAACAGGCGCAATCTTCTTGGGCGGTGCAATTCTCTTCGCCTCCTTCTTCATAAGTGCCCACTTGGCGGCGGTATCCTTCTTTGCTTCAGCGTCGAGCTCTTTTGTTGCCCGAGCATAGGCATCCACCTCGCCAGCCAAATAAGCATCAAAGTCTTCCTCCGTCTGCACGGGTATCCTGACATCCCGGACAAGGCCAGCAACAGAAGCAGGACGTTCTTCCTTGGTGAGAAGGCTTCTCGGGACGATAGTGGTGTGGGCGCCGATGCCCTCAAAGCTTGTTTGGACGACGCCCTGCGCCTTTGGAAGAGATCCGATGTTTCGATCGGAGTCATTGTATTGCAGGCGGTCTGGGGCTGGAGTGTCATGAGCCGGATATGTTTTTCGGTCGATTCTGAGAAAGATCTTGAATGGGTCGCGCTGTTTGATCTTTGGTGCCTTTGCCGTATGGCTTGGGTCTGGCTGGGACTTTCCCATCCCGGATGAAAGACTCTCGCCGTGGCCGTCCTGAGAAGGATACGTCTGGAGCACGGGGTCGTCGTTCAGTGCGACTGACGTTGGGGGATCCGTTTCGATGTTGCCGGATCTGTCCTCGTGCTCTTCAGAAGACCCGATTAGTCCTGCTTCACGGTACCGAGCCAGCGCCTTGTTGCTCGGCAATTCTGTTGCCAGAACAGGTGTGATGGGTTCCGTCTGTTGGCGGCGACGGTGGATGCTTCGCAGAATGTCTAGGCCTTCTTCATCGGTGTAGTTCGGCACCGCCCATTCTCCAGAGAGGGGAGGTAGACGTTCATCAAATGTCGCGTTGGAGTTGTAGAACATGGCGCGAAGAACATCTGCATGATGTAGGTCACGGGCGGTCCCCGTTCCCTCGGTTCCCTCAATGACCATGGCAGTAAAATCGTCATTAATTAGGTCGCTTGAGAGTATCTCCGACTCGCCTGAGCTATTGGTCGCGCTTGGTCTCGCTGTTGTCGCTGCTGTGATCTGCGAGGACCGCTGACCGCTGGAGCGGCGCGTACTTCGCGCCATGTTGACACTGTTGCTTCTCCGATGACACCGTAGGCTGACTGAACTTCAGGTGCGGAGGAAGGGTGTTGCCAAAGACGGGCAAAGAGTCTTGTCTGGAGTGCAGCCCGTTGTGTCGGCACTTCACGAGCGGGCGTTACTAGGTAGCAACGAGTGAAGGTGAAGCACAACGCCTTTGTTTGACCAGCTGCAGAAGAAGGGAAATACCACCGTAAGGCATAACTCCAAACAGAATAGTCTGCGCATACATGCTCCATGATCTCCACAGTCATAGAGCCTTCTTTAAACGTGCGATCGATCCCATAGGCTCGTAGTCGATAATGGTAGGGAGAAATAGGAAAAGTTATGAATTTTGTCGCTTTTGAAAGCGCTGCGGTGTAGGGCGTTCTGTAGGGGTTGCGGTTTGCCGATTTCGTGGGCAGTAGGCGCGGTAGCGGTCCCGTTCAACTCTTTCATCAGACTGATCCATTGCAGCGATGAAACCATGTTATTTTCCTTGAATTCGTTGACTCCATGAGAGTAGATGGCTGGAAACGAGTGCGATGGTGGTCAGGTCTGCATGACACCTACCGTTCTCGTCTATGAATCGTCAATGACTGGATGTGGTATACCTGGACTTATGATGTTTTAGTATACGTAGTTTCAATAGCCTCAAGACTGCGCAGAAGAATGACCATGTACTAATCTCCAAGAGTCGATCTCTTTGTTTGCTGGGCAAGACAAGGTGGTTCGCTTTTTGAGACGAGCGTATCCTTTGTAGATTTCCTTTGAGGCCTGCTTGTCGAATTGCAATTTCTGCTGATCCTCTTTGAACTCGGCGTATTTGGAGTATCAGTTTCCATAGAGCTGCGTGGTGCCGACGTGCGGGAAGTGTAGATCACGCTGCCTGATTCCCTGCTTAAACGTAAGTACACAGGTTGATTAATTTTTCCATCCAGCTTCTTGTTCATAATACACGGAAAAGGCACAATGCTCCCTTTCGGATTCCGCCGCACTTCGAAATTGACTTCTTGCTGTCAGTTCTGGCACAAAATCTTGTGCCGTGTTCAAGGTAGACAACATTGCGCCAAAGGCTCTTCCTTGAGGCCAGGCGTCACTCAGCTCTTGGCCGATCTCCTGACGCTTGTCCGGTACAGATTCCATAGTGTTGACTTGGAAGGCGGTATCTACGGTCATCATGCCCAAGCCGAGAGCGATGGGGAGCGTGAAAGGAGAAGGGAGACGTGAAGAGGAAGGAACAAGGTTTCGCACTTTACTTTTCTCGACACGCTTATGTAATCAGCCAAGCCTTTCTCACAACAAACATACATCTCGTCTCTCTTGTGTTCAGTTGCTCACATCTTCACAGCTCACCCCGATGCTTCATATTTGGCAGAGCAGCCAACAGACATGATTTTTCTCGTGCGTTGCCTGATCAAGGGGCCTGACAAAGAGCTTCAACAACCCTGACCCTTCCTAATGGCGGATTCCGAACAGTCTCTTCCTGGTTCAGCTGGTAGCTAGCGCGAGAGTCCCTTGCAGTCATTTTCAGGCCAGCTTTGAGACTTATCGAAAGTGTGGCGAGCACGAACAGTAGCACTTTTGTGTGTACACCCAGCAGGACAGAATTCTCACTCTTAGTGCCTGGCCTCAGCACCTTGGTCGGGATCCTCTCCGTAGGATGGAACATCTCGTTGAGGTTTCTAGCGCTGAGCGGCAATTGTACCATTCCGGAGTAGAAGATTTGAACGCTCGCGCGTGTCCCTACCGCTAGCATTCGGGAGATTCATGGCCTCCCCTTCGGTATACGATCTTCTTGGTTGAAGCCGATCACGAAAAGCTTCTTTGCTGTCTTTGGTGCTGCCACGATGCTGTGGGCCGCCGGTGATGCTGTTGGATGAAGCTACTGATGCATTCGCTGCTGGTGCATTGATCCTTCTGCGCTTCTTCGGCTGGTCATGGCCGTCGTCGACTCCAGCGCCGCTCATCTCACGGAAGAGACCCTCAGGAAGCTTGCGCACTCTCTTCTTCAGTGGAATGCTGCTCTCCTCTTGTTTGAGAGCAAATGGAATGATCTTGTCAATTCTTATGCGAACACTGTTTGGCGCGGCCTTGATGACGATACTGGTGAAGATGCGTTGTTCAGCCGATCTTCTGACCCCGATAAGTGTAACGGCACGATCTGGTGCATCCTTGAAGGGATCGACTGACTCGAGGAAGTCCTCGAGGACTGGTGCTTTACGCTTGCGAGATGGTGGCTTTTGCTTCGCTCGCTGCTCATCGGCCGCGACGGCAGCTTTCCGTCTTGTCCTCAATTCCTCGTCCATTCTGTTGAGAGGTATTCTGCCAGAAGTCAATTGCAACTTCTGGTAACGCGGGAGCAGAGGTCTTCGAGGCATCGATGGTCTAGGACTAGCACCAGCCTAGACATGTGTAACATAAATTACGTCATTGTACTGACGAGGTAAGTGAAGCATGAAATGTCAGTTTCGTGAAATTGCTGGATTGAGAAACCGAGAACGACTTGCGAATCTTCAGGAACGGACATAGTGCCAATCCATTAATTACTATATGATATCAATGACTTTCGCTCTCTCACCACTAAACCAGCTAAGGTCACGAAGCGCCCTCTTATGCCACTCTTCTAGGCTTTCACTCTCTTGTCGATGATTCGTTCCGTCAGTCTTATAATTGAATGTCCCCACTCTAGTGTAAGTATCTTCGCTCACCCTCCGTACCACTAGGCCGCTGCAGGACCAATCACGTTCTCCACAAATACTAGATATCTCAACGAGTAGAACATTATTGGCGTCTCTCTCTTCTTCGGTTGCGTCTAATGCATCGTATGATACCCGAACTGTAAAGGCTTTCAGTTCGCGCTCTACCATGAAACCTCTCGCAATCACAATCAAACCAAAAACGTCATCTTCGATAAATCTTAACAATCCCAGTCGAATTCTGGTTTTTAGTGTCAAGCGGCCAGATCCCTCCAGTAACGCTCCGTAAGGATTGTCTGCGTTGGCGAGATCAATGCTGACAGTTACAACTGGCGACCTCTCTGCAGTTTGGAAGCCACTACCAAAGGACACAGGCCCAGTGATGGACGTCCAGGACCATGATGGACCCTGCCAAACCTCGGGTCGACAGCGCAGTTTGCCAGTTCGTTCCCACAGAAGAGACCGTGGAAACGTGGACCGCCACATTCCCACACAATACTGGTCGCCGAACGCGACGCCAAATCTTTGCGCGAGTCCAGAAATTGCAAGAATTCTATCCGCAGACAGCGTGAGGTGCTTGTGAGTGTAGACTTCGACAAGGTTGGACCAGTTTCGCATACCCTCTTCAAAATCTATCGCAGAAATCTGAGCTTGCGTGTCTGAGTGTGCATCCACTTCCGCGTTAATGACTGCTATGGCATCAAGATTGTCCATTCTGTATTCGTTCCCTTCAGCGTTTAGTCTCCATCCATCCGTTATACCTCGAGGGTTTTGTTGACATATGAAGCGAAGCTGACGGCTTGCAAATTCAATAGTTCTTGGCGACAGAAGTCTTTCTTGCATCGCCCAGGCCCGCGAATCCAGTGGCTCTGGCGCAATAGTAGCCTTAATCAGCGTGATGGAGCCACGTCTACCAGGAGTTCTGCATTGGAACGGCAGTTTGAACACTGATTCGGGAGCATCTGTCGCGATCCTGTTCCCGAGAAACCCAGCATACACAGTGGCTGCCTGCGACGCAGCGATGGTCACGGTCGAGTTTCGATATATGTGCGGCATTCTGGCGATCTCCACTGCCTTGTCGTTGGCATTATCTTGTATTATGCACATTGAATCGATCCAGAGAAATCGAAAGCCTAACTTGTGGGTGACCATGATCGCGTCTTTGATTGTCTGAGGCAATCTCCCGAATGGTATGTCAGCCCTGCATTCATTGAGTGACTCCTCCGATAACTTGAATGGCTGGTCACCACCCCAACAATAACTCAACGCAACATATGGCTCAGTCACAGAGCTTTGAGACTCCCACAGGTTCAGCCTATACTGGTCCGCCTTGGCAGAAATTTCAACCAGTCTCGTTGGCATAAAAATGGGTGAGGGATTCGGACAATCGGGGTGAATTCTTTGGCCTCGTAATTGCCTGTGCAAACATTCGTCTAGCCAAGCTGAAACTTTTCGGAAAGTCTCATCAGATCCGCTTTCACTCTCAATCGGCCTGGTAGTTATGATCCTAGATGCGGGATTGCCTATATCTTGAGTCAGCATCTCTCCACAACAAGCGAAGTTGCGTTTTTGCAAATCCAAGTCAAACACATTGTCATCTGGGATGGGCATATGATCAACTGACCGAGCTGAGTAAAGAAACTAAATCCCGTCCTCGTCCGATACTCTGTACGCTTCTCAGTTAAGTTCCATAATCCGAAAAACTTGATGGTTAAAGCATCATTGTAGAAGCATGCCAGTCTCAAGCCATGTATTTGGTCGTCTTGATCTTCTGTGCAGTAACTGCGTAGTGTGTTGGCTGGATTTGGCACTGGTAGCCAGCTGTCTAATCTGAATTGTAGCTGCAGAATACCATCAAACTCATCCTGATCTTCAGACCCTTGAAAACGAGGGCTTGAGGAAACCCAGTCGACAAATGCGGAGCGAGGAATCCACTCTTCGTTATCGAGAATCCAGCTACAAAATGAGCATTCCTCATCAGCAGCTGCTAGAATGTCTGTGACAGTGTAATTGAAGCGTTCGTAGAGCCTTTCCTGTGCGTTGTCAGACCTCTCGCGTGTAAATGGCGATTGTTCGTATATGACAAAGTTTTGACAGTGTCGACAGGAATGCGGGTCAAGTTCGATAGGAGGCATTACGAGCACACAAATATGTTGACGCAAGCTGTAGACGATTTGCGATCATGAGCCTTGGTCCTCAGGGTGTTTTCTGAATTATGAGGGAATTTCATCCGGCCTGAGGCTTGGGTGCGAAGTATGGCGGTTATGGGGTGATGCTCTAGATGAGCCTCCGCACCCCCCAGGCGGGAACGGCTGCGACGTCAAGCAGGTTCCTACGATAGATGAGAACGGGGGTTGATGCGTATGGTGGCACTTAGAATCACGAAATGGCGCTGGACATGCTCGAAGATGTTGCTTGCAATCGCTTTTAAGGAGGCTGCTCCTTCCACCTTGAAGATTGTAGTTCTTGGCGTCAGCTGGTTGCCTTAGGCCGGAAAGGAGTGGGTCCGTGCTCATAGCTCGCAGCCTGCTCGCTTAAATGAGAGCTGAGCTTGACCTTCTAGACCTCATCTTGAATGTTCTTTGTTCTTCAAAGAAGCGAAGCGAAGGTCTCCAATCCACAAGCTGGCACGTCATACACATCCCACAAGCAACCACTCATTCAGCTTCAACATCAGCACTTGGCACTTTCCCGTACCTCGACATCACCGATTTTGTGATCTCAAGACGCAGCAAGCGACTCATCATGGCGCGAGCCAAAAGGGCGACTGCGCCTCGCATCAAGCACAGAAGCAAAGATACCCCACAGATCAAGCAAGAAGACCAAGACGCTGCACTCGGACCAGCAATAGACCAGAAAAACATTTTCCCATTCCTCGAACTCCCACCCGAACTCCGCAACAACATCTACGAATACAGCATGCCAAACACAGAAAGCATCCGCGATCGCGACTTGGCCACACTCCGTCTCCCCACAATCTCTCGTCTCAACCAGCAAATTCGTCAAGAATGCATGGGTTACCTATTCGAAAGTCGCGGCTTTGATCTCCGCATCGGGACCAATATCCGACACCGTCGCGTAGCACAGTGTTCATACTCACGCTGGCCACCTGCTTTTGATCAAGTCGCAGATTGCGGTACCTTGGGACTTAACCCTACTGTGCGAAGTTTTCTCAAGAGGGCAGCAGGGAAATGGGCAATATTTAAGGATGTGAGTTTTCATATCTTTGAGTCTTTCAAGATTCCGGATGTGCGGTATACGAAGCTTATGCTGGCGCTCAGTGAGGCGCAGATGGATGGTGCGATGGAATTCACTAGGTCAAAGCTAGCTCTTGCGGTTGTCCGTTTGACGGTGCAGGAGGGAAAGTTGAGTATTTCGTCCCAGAAAAACAACAACAATAAGGATGATGATGAGCTTGATAAGACTTTGAAGGATGTGACCAATGCTGCAGAAATGGTGGCGAGTCGCAAGGGATTCAAGGGTTTGATGACAGCTGATTTGCATAAGATTGCTAAGACGCTTTACTGGAAACCTTGATGATATTCGGCCGCGTGTTTTCTCGTTTATTGGGAGGGACGCAGTATCAAGGAGATCGAATTGCTCATGAGAATCGATGCTCAATCTATGAGGTCTATGGTACAAAACTCCTTCCTTCCTACCTACCTTGCTTTCCCAATCCATTCCATGCATATGCCAATGCGACCAATTTTCCCCCATAATGCACTTTCCCATGAGCTTCTTCAGTAAAAGCTATTTCTATCCCGATGACTCCGTACAGGTACAAAATTAGCGGCAGCAGGAGAATGGCGCTGCTGCCGATTACTTCCTCCAATATCAATACTCGAAATCTCCCTACTCAATGCATCCTCACCATAGCCTCCTGGTGAGTGCGAAAGTGGGACTTTTGGCGGTATGCTGGGCGGTCCGTACCCGGCAGGGCTAGACGTTTCCCGGAATCCTCGAGAATACTGCTGCTGCTCGTAGGGGTTAGGGACTGGATTAAAGTTATCGTGCGTCCGTAGAGGCTCCATCGCAGGGCTTTTCGAAGGTGACTTCTTGAACAGCTTGTTCCTCGTGGGTTGTGGCTCTGGAGTTGGCATAGGAGAGGACTTGCTCCGGTAATTGACAACAGTATCTTTCGATAAATGTCTCGGCCCGAAGTCTCGATCACGACCAGTTCCATACGCCTTGGTCGGTGTCTTCTTTTCGGGTTCCGGAGCCCATGAGTCAACGGGAAGGTGGTCAGACGGGTCAATCTCCTGGCCATGCCAGCCGACGATGGTACCGTTCGGTGTCATGGTAGCTTCAGCACCAGGCCCAGTCGGGTTGTGCACATCAAAACTGTCTGGCGAAAAGGGGATCGCAGAACTTTCCGCCATCGAGGGCCTAGGTGACACTGACTTGCGAGATGGTGCAGACCGGCTGACGACCGTCGCTCGCACTCGCTCAGGTTGCGGTGCCGGATGTGATGTCGAGAGAGGGCTCTCAGAAGACGACTCGAACGCACGAACGGGAAACTGTATGCTATACTTGTTCCTCGGGGGCGCCGACGATGGTGCTGACTGTGGCTGAGTTTGTGGTGACACAGGTCGTGGTTTGAAGAGTGGTGCAGAATCGCGATGTCGGTACTCAGCTTGATGGGGAAGCTGCTGTTCCGGTGTCTGATAGGTCGTTGGTTCCGGTCGATATGGGTTCGGGCTTCGCGCTCGTGGTAGTTCTTGTGATAGAGGATGAGGCTGCCTTGACGGTGTGTACGACTCTGCGATGCTATTACGCCCAGTAGTCGGCCTTCCATATGGCGACGTCCTTGCATAAGGCGACGGGCCTTGACTACCCGGCGAGGACAGGTTCGGCGTCGAGTGATGGCTGACTTGGTATGGCGAATGGCCATACTCATCCATGGACTGTCCTCGTCTCGGATGACTACCAGGCGGCGTCGGCTGACTTGCATAGTTTCGTTCAATGTTTTGCAGTGGTGATGAGTTTTGCACGTATTGCTGTTGTCTCGCCGATGATGGCGTTGCAGCATACCTTGGCTGTTGCTGATACATTTGCTGGTGGTGTGGCGACGCGTGCTGCAGTTGAGGAACAGCAGGCGAGCTGTGACTGTGCATCGGCGGAGGTGGCGGAGGACTCTCCATGTCTTCTTCCAGATACGCCTGTTTGTCGGAGTAGGCACCACCAAACTCGTCCTGCCAGCCAGGTGGAACATCGCTCCTCCTTTGTCTGGTGTGCTGATATTGATAATCGAGATCGGGAATCGGATCCGGGAACTGCGTCGAGAGCTGATACTCATCCTCGTAACCCTGATGTTCGTGGGGCTGTGACATGGGCACAGAGGGCGCTGAGAGCGAATGTGGAATGCCAATATGGCTCATTGGTCTCTGCTGCAGTTGAGGCTGTGTCTGGTGCCTAGGAGGTGTGTAGGGCTGTTGCGGACGTGGCTGCGGTTGCGATGGAAAAGAGGATCGTTGCGTCCTGCTAGGTCCAAGTTGTGGGAGGAAGTCTGGCTGCTGCGGTGGAGGTGCATGAGGGTCGTAGGCCAGCGGATCTGGATCCTGATCGTATTCGCCATAGTACTGGCCTGAGGGAGTCTCGTACTGTGCCGAGGGAGCTGGAGAGTGATTCACAGAGCCCACCGGTGACTGCCCAAACAAGGTCGATTCTGAGGCCGGATAGTTGTATGTCTTGGGGCCAGTTGATGTCGCTCGCGGCAGAGTGGTATAATCTCGTGGACCATGCTTTGCCCTGCCTGGCACTGGACGGTCGGGTATCACAACATCCTTCGTTGCAGGAGCGTTCGGATTTGTCGGCAGTGGTCTCCTCTTCACTTTCGGTTGCAAAGTGCCATACTGCTGCTTCAACTCGTCGGCCATGGACATCTGCTCTTCACCCTTCTCCATTGGCTTTTCTCGCGTGTCGTAGTATGTCATTTCCATGCGAACCTCGCCTGCATACTTTCCCTTGCACGTCAGGCCCTGCCACGAGTCGCCCTTCCCTCCTCCAGGTACGACAATGTTGCCCAAATCGACCCACGTCTCGCCGATCAGATCAGTCCGCTTGTCCTCGCTGAAGACGGATATCTTGAGGGTGTAGTAATCGGGTGAGTCGTGGACGGTGAAGCGTAGCTCTTGATCCCTATACCACCATCCTGTCAGCCATCCATGCATGTTTCCAGGTCAGACAGTCTCGCATCGCACTCACCATCGTGGCGTCTGCCCGCCTCTGCGATCCGTCTCCGTCTTTCGCGCTTCTTTACCGAGTCTCGCAGCACAGTAGGGATTCTGCTTGCCCATGGTCTTGCGATTGGGAAGGTTCTTGGCCCTGTCGACGACCAGGACCAGCGTGCCTATCTCGGGCCCATCGACCGTCATGTCGGCGAAGATGCCAGCGGCATGAGGACCATTGTTGGCCATTTTCGATCCCATCTTCTTCTTATTTTCCTCGACCGCTCCCAACTGCCACAACAAACAACAAATGGTGCTGCGGCTTCAGCAAGACACTGCCGTTGGTATCGAGGTCGATTCGTCGCGTTCCCACCTGAGGCTTCCAGTTCCAAAGTCGAGATGTTTGTTGACGTAGCGATCGTGGCGCATGACCCGTGGAGACGGGAAAGTTAGATTGTCAGCATTGGAGACGGCGGACTTGGCTGTTACAAACGAAGGCACAACCAAGGGACTGAGTGAGTGAGAGATGATAGTTGCTATGCTGTGTCACTTGCGAAGTCGCAGCGAATGTACAGGTACGAAGATCAAGAGTTGAAGCGCGTGCAGCTCGACCTCATAGCTGCATCGCAAATCGTGGCTGGAGAGGCTGGCGCGAACCAGGGCAAGCTCCCCCTCGCGACTTCCCTGCGAAAAAGCACAGACCCCAGCAACGCTTTCCGATCGGGCAACTCTCGAATCTCATTTCATCGTCACTTTCACGATGCATTGAATACGGGCCCCTCCATCAGGCTCCAGCATTACCACACTCACAATTCGTCTTGATGGAAGTATGGAGTCAATGGCTGAAGAAGCTCGCTGCAGCTGGCCGGGAAACACGCGTCGCGAGCTTTGTTTACGTCTTGCCGATGCACACTCGAAGCACACCAGGAATCCATGCATAACGCTGTGAGCTGATGGCCATCGAGTGTTTGACAGTCTGACAGATGGTGTGACTCTGCCATGATTATTTGCGTTCAATGTTACGCACATCCTCGGAGCTACTTCCTGGCCATGTCTGGAGGCTAGCATTGTCTTGGCTGCCAATGTTCGTGGAAGACTCAACAACCGATATCGTCCTGGAGATGCAGAATATCACTCTCCAAGCACGCGCGACGGTCTCTCGCAGACGCTTCATGCAACTCTGAGTGCCATCACATGCGACTCCTGGGTCGTGGTGGCCAAGTTTCTGTCGATATGTGGAGTACCTGCTCAGTCACATAGCTTGGCCTGCTCGGAGCTTCTGGAGTGCCGAACAACCATTCCATACGACTTTCTGTGGGTGGACCTCGAAACGAATCACACACACCTGTTCAATGGCACTAAGACTGAGTCTCTCCTTGCGTTCGCCCCTTTCTGTTCATCGCAGATTCGATCCCGGACCGAGCTTTGATACCTGTCCGATCATGCCAGCACATATTCGCAGGACATAGTGGTACCTATTTCTTAAGGCTTCTCACTACCATGATCGTGGATCTGTTCTTTACGTGCGCAATGATACTGGTGGATAGTGGTCGGCCACACTCTTCGTACTTGTTGTACAGCTTCAACTGGTTGCCTGGTTGCTGATGTTACTCAGCCGCCCCATACCGATCGTCGAATTCATCTGAAGTTGACTAAGTTCGCAGTCGGCTTTTGTTAGGAGTTGTGGAAGGGTAGAACACTTATAAGAGAAATAAGGCATGGACTGATGATGCCATTGAGATAAAGTTCATCGTGTCCCTGCTCGGATCATCACGGGCTCGGCATCTTGTTCTCTTCCACCTCCCGGACTCTGGAGACAACCAAGACTCTCGAGGCTCTGGCTTGTGACCGCATTGGCATTTCCAAAGAACCTTAAGGTAGTCGCAATGCTGACGATACGACCGAATCCGAGGTGTCGATCGTGGAAGAGGCCTGCCTGGGGACTTCTCTTTGGCCAACGATATTCCGCATGTCCACCGAAGTGCGTTCATACCCGTCAATCGAACCAGCATCCGGTACACAGGGCTAGAACAAGACTGCCGACAGATGCGGCGAAATGACATACGAATCTTGGCAGGAAACCACTCCACTGGGACGACTGATCAGAGATGGTCGGGACTCTGCTATGACCGGACCCGCGTGAGAGAAGGGTAGTTACAAGCTCATAAAATCGACCGCGTCGAGTCGTTACTGTACGATTCTCCATATCCTCGACATCCCTCAAGCAGAGCGCCGAACTATTGATCCGTGAACATACAGGACAACTGACTTGATGAGGAGCTTCCACAAAGTACCGTCGACCAGGTGTCCCTGGTAGAGTTTATTGTGAGCAAGGTGCGGTCCGGCCACCCTCAAAAGCTATCATTAGAACCAGTCTGCGACTACTCCTCGCTAGCGATGAACGTACGCTTCCTCAATTATGGCGGTCGTCAATATACTATTTGGCGACGGCGGTGAGGTCCTACTGGCCGTCACCTGGACATGGACCGCGATCGCCATCATATTCTTCATACTCAGGACATGGTATGCTTCAAGAGAGCCTTCGAAGGAACATCCCTCATTGTACGGTATACGATGGGACTACGCAGCCGTGACGATGGCCTTTGTAAGGAACTATTCACCCTTCGTGACACTTGTTACTGACAGACGCAGTTGGGTGCATTGACGGCGCAAATCACAACGACCGTTGGCTACCGGATGGCGTACTACAATAAACCATTTCTCGACAGCCTGAAAGAAGTTGTACCAACCATCGTGTTAGTCGCTCGTGTACGCACTTCTTGTAGATGACCCACTAACGCACGTTCCATACAGGATATCCAACGTAGTCGCGTACTGGAGCATGGTAGGCTGAGTTACCTGACATGTAACGATAAATACTGATCCCCATCCGCGTAGATGTTCGGGCGATTCGCCATCATCGCACTCCTACTCCAACTTCAAGGTACAGCCTATCGCCAATGGCGAATATCACTCTGGATCGTCGGTGCCGCCCAAGCCATGGTCTTAATCGCACACATAATAATCACAGTCAACCAATGCAATCCTCCTCGGAAGCTCTGGGACCTACAAGTTCCCGGAAACTGCAACTTACAAAAGTTTAGCCAAAAGTTCGGTTACGCTTCAGGGAGTATAGGCGCTTTCGCAGATTTCTACTTGGCTATCTATCCCGCTGTCTTCATTATCGGACCTCTTATGAAATTGTCGCCGTCCTTGAGACTGGGCATTATTATTATTCTCGGAGGTGGTTTGGTAGCGGGAATTGCGGGCATCGTGAAAATGACTTGTATCAACGATGTTGGGAAACTTCAGAAAGATTATGCGAGATTTGTTATGTGGCAGCTGTGAGTCTTTCTGCTTCTCCCTAACTTCATCAAGAACCCATTCTAACTCTCCCTCGCACACAGAACAGAAGCCTGGTTCATCATCATCTTCGGCACCTTGCCAACAGTGAAACCCGTCTTCCTCGCTATGGGACGCGGATTGAAATCTCTTGGAATCCGAATCTTGAGTACGAGCACAGGTAAAGGCGGCAGCACTCATAAAGTTCCTGGGAATAGTACGTCTGGCTCGGGATCACATTATCGAAATTCTCATCATCCTAGGAGGACGAGTGAGGTGGCTTTGACGGATCTGTCGGTTATGGGGAAGATGGAGGGGAGTGATGAAGAGAGGTCGGAGGAACAGAAGTGGCGGAATGGGGATGGGCATCAGATGAGTAGTCAGCAGAGGTGGTGAATAGTTCAATGTAATGTAATGTTGACAATGATACGAGAAACGAGGAATTTGTCAGCCTGGCTAGCATCGGGTTTCCCCAAATTAACACTGTAAGGTCTTCGGGCAGGGCACGATTTACGAAGCCGAAGCGACATGGAAGATCACCAACAAAAGGATGACCAGAAAGAAAAGAAAAAGAAAAAGAAAAAGAAACCTGAGAAGTGACCAGACTTGCACCGTACCTAACGCCAGTCCATACGCAAGATTTGGCTTGGCAATTCACTTACAAGAACCACTTCTATTAAGCTCCGCAGGCAATGACAATTACTACTCTCCACATCATGCCATTAACAGCTATGGAGTACAACCAGGCACGCGAGCAATAATGACATCTTGAATCGGTACCTGCATTCAATGTTCGTTGATCGCCACCACAAAGCTTCAAACGTGACACTCATTGACGTCACGTATATGGTAAAGCTCAATCATATATTCTAGCTCACAAGTACCTTTCCTCTCCGCATTCTCCATTCAAACAGCAAACACCAAACACATCTTCCCACTGCCCACCATGTCCGCCTCATACCAAGACCAAGACCCCCTCGAAATCGCCAAACAAGCCGAACGCGACCTCAACTCCCAAGAAGCCAAAGGAAGTCTCCGTTCCTCAAACAATTCAGACGAGGACCCCTCCGTCGACCAGTCCAAATTCCCAGGAGCAACTGTCAAAGTCGACGAGAAACGAGATGAGATTCCTTTAGGTGAGGGTGGAGGGATTAATCGGGAGACGGGACAGTAAGTGGCGAAGCCACCCTCAGAAGAGCCTGACGGCTATGCTAATGGAATGGATATAGACCGACCAAAGCCAGTGATTTCGAAGGCGTAGGAGGACCAGAAGATAAAGCTCGAATTGCGGCAGAGACGAGAGGTGGAGATGATGATATTCGAGAGAATATTCGACAGGGACGAGATACGATCCGGCCTGGTGGTGGGGATAGCAATGATGCGGCTGGGGGGACTGGGTTTGGGACTGCATAGGACAAGATAGAAGCATATACAAGTGAAATAAGTTGATCAGCCTTGGCATATTTATCGCCAAGCCGAATCTTGCATTTGGACTGTCGTTATGTTACGTACTATGTAAATCGGCTATTAGTTTTTGTTGCTATTCTCCGAAATTGGCACACTTTATTGTGCTGTTGTCCATTGACATTCATGACCACCAACGCCGCGCTTTTCAAGGTATATGAACACATGAGAATGAAATTAATAGTAAAGTTCCTCGCTGCTGCCAGGATGATGCTCAAACGAGAAGGTACGATGTAGCGCCGTATCTCGCGGTTCAGGATTGAGGTTTGTTTCCACCACTTCCTCTGGGTTGATTCGTCTTGGCTCGCGTACGCCTTCTCGAGGATGTTCGGAGGAAGTCGGTGTCGTTGACACGACCCCATTGTATAACTGCTCACGACGTTGAATGGCCTCCTTCTCACTCAGCGCTTTGCCGTCCTTTTCGCGAATGGCCGGCATGTCACCTGGCATTTCGTAGATGCGCCGTTCTCTGCTGTCGGCTTCACTCGCTGTCGCGGAGAGTGGCGACAACAAGCTACCACTTTGCGTGCTTGAGTGGGTCCCTTCTGCTGCAGATGGCGAGGAAGGAGTAGAAGCACCTGCTGGGCTCATGAAGTAGCCCGGGTTGTAGCCCGGGCTTGAAGGGACTGTCATGGAACGCGGCGTATCCGGCTCTGTTGAGCCATTAGCAGACATCAGCCGTCTGCCCTCGCCGAATGGTGTAGACGATCCTTCCAATTCAGCTTTGTGATAACCACTGTTACGATTTCCGCTGAACACTGTCGCAGTTGCAGATGTTGACGCGTCATCCGACAGCTTCTCGCTTTCTATGCGCCTAGCTGCAGCTTGCTTCTTCTTTCGGAAATAGAACATGAGCAGGATTCCCAGGATGACGAGCACGGCCACTGCTCCGACGGCTACACCGGCAATGAGGCCAGCGGTCGGGCCACTCGACTTGGTCTTCTTCGTTCCAGTAGCATCGGACGCGCCCCCTGTGCCCTCAGAGCTTGGTATGATCGGAACAAGTTGCTTTTCAGCGTTATCGACCCAAGACACCTGAGAGACGTTGAATACCGCAGACTCCCAATCCACAGAAATGTAAGCTTCTTGCATGAAGGCTCTTCCCAACGTGTACTGCGTGTCGTTCTGGGCCTGAAATAAAGGAAAATATGAAGTGTCGTTTGAGACCGCTCCTGAGGCATCCGGTCCTTGGAAAGGTGCTTTCGCTGTCAAGTCAAATGCTGCATATGGTAAAGTAATCTGTACTGTCGGTCCGCCAGAAAAGCCTTGACCGAGTGTGAAAGTGACATTGGCATCGCGTGCCAGGAGTGAATCATGCAAGGTATTGTTCACAAGGTAAAGCTGAGTGGTGTTGTCGAATATAAGACCAAATTCGAGTTCAAATGCCTGGCAGGCTTCTAAAGGAAGCCAGATTCCAGGTACCGTGCTGTCGATATATGCGTAGACTGGTGAAGGAAGCAATTTGGTTGCCGTTGGATTTGAAGAGATCTGCGAGGGTGTGGTAATGTCCTGTATGGCCACTACGATGTCCCGCTCATTATCGGCGGCAAACAAGAATGTCACATTATTGTCGATGAAGCGATTGGCATCATATCCTCCCAAGGTCAATGAGGCCAGTACGCCAGTGAAGCGGTATGGTGCACCTGCCGTATATCCGAAAGAGAGACTGGGAATATAGTTCTGTTCCTGGAGCAGGGTCATGTAGCTTGGCGAACCATCGTTGAAGGTGGTAAAGTTGGTCGGCTTGGGGTTGACACCTAGCACTCCCAGGTAAAAGTCTTCCACGGCCAATGCCCCAACCGTTGTGTTCTTTAGTGTTGGTCCACCCTCCCCAACGCCACCGAGGCCCACGGTGTCATACCCGTATATGGCGTTGCCAGTGTAGTCCAAATTCTTCTCTATCCACAAATCGTAGATTCCTTGTCTGTCCCAGGTTGAAGACTCGCTGGTGTTGAATAAGCCTCCTCTGGATGCTGCGCAGTCTGACTGCGATGCCGCTGCTAGACAACCATCGGGTAAAACCACCCAAGTCTGATATGACGCGAAAGAGAGATACGTCCGCACTGTCTGTTCAGGGGTGCCGACGCGTAGAGTGAATGAGCTCCAAGGCCCATCGATGCCGTCCCAGTTCTGGTCAGGATTGATGGATATGGGCGCGGGGATCGAGGTGCTGGTGCCATTGTCGTCTCGCGCCTCGAGGTGGAGTCCTTCGACGTGCAACACCAGGTTCACCAGCAGCGCACTTGGCAGGAGAAGCCACCGGGCGAGGAAGGAGGTGCCGCCCATTGCGGAGGTGGGGAAGGCTCAACCAGATCCAGGTCCAGGCAGTTGGAATGGGCGACGACAGAAGAGACTGAAGTTTCAAGACGCCTTTCGCGCACGACAGGCGTGCCTGCGTCGAATAGTGGCAGTCTCGCGGCAGTGTACTGTGAACATGCTGCGAATGCGAAAACAAGCGCAACTCAACGCAACTCGCGATGGATGCGGCAGCCCAGCCGCTGGTTCGGCGTGCTCTTGGCTGGACGTTGCGCCCAAATGGTCGAACTAGCAGTCCGCCAGGATTACCTTGCTTGCCGGCCAGGGAATGTCACGATAGGCTGACCACTGCACGCACGATACATGACTTCGACGTGTGGTGCTGCTGCTTTTTACTGCCCAGACGCTTAGCGAGCTGCATTATTGCGGCTCGTGTTTGGGCGTAGCACAGTACCTACGTGGCGAACGAATGCGACTCTGCGGCAATCTGCAACGCTACAGTACGATGCATGTCACAAGCAGGTTACTCACAGGTTACAGTCCGGTGGGAGCTCGCATAAGGAAGAATCATGCCAGCAACTGCCTATAAGACACAAGGCTGATCGCGATTTGCGACAAGCGAGCAGCCACCTCCTCATTCGAAGTCCTGCTGGCGCGGCCTCTGTCGTGTGCGGAGTCCGCCGGGCAACGACAACGGTCGCGCAGACGGCGAGGTTGCGAATTGCATCTGGCAACGCTCCTTCACGCTTGGCTTGGCTCCGCTGCCGTAGAGGCCGAGGAAGCCGTTGGCAAAGGATTCCAGCCACCGGCACACCAAGAACCAAGAGTCGAACTCACTCATGGCGGGCACTCTGCTCTCCGTTCCCCCACCACTGGCACGTTGCCGGGCTCGCAAGCACTCCCATTTCTGCTAAAACGCTCCGTGTTTGGCCCTGCGCAAGCCGCGGAGCACTTGGTCTTCCGACTTTAATCTACTGATGCAGTTGGCTGACTGGGTTGCAAGCTGCATGTTTCATGTGCATATTGCAGCAGCGCCCGAGCTTGATCGAGAACTTTATGCCGTGTGGATTCCAGTTTGAAGCCTTTCCAGGCACCCTGGCTCCACCACCGCCAGCACATTCGCTCGCGAGCCCAGCTAGCTCTGTGCGTCACCAAGCCGTTCTTCCATTTGCGGTTACCACCAAGTTCCATTCTTGGTACCCTTCTCGTGGACCGAGCGAGCACAGCAGTTGACAGCAGCATGCAAGGTCCGGTTCATCTCCTTATAGAGCCATCATCAAGCAAGGAGAGATCGAAGACAAATCGTCTTGACCTCCAAAGACTTGGTCTTCTGGATTCCGACGCCCGCAATATATGGGTCTCCAGACAGCCACGTTCGGGGAATCCGTCGAAGCGGTGGTGAGAGCACGCGAATGTCCTGCATGATGCCTGCTCGCTAAGGCCAATCTGGAACCGTCGTAGATCCAGCAGGACGCCTCAACCTTCAGCTTGCACGTCTGTGCTCGATGGTTTCCATTGCAACTTCTGATCCGACAACCTGACTTGCCAGGTGCTGCTATCTTTACTGCTTGACTTTGCGTCTGCTGAATGCTGGGACCGTCGTCTTTCGTTGACCGTACCATGCTATTCGCTCTTTGTCGACATTGCTAGACCATCGCTACGGTCTCTAGCGTTTACACATGGAGCAATACACACTCGTTTCTGGGCATTGTGTATAAACCTACCATGGTGCCTTTCACGGCAAGCCTCTTGCTAGTGTTGGCAGCCACAAGCGCGGCAGACGACATCTTTAAAGGACCCATTCGGCATCAGAGATTATACGACAACCGGACGAGCATCGATTCGGCGTCCTCAACATCGACAGAACAGTTCAAATATGTGCCGCTCCCAACAGGAAGCCTCTCCGCCCCGCCCGTGGCAGTGGCAGAGACTGGATCAGCCACCGTCTCGACAAACAGCAGCAGCATTGATGCAACCACACAATTCTCATACGAACCGTCGCCGAGCTCTACGACAGTAGAGAGCGTCACCGAAACATTTGCCTATGATCCAGCAGCTTCTCCAACGAACAGCAGTAGCGATGCAGCTTTCACTTACGAGCCTCCGGCCACAACACCGTCTTTGAATCATACCATTCCTCTGGTCTTACCTTCCGACACTGGATTCTCAGGTCCGCCATCAAAGACGGACTCTGGCATTACTGGTTCACCTGCTCGTCCAACAGGTTATCCCCCACCACCAGGTTATCTTCCGCCATCAGGCTATCTGCCATCAGGGTATGTACCATCTGGATATCCGCCGCCAGGATATCTGCCTCCGGGATCAGCACCGTCATTCAATCCGCCTCCACCTTATCCTACGAATTCAACTTGTGGAGGAGCCACGTTGAACATTGCCAACGCTTCGCTCGATTACTGGTACACCGAGACCTACACTCAGGTGGATTCTACATTCGTCATCCAGTACAATCAGAATGACACTTCAACCGGCTGGACGCTCGTGCCTGCATCTGAGACCCTCAATGTCACATCGGCAGTGGAAGCTCCATCATGTACTTCGATGACAGCCTTCAATACAGCACTCAATTCGACCATGCTGGAATATTCTTGCTGGGACACTCCCACACCTGTCGCAGCGGCGACTACGACCGTCGAGCAGACAGCATACGTTCCTGTGAACAAGACCACGTCAAAGGGAAGCATTCCTGACGTTGTTGTATCGCCAACGCCTGCCGCGCTGACCATTGGCAACTCAAGCAATACGGTGACTGAAGGGACTCCAGTAGTTCACTTTAGCCAATTTGAGGTCATCAGCAAGAAGTCCCTCGGCAGATACAACGGGACTGTACATTGTGTGACCACAACGACGTTCCACACGCTGGCCACACCATTGAGCTTTGAATACGCAGAAGATGGAGAAGTCAATGCTATGCTGGTCAAGGGAAAGATTCATGCAGCAATGTTACAAGCAGTGGAAGAAGACTCAGGTGTGTCGCTTGCGAGCGTATCAGTGGGGACATTTGCAGCAGAGCCGACGGTAGTGGTTGTTGTGCAAAAGGTTTTGGCTGCAGCGGTAGCATCCGCAGCTGGTGTAGCAGAATCTGCGCCTTCGCTCGACACTCCAACGCCTACGCTACCGTCTGGGCTTTCTTTTGTCGAGACCACCCCAACCGATACAGGCATTATATGGGCACCATTCACCGCACACGTTGAGTCTACGGACACTGCGCTGATGGTTCCAACCAAGAGCAAGCCAGCAGGTCCTGATAGGGTGAGCATTATTGCTCCTACACCGCAGCCGACTCGAACACTCGGACACTTTACTGCCCACCTGGAAAGTAGCGATCTGAATTTGCTTATTCCTGTCAATCCTACGGAGAAGAATTCGGTAGTGACAGCAGTCTTCAGCGGCATTACGGTAACAGCAACACGAATAAATGATCCAAGTCCAGGTCCAGGAAATAACATTGGTGGCATCTTAACTGCTATAGCGAGTGCTGTCAAGCCTACAAATGCTCTTCAAGTGCTCAGCAATGCCGAACAGACATTTGCAAATCCGACCGTGGGCGCCATTGCAGCTGGAATTGGCGGCCTTGTCAGTAATGGCAACAGTGGATCTGGATCTGGCTCAGGAGGCCAATCTGGACCAAATCCCGTTTTGAACATTGGGAACACTGCTGTATCGGCTAGCAACATCGGGGATGGTGCATTCGTTGTCGGAGGACAGACTGTATCAGCTGGTGGTGCTCCTATCACCATTGGCGGACAAGAGGTTTCAGTCGCTCCTGGTGGCGGTGGTGTTGTCTTCGGAGGCACGACTGCTCATATTGCATCCCCAACTAATCCAGGAGCGGTGGCAAACATCCCCTTGATAACGGTCGGCCCCCAGGTTTTCACGGCAAATGCAGCCACGCAATTCAACATCGACGGGTCTGTTCTGACGCCTGGAGGACAGGTCGTAGTAGATGGTACTACTGTCAGTCTGGCATCAGGCGCAACACAGGTTGCAGTTAACGGGGTCGTGAGACAGCTCTCGCCTCCTGCAGTGACCCCTGCACCACTGCTCACCATTGGGGGCACCGTCTATCAACCCAACAGCGGGCGTACGTATGACATTGGTGGCCAGCTTCTTGTTCCTGGAGGGGCAATTGTAGTAGCTGGCACTACGATCTCGTTACCCGCTGATGGCTCCAACGTTGTGGTGAACGGCCTCATCCAGCCTGTAGGAGCAGGTTCCAACGATCAGAATATGGCTACAATCACTGCACCTCCCGTCCTGACTGTGGACGGGCGAGCAATTTCGCCAAATGGAGGTACATCATATATCATTTCTGGACAGACTCTTACACCTGGCGGCGCAATCACATTCGATGGATCTAATGGGAGAGAGACCATATCGCTCAATGCCGCTGCGGATGAGCTCATCAGTATAGCCAATGGCCACACTGCCACTACTTATCTTGGCATGATTGGTGCAGCATCAGGTGGCGCTCCGATTCTGACCATTGATGGCAACACTTACACCGCCGTCGAATACAGTCTTGGCTCTGGCGCTACCTATGTCATCGACGGCCAAACGCTCACTCCCGGAGGCGCCATCACCATCTCGGGACCCAATGGTGAGGAGACAATATCGCTTCTTCCTGGCGGAACGGCACTCGTGATAGCTTCCGGTGGAAGTACAACAACATCCCAAATCAGTGGAGCATACGGCGTCAAACCAACAGGTGCTCCAATCCTAACCATCGGCGGAGAGACGTTCACTGCCATCAACAATGGCGCTACTTACGTGATAGATGGGCACACGCTGACACCCGATGATATGGAGACCGTAACTATCGACGGACACACATACATCATCAGTCTCTCACCACACGCGACTCTGCTGGAAATCGTTGAACTTGGACCTAATGGACACCCAGTCACAACAATCTTCGAAACTCTCTTCCCAGCAACCGCAACGAGCGCTACAGTAACAACCTTCGTGAACGGAGCCGCAGCAACAGAAGGCGCATCCCCTTCAAATACAGGCGCATCAGCAACCACCACAAGTTCAGGCTACGCTAGTAGCGCTTCGTCGTCTACTGTCCTCATTCATTTCTCCGGAGTCATAGTCGCTCTCGGCTCCTTGATCTTAGCAATCATATTATAGCATAACACTTTGAAAGATACCCACGACAGAAGAGGAAGCATTACACGAAGTCATGATGAAAAAGTCCATGGGTGTGTCGGCGTAATGTATTGTATTGTAATAAGCGTCTGATTCAGACGCGGCGAGTGTGATACGATCATGAATAGCGTTGGCGTCTGGGAGCATATACCTACCTAGCATTTATTTTCGGAAAGTCTTTGTCCCCACGTGGAAAGACGAGGGGCTTTTGTCAGGACGGTCCTTTTGTCGACGCGACAATCTTACGATATAGAAGAAGTAGTCAGTATATATCTATAGCGCGATTCATCAACTTGGATCGACCTTGCTGCATACACGTTTTTGACAGACATGTTCCTTGCGCGATCGAATCTCATTACTCATGCACGTGCAAAGCTTAAGTAGTTCGGCGACTATATGTCGTACTTGATATATAAACCGCTCCCGTTTCAAGTCGCGAACTTCACGCTACGCTTTCTGCAAAGGAAACCCAATACCCAACAAAAGCGCCGGCTCCTCAATATTCGAATGCTGATAACTCAAAATCCCTACTCCGCCAGGCTCCATCATCAGACTCAATGGGAACTTCAGATCATACCCTAACCATCGTTTCGCGAATGCACGAGTCAGATGTCCGTGAGCGACTAGGATTATGTCTTTTGGCTCGTTGGAAGTCATGAGAGGGGCTTGAAGATTCTTGATTTCTGCGATGAGATGGTCGATGCGTGAGGTGACTTGAGCGGGTGATTCGCCTCCTTCGCAACCGTCGGTCCAGATGTCCCATGGGCGGTCTTGGTCTAGACCGTGCGAGGCGCGTTTTGAGCGGATTTCGTGGGTTTTGATGCCTTCGTATTCGCTGGGTTGGAGATGTTAGAATTGTAGGTTTTGATTTCGGATGGTATGGATAGGATAGGATACTTACCCATAATCCCATTCTGCGAGGCTCTCAGTCACTTCGTAGCCATCGGTCTTGCCAGATAGCAGCTCGTATGTCTTTTTGGCTCTGGTTCGGGGTGAGACATAGACTTTGGCGATTTTGGCTGGGTCTATGAGTTTCCCTGTGCCGTAGGCGATTTGGCCGGTTGCTATGACTTGTTCTTCACCACGGGTCGTTAACGGTATGTCCGTTTTTCCGGTGTATTGTCCGGATTGTGACCATTCTGTTTGGCCGTGACGGATGATGAAGACTTTTGGAGTTGCTGCGTCTTTGTCTGCCATTGTGTTTGTTCATGTAGAAAATGATGGAACTGATGAGATGCGAATCATATGAAACCACTTTCCGTTGAACGTCATTCGCAAAAAAAGGCGAGAAAGCGCCGTGAGTTGCCGGCTTCCCCAATGCTGCTTTCCAGGATTGGAGGTCTGAGTGAGGTCGCTGCCATTCTACAAGATACTCAGCGAAATATAGTGCGGGATACAATTATCAGTCACCGTTGTCACAAGCGTAGTGTCGATGAAGGAATGTGTAAGCATCGAGAAGAGGACATGTGCGAAACAACAAGGTTTTCATGACGGAATGCCGAAGTGCCAAGACTTCAATGCCTCCTCACCTCACGTTCCACCTTGACCATCCTTCCTTCACTCACATACGCCAACTCGAGTTTCATCTTGTGCCAGGAATCACATGAAAGCTTCTGAAGTCCGCGCGATGCGCTGAGTCAAAAGCAACGCGCCCTGTGACAAGCATACCACAACATTGACTGCTCGCCCTCGGTGCCCATTTACGGCAATCTGTTTTGGTAAACTTGAGCGAACTAACAGCGGAGGCAAAGTGCCGCCCGAGAAAGAATATCTTTGTTATCTCCTAAACGTCCCTCAACCAGCTACGCTTCCTACAAGCTGGAACACAACGAAACGCCGCCATCATGGTTTTCTCACTTGAACGATTCATGGACGACATGCGAGAGCTGTGGCACAACCCGGGAGTTTGGACGAGCGACATGGACAAATCCTGGCTGCTGCTCATCGCGGTAATCATCGGTGTCGTATCCTTCGGTATCTACGCGAACATGGGCAACACAGTCGACTTGATCAAGGACAAGACCAACCCTGCTATTGCTTCCGGCCAGGGAGTGTCCGATTCCAAGAATCGTCCTCCAATTCCGCCACCCAGCGAAATCATATCCCTTCGAATCTATCCCATCAAGTCTTGTCGCGGAATTGAAATCGACTCAACTCGCCTCAAGAAATCTGGTCTCGCGCTCGACCGGAACTGGATGTTCATCGACAAGGCTACTAAGAAGTTCTTGACGATCCGAAGTGACCCCTCAATGACACTTATCGATACCAACATCGTGGATGGCGAAGGCGAATATAAAGGGCAACAAATGCTTGAAGTCTCCATTCACGGCACAGACGGCCGAGTCAACGTCCCAGCTTTCCCTACATCCGCCTGGCTCAAAGCAAACACCACCCTCGAAACAGTAGAGATTTGGGAACAAGACACAGACGGCTACCTCTATTCCGACTCCATAAACGCCATCTTCAGCGAATTCTTCTCCAAACCCGTCGCCCTCGTCTACAAAGGCCCAACCAACCGCATGGTCGCCATCAACGGCCGCAAAGAGCTCTACGGCAGCGACGTCCCCCATCACTTCGCCGACGTCATGTCCCTCCAGATCGCCTCGGAAAGCTCCATCAAAGACCTCAACAAACGTCTCGGCCTCGAATACGGTACCCCAGAAGGTCTCACCATTGAACGTTTCCGTCCCAACATCATCATTCGCGGCCGCGACGATCATCCCTGGGAAGAAGATACCTGGAAACGCATCCGGATCAACACTTCTATACCCGCGGAAGAAGCTTTGTATAAAATTGATCTGGATGTCGTGGCGCGTTGTGCGAGGTGTCAGGTTCCGAATGTGAATCCTGATACGGCGGAAAAGAATCCTAAACAGCCTTGGGATACTTTGATGAAGTTTCGGAGGGTTGATGAGGGTGGACCGGCGAAGTGGAAGCCTTGTTTTGGGATGATGTGTATTCCTAAGACTGAGGGGAAGATTGCGGTGGGGGCCAAGTTGGAGGTTTTGGAGACGACGGAGAATCATCTGTATAATATAAGGGCTTTTGTGGATTTGTAGGTGGGGCAGGCGAGAGTATATGCGAAGGGGATGTAGAAGTCGACGATACGGTTCCATCGGCACTTCATTGTCGTCTACTCGAGTCTGATTTGGGAGGTCTCTACTGTAAGCGTTCTACAGGAGTTGTCGCAAGGCAGACGGAAACAAGACAGGCTTGCGAATGGTATCGCGGAATTGCTAGTATAGATGATCCAGGTCATCCTGCACCCATACTTCGTTCAAGGTTACAACTTCTGAAATGTCGGTATCCTCTTGTTCTTGCCCAACCCCGAGAGCAATGCGTCCTTGACATCGTTCGTTTGAAGCATCGCAGCATTCCAGACGCTGATATAGTCAAGACCTATAGTGAATGTTAGTAAAGCGACTAAACCTCTCAAGCTGATTTAACTCACCATCCTCCACGGAATGATCTCTCGAATAATTGATCACAGCCTTGGTCCCTTGCACTGCGATCGGACTCTTGGTCGCAATATCCTTCGCAAGCTCAAAAGCCCGATCCAAAGCCGCCTTCTTCGAATCAAAGACGCCAGATACGAAGCCCATAGTCAAAGCCTCCTGCGCGTTGAATTCCCTTGCAGTAAGACATATATCCTTAATCCAGCTCATAGGAACCTGCGTATGCGGCAGTCTCGTCAATGTTCCAACATCAGCAGCAAGTCCAATCGCCACCTCTCGTACAGAAAACCTTGTATCTGATGAACATATTCTAATATCACAGCATGTCGAAATATCAATAGCCGCGCCATAAGAAATTCCATGCATGACACAAATAACCGGTTTCTCGCATTTCTCAATTTCCGTGACCGGATTCTGAACTTCTTTGATGTGTCTTCGTAATTTCCAAGCTTTCCGAGCCGTGTCTTCTGGTGCTTGTCCTTTGATGCCTTCGCCAGTCAGTGGTCCTTGGGCGGCTGCTGTGACGTCTAGTCCGGCTGTGAAAGCTCTATCGCCGGCTCCAGTGAGGATGATGGCTCTCACGTCAGGATCTATAGATAATTTTGAGAAAATTGAGCCAAGGTCTTTGAACATTTGTTCCGTGTAGGAGTTGAGCTTTCGTTGTCTGTCTACTTCGACGACGGCGATGTAGTCGTAGGGTTGGGTGACTTTGAAGAATTCTGTACTGTAGTCCTGGGGCGCCATGATGAGTTCCTGTTTTGATTTTGACTTTGCAGGCTTGTTTAGTTGATGTTCGTGATGATTTATGTGTAGAAGAGTTGCGAGTCGCGGAAGCCGAGTGTGGAAAGTGGAAGCCGAGGTCGAGGGATGCGAGGAATGTGAATGAATTCAGAAGCAGCCGGGAGGCACCTCAGGCAGAGGAAGAAATCAAGGGAATCAGAATTGAAGACGGCGGATCATTCGGCGCATGTGTCGCTGGTTCTGATGCCGCTGACATCTGAAAGTGAGCACAAGGGTGGGAAGGCGCGTTGGTGAGCCTCGGGACGCGCAAGTGAGGCAACATGCGATACGGCCGCAAAGTCCAACTTCTCTTCACCTACAGTTTCGTAATGTCGGTGACGACCGCAAGAACAAGATCGCAGCTACATGGACACATGTTGTCATTTTGATCAGGAGACACCAGAAAATTGACGAGATAGATGCAGATAGGTGGTTTCGCAAGTAGCGAAATGTGTGCCTGATCGTCACTTGATGCCTCACCGGAGTCAAGTCCGTTTTACATGTGCTCCGCGCCAGCGCGCGCGTCTGAGCTTCACACGTCAACATCCAACATCCAAATCCAGCACTTCGCCAACCGAGTCAACACTTTCTGCAACATTGCGCTTGATGCCGCCAGACTCACCATAGCATCGTGCCCGGTGGCACAAGCACAATCTCAGCAACATGGGCGACCTACACAACAACGCCATCGTTATCGACAACGGCAGCGGCACCATCAGAGCGGGCTACGCTGGCGAGGACTCTCCGCGCTGCTTCTTTCCTTCATATGTCGGAAAGCCAAAACATCCTCGTGTGCTCGCTGGTGGTCTGGAGGGCGATTTCTTCATTGGCAACAGAGCGCAAGAGCTGCGCGGCCTACTCAAGATCCGCTATCCCCTGGAGCATGGAATCGTGACAGATTGGGAGGACATGGAGAAAATCTGGCAGCACGTCTACACCGACGAGCTCAAAACCCTCAGTGAAGAGGTATGTGAGGGCGGTTCGAGCAATATACAGAGTAGCACTAACCTTGCGACCAGCACCCTGTCTTGCTCACAGAAGCACCTCTCAATCCGCGCGCGAATCGCGACACGGCGGCACAGATCCTGTTTGAGACTTTCAATGTGCCTGCGCTCTACACATCAGTCCAGGCTGTTCTCTCCCTTTACGCATCTGGTCGGACCACAGGTATCGTGCTTGACGCAGGTGACGGAGTGTCCCACGCTGTGCCAGTCTATGAAGGTTTCGCGATCCCGAATAGCATACGGCGGATAGACGTCGCAGGACGAGATGTCACAGAAGAGCTGCAGAGACTCCTGAGAAAGAGCGGCAACGTGTTTCACACCAGCGCTGAAAAGGAGATTGTGAAGCAGATCAAGGAGAAGGTGTCCTACATCGCACCAGATCCCAAGAAGGAGGAGAAGGAATGGTTGAGCGCTGGTAGCAGAGGTGCAGAAAGCAAGATTGTGGACTACACGCTCCCAGACGGCAAGAAGCTCAAGATTGGCGCAGAGCGTTTCCGTGCACCAGAGATTCTCTTCGAACCCGAGCTCATCGGACTTGAATGGCCCGGCCTTCACCAGATCGTCGTTGATTCGATCAATCGGACGGACATGGACCTGCGTAAGGCGCTATTTGGTAACATAATCCTTTCTGGTGGATCGACCATGATCAAAGGGTTCGGCGACAGATTGCTGCACGAAGTCCAACGTCTGGCCATCAAGGATATGCGCATCAAGATCTTTGCGCCACCGGAGAGACTCTATAGCACCTGGATAGGTGGGAGCATCCTTGCGGGATTGAGCACGTTCAAGAAGATGTGCGTGTCGATGGACGACTGGCAGGAGAGTAAGTCACGCACCTGAGACAGCCCCGTGGATCGGGATCATGTCGCATTAGCTAACATTTTACCAGATCCGGACATTATCCACCGCCTATAGACCAAGGGCTCTGCTTCAACGTGTTCCTTCACATGTCTGGACACGCTTCCGTCTCCACCCCCATACTGAGCAACGGGATTCTTCGATTACCCCATATGGTTCTGCGGGCCTTCTCGGAGTGCATCATCACACTACAGCGTCCTTCGTGCTTCGGTATGTGGTAAAATGCCTCACATCGGACCAGTAATCATCACAATTGCTAACGATCCTGGAGCGACACGTACGTTGTGGAGAGCACGCAAGTCTGGAGAAGTAAGACATGCGGAAAGGAGGAGATTTTTACTTAACCATCACGTATGAGACACCGGCCTAGCGCCAGGTACCACGCACATGGCCGGTGATCAACCACTACACCGCAGAACGCTAAGGGCAGATTGCGGGGAAGCGTTATGTGAGTGCGACAGCACCGGCAAGTTACCAGCTGCTGGTTCGGGTCGTTGTACCGTAGGCTGGGCGGCTCTGCGAAGTGTAAGTAGGAGGCGGCTTAGAAGTAGGCGAGAAGTCAGCCATTCAGCTCGGAGGTGACCGATGTGCATGTCTTCCAGCTTCTTCGAGCCTCATCACGACATGGGCTTGGTTGGGCACGACTTGAGACACGTGGTGATTGTACGGTGGTCGAAGCGAGATCACAATGCCATGTAACCCGTTGGCTCGCAAGCGTCGTACGCGATCATGCGGAGTCACTGCGTGCTCAGACGGCTGGATGTAGCCATCACAGTACCAACGAGCGGTATGGAGTAGCCATTCCAAGTCCAGAAATATCTGGGGGTAACAGAAACATTCGAGTGGTTCACGGTTATGTTATAGAAACTACGGCCCGCATGCCGAGCTTCCAGTCGAGAGGAGTCTACCGAGCACGCGTGACTTGGCTTCACCAGAGGCGCAGTCATCGTGACTCGTCTCTCGGACAACATCTCCGTACTCCGAAGAAGTTTTCGTTGCCATCGACGAGCAAAAGCAGGCCCAGGATGATGTTACGAGGGTGAGAATTGTTCGAGCGCCATGGTGATGACGAGGTGAAGTGCTTTGCAAAGATCTCGGCGACCAATCCGAGAAGAAATCTCTTCACGATGGTGACGCCACAAGGCCAAGTCATTTTTAAGGCTACCCCGGAAACGAGTTGCGACGCAAAAGCCCGCTAGTATCGGCTCATCTAGTTTTTACACCGAAGGCGGAACCACCTTCAGTTAACTGCAAAGCGTCGCTCTAAGCCAAGGCACTGACTGTTGCGCGTGATGTGATGTGTTTTAGGATCTGCCAGTTTCTGTCGTTGGCGCAACCGGATGAGAAATTTGTGCAAGTGAGTATATAGATCGCCTTCCCAGTCATCTCCTCTTGCTATCAGATCACATCAACACTATACTCGGTTACCACCAGCAAGACTACCTACTCTCATCGAGCTTTCACTACTACGCACAACACGTCTCAATCATCACATCACATCACACAAACAACATGTCTCGCAACTACAGTGTCGTCGAGCCACACCCAACCGTCCCCAAGTCCGGAGGCTACATCGGCGGTGGCCGCGGCGGAGCAGGCAACTTCAAACGCTACAAGCCAGAAGAAATCACCAGCGGTCAGACAGCCAGCGGACCAGCATCACGCGTAACTCTTTCACGACCTTTCCGACGACACATTCCAGCCGGCCGAGGTGGCGTTGGCAACATGTTCTCTGAGACTGAAGAGCCAATCTTCCAATTCGATGAGGATCTTCTCAAGGCCAAGGAGAACGCTACTCCTGTTTATCGTATTGGACGTGGTGGTGCTGGAAACTTGGTCGATTCTACCTCTTCGACTCTGTCTAGGAAGGATAGTACCGATTCTTCGGCGAGTTCGGAGGCTGAGAGGCCAAGTCGATTGAGCATTTCGAGCATTTTCAGCCGGAGGTCGTGAAGATTTTAAGCCGGTGATATCCGGGTTTCGCCTCTTCATCATCATCAGCATTTACGACTTACGACATTTACCAAGCATAGCGAACTGGTTCGCATCATCATCATTAAAAAAGCGTTGGCGCTGGCATCTCGAAATCGGCAGGAATCTTGGGGTGCATTTTTATTATCCGGCGTTTTATCATCAAAAAGTTCGAAGAGTCGGCGCGCTCATGTTTTTTTTTTTCAAACTGTACTTCTATTACCACACAACCAACGAGGACTGTTTGGCATGATACCCGGTCTTCGTGGCGAGGGCGCCTCGAACGGCTTGCATTGGGAGGGCTTGGTTGCTGGTCGCGGCTTTTGATACGTACCATATGATAATGTACTTGGAATGATTATTCTCAACTTCAGTCTTGCTTCTTCTCTCCGTATCCAGTGTTTCATGACCGCGCTGTGGCGATGTGGCTGGACGCCTGTCGCAGGTGTTCCTTCGCGCCGTGGCTGACTCGATGAGAATGCCTCGTTTAATGGACCTGACGACAATATAGATGGTATGAAACTCAAGCGCTTAGTACTAATCTCATTGCGCGCATTCATTCGTGCTACGGTAAGCGAATGTTTTTGGTTGCAGATGTCACCGATAATAGAGTTCCAACACCCTGGGTCATTCTTACATGGTAGGGCTGACCGAGCAAGAGCAACGCAAGGGTCTGTGATCATACGAGCCTCGGAGAAGAAGAAGCATGTGAACACGTTTGTTTCTGGCAGTCATCATCGCAAACAATTCACAACATTGATCGCTTCAACACGAAACTCCCGACTGCGACTGCTCTTGCATAATTACATCAACCATACGGCCGAGCAACGCGTAACCGGTGAAAGAAATCCGGCGTCGCGGCAGCTTCGTAAGGCCGACCCGCAGAGAGCCTCAGCTTGCTTGAGCTGCGTTTGTTTATTATTACAGCACATCCGAACCTTGCCGGCTACCATGAGACAGCAATAAGGCATTCAATAGTCCATATGAATAAGCAGCAATCCGGGACTTGTTTTGAACCATAATCCTCTGGTTCCAGGCCGACATGGCAGGAATCGAACAGATCATTGTCCATTCCAAGGTACGTAAGCTTTCACCCCAAAGCCCAGCGTGGAAGGAGAATACTGACATCTCGCAACACGCAGAGCTACGTCGTGCGCTGGATCCAAGTGCCTGAACACCATTCGATATCTTGGTCAATACAGCCGAACAAAAAGAGCATCAACTTTGGCATTTTCAAGCATCCAGGCACCAAGAATGGACAAACGCCAGCCTTGCCAGCTGAGGAGGTAGTGGAGAACAATGCGAGGGATGTACCAGCGACTCCTGGCCTGGACGGCGCTGAACGACCTCCTCATGCCTCGAGAAGACAATCCGTGAGCGAGGGTGAGAGTAAGGTTGTGGAGAAGCTACATAATGTCGGTATCAAGGCTGTAGCCTGGGCTGGGAGATGCGAGGCAGACAAAGTTGCAATGGGCCGCTATGATGTGCCCACCGGCGAGGGTGGTGCATACGGACTGGTATTCGACAACACATTCTCGAAACAGACCTCAAAGAACGTCACGCTTGTGCTCATGACACACCCGACAAATACGCCACCAAAGTCAGGACACCACCTACATTACGCCCAAGCATTCGGAAACAACAGCACCAACAGCCTTCGAAAGGGTAGTAGTCCATCCCTGAGACCCGCCAATGACTCGAACGATTCCCTTCCTACGAACTTGCATCGCGGCATTCTTGAAGACCCAAGACCCAATTCGAAGAGTGGGACTGAGAGTAAAGGCGTGGAGGGTACTGCATTCTACACGGGGATATTGTACAAAAAGAGACGAAAGAAGGGCCAAGGATATGCGAAGCGCTTTTTCTCGCTGGACTTCACCTCCTCGACGCTGTCGTACTATCGCAACCGACATTCTTCGGCTCTGCGAGGGGCTGTGCCTCTAGCGCTTTCTGCTGTGGGTGCCAACGAGAAGACGAGGGAGTTCTCAGTGGACTCAGGTGCTGAAGTCTGGCACCTCAAATCTCTTAACAAGAAGGACTTTGAAGGATGGAGGGTTGCGCTGGAGCGGGCGGCCAGTGGTGCCTTCTCTGCGCCATCGACACCGATGAACACACTCGACGGTTTCATTTCGTCTCGACCCGCGAATCCGGAAGAAGATCGAGAGTGGGCAAGAGTCGAACAGTTGGTGAGCAAGGTTTCTGGGACCCGCGATGCTGTCAGAGGGCTGGCAAAAGACACGGACCCGAAGTACCTGACTGGGACTAATGGTGCTGGCCTGGGATTGACTACATCTGGAAGTGACAGTAACAATCCTAGTCCGACATCATACGACTCCGCCAGCCAGTATTTCCCAGAAGTCGACGAGCGAGGCGAGAACAAGCGACCATTCTGGAAGCGTAAGCCAAGCATGGATCGAAGTCCGTCGGCACTCTTCCGAAGGAGTGTTTCAGCACAGCTTGCAGTGCCCTCGCCTGCCTTGAGCGGCGGTTTGTCTCCTGTTTCTCCCAGTGCCGGACCTATTACGATTCCGAAGAGGCCAAGCATGCAACACATGAAATCACAGCAATCACTACATGACCCAGAGGTGCATGAAAGATGTATGGCGCTACTGCGCGATCTGGATAACGTCGTGTCCCAATTCTCACAACTTATCTCCGAGAGTAAGGCACGGAGGATACCACCTCTACCCACAACCAACTCCAGGCTTTCCCTAGATTCAGTAGACAGCCAAGAGTTCTTCGACGCAGAAGATGGCGCAGTTGGAGCCTCTCAGCTGCTCGATATTAGGCGTTCGAGTGAAGTGGAAAGGCAGGGTGAGGAAGAGAATTTGTTCGACGATCGTTCGGAGGCGGATTCAGACACGAGCAGCGATGCGGGTGATGGCCCTGCTGGATCTGTCACCTTCACATCTAAGGGTAAGACGTTACAGTCACCACTCTTTCCTGCGAAGCCAGACAAATTGCCACCACTGCCACTTCCTCGGGTCAAGCGACGTGCGACTGTGACCGGTCCGAAACAGCCACCTCCAAGCATCATTGGTTTCCTGAGAAAGAACGCGGGCAAAGACCTCAGCACAGTCTCTATGCCAGTGACAGCAAATGAACCCACGTCACTGCTACAACGGTTGGCCGAGACGATGGAATATCCAGAACTGCTTGATGCTGCTGCTGGAGCGGGTACCTCAGGCGAACGCATGCTATATGTCGCAGCGTTCGCCGTGTCATATTATTCGTACAACCGCGTCAAGGAACGTGCTGTACGGAAACCGTTCAATCCAATGCTGGGCGAGACATTTGAGCTAGTTCGCGAGGATCTCGGCTTTCGATTCCTGGCGGAGAAGGTCAGCCATCATCCAGTACGGATGGCATGCCAGGCGGAGAGTCTGAATAATGGCGGATGGTGCTACACGCAATCACCGAAGCCCGAACAGAAGTTTTGGGGCAAGTCGGTCGAACTCAACAACGAAGGTCGAGCGCGCGTCATTCTCTACGAGTCTGGCGAGCGATTCTCCTGGAGTCAAGCGACTTGCTTCTTACGCAATGTCATTGCAGGCGAGAAGTACGTCGAGCCGGTACAGACTATGACCATCCAGAACGAGACCAGTGGCATGCGTGCTGTGGTGGCGTTCAAGGCTGGTGGTATGTTTTCTGGTCGAAGCGAGGATGTCACAGTACAGATCTTCGAAGGCGAATCGCCACTACCCATTGGACTGGAAGGCAAATGGACAGACAGCCTAAAGCGCACTGATTCTGGCGAAACAATTTGGAAAGTCGGTTCGCTTGTGCCCAACGCTGGGAAAATCTACGGCTTCACGACATTTGCCGCGGCGCTCAATGAGATTACGGAGGTTGAATCAGATCACCTCCCACCCACGGACTCTCGACTACGACCTGACCAGCAGGCTCTCGAAAGCGGAGATATCGATAAAGCTGAAGGGCTGAAAGCTCGTTTAGAAGAACGCCAGCGTGCTCGACGGAAAGTCCTAGAGAGTCATGGTCAGTCGTGGAAGCCGCAGTTCTTTGAGAAAGTTGAGGGCGAGGAGGAGGAAGTTTGGGTGTTAAAGAGCGCTGGTGGGAGTTACTGGGATAAACGTGCTGCTGCTGATTGGAACGGCGTGCAGCAGGTCTTTGAGTTATAGATACAGTCAAGGTGGGATAGATGGTATGGGTTTCCGTGAGGCTCTTGGATGGAGGAGATACCCTGAATTCCTATTGTAGGCTAGACTGGCGGATTACTTTCGCGGAGATGAATGATGCAATATGTCAATGCACGGACTTTCAATGTTCGAGGTTCAACCCAAAGCTCGTCTCTCCCATTCACTTGCCATCTTCATGTGATTGAGTCGTATCATGAGAGCTCCGCGTTTTGTACGCAGATTTGTTTTGGGAGCTGTTTTTGTCTTCTTTGCGCCTACCATTACTGCGAAGCTCTACAACGCGTATACGCAAATCGAAATTAGCCGGGCGAAGCGGGACGCCGAATTGGAGAGGATCAAACGGGAGAGGGTCGAAGATTCGAAGACGAAGAGTGAGAATTAAAGTCGATCTTCACAGGCGCACATACTGGCCGATGTAGGTATTCACTTCCCTGCCTGTCTGCCCGCTCTTGCCTTAGGTCATCAAGGTTTGACGACGGGAAGGCGATTGTGGCACGTGCCCCACCTGCCTGATAAGTCCGACTGCCACCGACTTGTCACTTTCTTGCTTTCTTACACTTACACTTACACCTCAACTTCCAGCTGACCTCGACTCCGTCAACCACTATCCTCTACGCAGCCACAGTATTCCTGCCAAAGACCGTAGCAGCATCACTCTCTGCAGAGACACAGACACAGCGCATCGTCGCCTCCACCCGGCAAGATGTTGAAGATATGGAGTATGAAGCAGCAGCAGCAGAAGAATGACGCTGCTGCTGGTGCGTCCAAGAAGAAGAAGGTCACCGCCGCCCAGCTGCGAGTACAGAAAGGTATTATCGCTTACACTCGCTACCTACACAAGGATTTCGACTGACCCCTCCAACCAGATCTGTCAGAGCTCTCCCTCGGCTCCACGATGAAGACCATCTTCGAGAACCCAGACGACATCCTGAACTTCACTCTCATTCTCACACCCGACGAAGGCCTCTACAAGGGCGGCGTCTTCAGCTTCTCCTTCGCCATCAGCCAAAACTTTCCCCACGAGCCGCCCAAAGTCAAGTGCAAAGAGAAGATTTACCACCCAAACATCGACCTGGAAGGCAACGTCTGCCTGAATATCCTCCGAGAAGACTGGAAGCCTGTACTGAACCTCAACGCCGTTATCGTCGGTCTTCAGTTCCTCTTCCTCGAACCGAACGCGAGCGATCCGCTGAACAAGGATGCTGCGAACGACCTCATGAGCGATAGGGATCGATTTAAGAGAAATGTGCGCAGTGCTATGGGTGGAGGAAGCGTCAAGGGCGAGTCTTTCGACAGAGTCATGAAATAGGATGGTCATGATCTACAGCAGGCGTCGACTCCGCAGCCGCAACCGGGCAGGAATGTGGGTGCGACCTCTCAGCTGCATAGAAGCAGCGCTGGCACCGGAGTCAATAAGTTTGCAAACCCGGCTGGTGAGGCAGGAGATACGGTAGAGAGCCGGTCCAAGGCTGATCGACGGCGCCGACAACAAAAGCGCTTCGCAAACCCAAATGGACGTGAGAGGGCAGCTGTGAAGAGAGAGAGGCCGAGCAGTACTGATAGACCATCCGCTACTCCAATGAGACCAGAACCCGATCTTCCATCTCCACCTCAGCCCTCCCAACCCTCGATCAATGCCCCTTACAGAAACTACCTCCTGGACACATGCCCGGTGACATCTGGTTGGCATGGCCAGGCGAGGCCTATTCTTCCAAATGAGCCACCACTGGTTCCCGATGTACCGCTGTCGCCGACGGAACTTGAGAGGTTGGCGACTCAACAAAGATGGCGTGAGCAGCATGAACGTGTTGAGCGTGAACGACGTCTCTCGTATGAACGATGGCTCGAACAGTATAATCAACCACATCGCGTGCGTGAACGACGTCTCGAGCATGAACGGTTACAACGTCTCTAGCAAGAACGATTACAACGTCTCGAGCACGAACGAAGGCTCGAGCAGCGAAGTCGAATAGTGCATGACATGCAAGCGGAACCCTACCCTTCTACGCCGCAAGAAAGATGGGGCTTCGACGAGTCGCTGGAGCAAGCGCGGCCAGTGCGGGCGAGGGACCGTGAACGGGATCTAGAGCGAATTCGTGAACGTCGAAGCGATGGAGGTGTATCTGAAGTGAAGGAGGACCCTCATCCCTCAAACGAGGGCCGCAGACCGCTTCCTCCACCTCGACCGGAGTCTCCAGATAGCGATCAGGTGAAGCCGAAAAGCTCGTCCTCTACAGAAATGCAGACACTGTTTGATCGATGGAGGGCTCAACGTGACTCTGGCGGGTCGGGCTCTGCAGAATTCCAGGCATTGGTCGAGCGATGGAATTCGGAATGTGATTCCGGCGAGCGGTCTGGATAAGACTGCATAGCATAGCATGAGCGTAGGGAGGCTGCTCATTCTTTGGCGTTCATTATAGAAAGTGCTTTCTTTCATTTGCATGTAGCGGCGGCGCTATCATTGGTTTTCGGCATGGGTACACAGAGCTAGATGGTAGATAGTCAAGTCGTTATTCAGCATTTTTGCCCATCGTACTGTCCATGACGCGCTAGAATTGGATCTTGCAAGCTTAGAATAGCAATTTGACTAATCTACAGCCAGCCAAGTCTCTACCTGCATACATATGAGTACCGACAAAAGGATGTGAGCGAATGGTATAGGCGCAACGAAATGAACGTAATTCGATCACAGACCCATCCTAAAAGAACCGACTCGACCCAGTTTGTCTTCGGAAACGCTGAAGCCTTTGGCAACGATATACCTATATTTGATAAGAAGAAGTTAGTAAATACACTCCAAAGTAGTAGCTTTACAGACCTGTGCTGGCAGGTATCCGAATCAACGAAACGTGACTTTGCCCAGACTATCTTCATGTGGTCTTTCGTTCGGGCCACACCAGTACCTAGGCAGCCTTAGCCTGGAGAGAAGAAGTGGGAAAGAAATAACTTACCCTCGATGAGCTCCATGGACGAGATCGAATCCTTCGGGCCATGCAGCTTCCATTTCGTTCCTATGCTTCGATTTTGGCTTTCCTTCGGCTAAGCGAAGTTTTTCGAAGTATACGTAGCTTGCGTAGAAGACGCATGAGGTGTTGCCTGCTCGAGGACCTTTCTTTCCTCGGAAATCTGTGAGTTGTTTGCTTTGAATCTTTTGGTTTGGTGCTGCGATGTCACGGCAGAATTGTGCGGCTGTTATGCCGGGTTTGGTGAGGTGTGCGGTGATTTTCTTGCGGATTTCGTCGCAGGTGTCGTAGACTGGGACTTGGTTGGAGGATTCGCCGGGGAGGGTGATGGTGCTGGTATCGATGGCAGGAGCAGTAGCAGCAGCACTGGAAGGGGCTGCGTTCGATGCTGTCTTTGCCTTCTTCGTTGGCATCTTCATGCCTGCCAGTTCTCTTTTCTTGAAATATGCCCATGCGTTGGTATAGGTCGAGCTCCCGGATCCTTTCATGGTTCCGGTCTGGCGGAGAAAGTCGTTGAGGCTTTTGTTACTGACTCCAATGGTGTTGCAGAATTCTCCGATTTTCATTTCGCCGCTTTCGAGGAATTTGCGAATCATACCACGGACGACTTGGCAGGATTTGTCGACGTACATGTCGTCGATGTCGATTTCGTCGAGATCAACATTTGTTAGAGCTTCCTGAGACTTTCTTTTGCTTCCTGCGGCGGGCTTGCTGGCTGGCTTTTCTGACATCTTGCGCATAAAGGTTTGGTAGTCACCTGTCTTGAAGTATTCTTCTGCTGCATCCAACTGCTCGTTGGTCATGTCCCGGAGGGCTTGACGTTCACGGTTTGTAAGAGGCATGATTGCAAATTTGCGATTCTTCTGGATACGCTCAGCGAAGAAGTGTTGCTCTACGCAGTCAGAATTTTCTTCCTGAAAATATTATGACAATGGTATAGAAGAAGTGACAGGTCGCGTTTCATCAACGCGTTGTTGTGACGAACTGTTGGTCCATGCACTGGGCCAGGGTCGCGAAAAGGAGACCAATGCACGTGGAAGTTCCAACGGCGATTCCATTTCATTTCCCTTCAAACCTTCTCTTGTTGACCTCACATCTCGAGTTCTGGGTCTTTGGAGAATCGAAATCGCACAGCTTGCTCGCTGTTAGTGCAAGCAGTGCCACGCCGTCGTTCGGACATATTGGATGGCGCTGCTTCACAGTCCGGCCTTCGTGGGACCCACGATGATGCTGAGGGCGAGATCCGACAACACTTCTTGATCCACGCCAGTCTGAAGCGTCGATGACGTTGCATATCGGTCTTCGCGAGTTGTCCAAGAGATCGAGCTGATAGCCACACAATTGGATAAATAGTCCCGGACGACATTGCCAGGATCGGTAGCCTCGGAACCTTGTAAGTACCGAAGCGTTGTAACAGTCTTCGTATTGATGGAAGCTTTCCGGACGACAATGCCATATCGTTCTTCAAGTTGCGTGGAAAATGTGAAAGAGCGGCTTTTGAGAAAAAGCCCCTCGTTCGCCACTCGGTCCGGTACTTGCGCCTATCTCGCGACGATCTTGCCAGAATATGTAATACACAAAGAGCTGATCTTAGCAGCACCCATGTAGAGCATTTGCCTCATTATCCTTGGAGTGCCATTTCTGTGAGGATTCAATCTGTATGCCAAGAGATACCATTGCAGTGGAACGCCAAAATGACCCAGTTGAAAGAGATACCGTACAGCATCTCGCAGCCTCTAGCAAATCCTAAAGCAGCAGATTATGTACCTACGTTCGTTCAGCTGAGAAATTCGGTCCGTTTTAGTAGATCTATCACTGAACAGATATGGCAGATTTCTATATTCGGGACTCCCAGACGCATCAGGTCGACCGGACGTTGAGATATCGAACGAGTTTTATGGGACAAGGCGAAAGCTACGCATTGGGGTCCTTGGAGCTGGGATCAGCTGTCTCCAGTTCCTACATTCTGCCGAGCGACTCAAAGATGTCGACATCGTGGTTTATGAGATGAATGATGATGTTGGTGGGGTGGTGAGTGGCAGTTGATCTCATGTTGTAGTACGCATTCTCATACCCGCCGCAGTGGTTGACTAGCAGATATCCGGGATGTCGTTGCGATATCGCATCCATCGTTTACCAATTCTCATGGCGACCGAATATCTGGTCGGAAATGTACGCACCTCAGGCTGAGAATCTGGAATATCTACGAACGGTTGCCAGAGAAAACGATTTCTACAGATTCATCAAACTCAGGCACAAAATACTTTCGGCGGCTTGGAGTGATGATGATTCCAAATGGACGCTGAAAGTCAAGAACTTGGATGATGAAACGGAATTCGACGATAAAGTGGACTTCTTCCTCGAGCTCAACGGACCTGTCAGCAACCCTCGATTGAACCCAGTACCTGGCTTGGACAAATTCAAAGGCGAAGTCGTTCATCCCGCAAACTGGAAATCAGAAACCTCTGTCAAGGGTAAAAAGGTCGCTCTGATCGGATATGGCTGTTCCGGAGTTCAGATCGGTCCCAATATCATCAACGATGTCGAGAAAATGTACACTTGGTTTCGAAACAAGACATACATATTACCGCCACCCAACCAAGCCTACTCCGGCCAAGACGGCGCAAACTTCAAATACAGCGACGAACAAAAAGAACTTCTCAACGACCCAGACATCTACCTCGCGTATCGGAAAGCTGTAGAATCCACCTTCAACAGTCGCTACCCTTACCTCATCAATGGCGGCCGTATCGGCGAAGAAGTCAAAGAAATGGTCACAAAATACATGAAGAAGAAACTCTCCTCCAAACCCGAACTCTTCAACTCCATAATCCCTACCGATTTTGGCATTGGCTGTAGACGACAAACTTTCGCATACGGCTACCTCGAAACCCTCGTACATCCCAAAACCACCGTCCTACTATCCCCACCCCAAAAATTTACCGAAGAAGGTCTCCTCGATAACGATGGAAACCTCCACGAAATCGACCTCGTCATTGCCGCCACAGGCTACGACCAATCCCACACTCCCCGATTTCCTCATCTCATCAATGACCAAGACATAACATCCATATGGCAAAAAACCCCATCAAACTCCCCACCAAGCTACATGGCCCTCATGCTCCAAGATATGCCAAATTACTTCAACCCCGCCTCAGCCTACGGTCCTCTCCCGCAAGGTAATTTCTACCACTCTACAGAAACCTACTCAAAATACATGATCCAGTGTATCGAAAAAGTCCAACTCGATCATATCCTTAGTATCAAACCTAAGAAACTTGCGGTTGAACATTTCGTTCGACATGCGAATGCTTGGATGAAAAGAACTGCTTTGACGGGTCCTTGTGTTAGTTGGTATAAGGGGAATGATGGGATGAGTAAGGCTCCGAGTTTATGGCCTGGGGAAAGAAGTCAGTTTACTAAGATTTTGGAGAGGCCGAGATTTGAGGATTTTGAGATTCGATATGAGGATGAGGAGGATATTTTTGGGTATTTTGGGAATGGTTGGGATTTGGAGACTTGGGGGACTACTGATGAAGATGAGGGGACAAGTGATAAGAGTTGGTATATGGGTAAGGTTAAGGGGAAGGAGGTTGAAAAGAGTGTTTTGGAGAAGTTGAGGGGGACGGATCCGAGTGTAGGGGTACAGGGCGTGGAGGTTCTGGTTGGGGATGAGGATAGGGTGCAGAATCATTTGTTGAGGCAGTGGTGAAAGGAGGGAGAGGTGGAGGGGGGTGGATGGTAGATTGACGCTTATTAGTAACACAAGAGCAGCCTCGACGACTTACTTGGCCAGAATTAAACGATGAAATGCTTTAGAGTATAAGTCACAAGACATAGTTCTAGAACCATGCTGCAACGTGATCTAATCTAGTCAAAAGCAGCGTTCGTTGTTCTAGAGCCCTAATAGGGCTGGTATCGGTAGCACATAACCTTTGCCAATACAGGCAGGGTGTGTATGTAAAGAGGAGGCTATAGAGGCAGTGCTAGTACCGCGATTCTTCTTCATCCTAGTGGTCTGAAAAGGATAGTAAAATTGCTATGATTTAGGGCTAGATAGAGGGTTTGGGAAAGAAGAAATAGTCATTACTACTACATCTTTCCTTATAATTGTTCAAGTTCACAGGAATATATATAAAGCTGCAGTCCTTCTTCTGCTCCTTGGTTTTCGTTTTCTTAGAAACTTCAAAAAATCATCAATCCGCCTTCGAACTCGACCTCAACTACGACTCAAGACCAACTACTTTTCTTCAACTATTATGAAGTTTCTCTCACTCATTGTAGCTGTTGCTACTATGATACTTTCTACTATTACCCCAGTAATGGGTTGCGTTACTGCCACACAGTGTGTAAGTTTTCACAAATTCCCTGATTTCCTATATACTTGTCGTGAATGGAAACCTCTAACTGATTTTTTTCTACAGGCCGCTTGTCCTTGTGGTATTTACGACAAATGCTCGCACGAGTTGCTTTGTGGTGTCTCGCCACCGACGAAATGTTGTTAGCTCTTTGATTTGGAGGTGTGTCGCAGGGATATACTATATATCTCGAATGTTGAAAAATTCGGAGGGTTCTACTGGTATTATATCGAGAAATCGAATCGAATCGGATCATAGAGTGCAATGGAAAGAATCACCTACACACACTCTCTCTTTTTCCACCTCTATACAAAATGGGCTCTGCCGCGTCATCATAGAGAGTACCACAATGCGCAAAAAGTGCTGTGTGAAGAATCGATTCTCTTTCATAGGACTGTGTACCCACGCACGCCGAGAAACCTCAGTCCCTTCATGCTTGTTACTACGTTCTCCCTGGAACGTCGAAAAGTATCCTAAATAATGTCATCACTCCTGCGACCATCACTAGTCAACTTCCACATCACTTCCCACCACGCTTCTTCTTTCCCTTCGTCACAACGACCTCGACAGGCTGTTCCAGCGCAGGTTCCGTATGTTCTTCAATGGTGCCATAGCTGGACGAGAAGTCCGACCCGATCAGCAGTCCTTCTTCCATTGCACTGTCGGCAGGCACGTCCTGTGCCGAGGGACCAGCATATGAGAATGTATTCGGCGGAGGAGGTGGGTCTTGGGTAGAGTCCTCCAGGTATCCACATCGCACGCAAGGCGTCTTGAGGAGTCTAGCTTTTACTTTATTTTCGAAATATGCCTTGAATTCTTTCCAAAATGCGTATGCGTGGAGTGCGCTGGGAGTGAAAGTTAGCATCGAAAGTAGGATTGGCCACGGACTGAGACTGCGTACGAGCAAAGTAGATCTGCAAGCGCTGTATAGGCATTTGGCAAATGATAGTAATAGCCAAACTCCGCCGTCGCCATTGTGCCCCAGGTTAGGAAGAACAAGATCAAGGCTACAATTATATCGGCAGCCATGATGGTCTTCAAAGGCCATTTGGGGTCTTCGTCTGGATTTTGTGCTTTTTTCAGGGCCCAGCGGTTGAGGTCGCAAAACGCTACGAAGGCACCGAGACCCAGGAACAGCATGCTGGTGGCACACCATTGGCCATCGTAGTACGAGTTCGAGGCAATAAGGCCTATGACGAATCCAATGCTGGCGATTAATATTGTTGCTTTTCGGAGATGGAAGATTGGGTGGCTTTTGTATGGTAGTGGGGGGCTAGGGTTAACCTGTGTGGTGCGGTCTACAGGATGTCGAGACATGATGGTGTCGAAGAGATAGGGTATGCTTCGACAGTTGAAGAATGAAAGATGGTCAGATGTATGCCTCAGAGTAGAAGAGGAATCGGATTTGGCTGGAAACTTGTCCTTAGGGTACGACTCATTGGAGCTCAAGGCAGCGGTGACTGTGCCGCTATTGAGCTCCGAGACCAACTCGGCTTGTATCACAGGCTAGGCAACGCGTTGGATGTGCAACGAGACTGGCAAGGTGTCATGTTCCCTTGCACTGCCTCAGGCACAGCTGCGCCGCAGATGTGAATCCTTCGAAGCTCGACCAACAGCGCTTAGCATCCTCCTTGACGCCACATACACGATGGTCGCGCCTAGGAAGAGAGCGCATCACAACATATTCCGGGGCGTTTTCTTGTTTGTAGCCATAGTCGTTGGTAGTCTTGACCTGTCAATTCTGGCGAGCAATGTTCAGATGTGCACCAACGTCTGGTCGATTTCGAGGATAGGTGCTCTTGAAGAATCACCTTGTGCACCAGTATAGGCGGAAGTGTACAGCAGCGTTAGCGACCCAACGTCCTTGGCCGCGGCAGACTCATAGGTTCAAGCGTAAGTGAACTTGCCTATGTGGAAGCATTCACCCCTTGATAAAGCGAAGGTGGTTCTGAAGTGCACACCAGCTTTAATGTTCTTGAATTGCTTTCAGCTGCTACAGAAACCAGCTCTCTGGCGGCATGATTGAGTGTTCGGCAGATGCAAAAATGAGCTTTTGGCTGTTGATTGCTACATCGCGGACCAGATCAAGATGCCAGCTCTTCATGCATCGCCCACATGCCCCAAAGCTTCGTGGGACTCTCACCTGGCGTGAAGATGGAGTCTTCGGGCGCTATGGTATAAGCTTCAGAATGCAGAGCTGGTCCATTGGATGCCTGCACCGTCTCTTGCTTCCTGGGTTCAGGCAAGAGCAGCGCGTTCGTGTATCCAACGGCAAGCCTTTGGGTGCTCGTAGCTTGAGACAGTTGAAGTATGAGGTTGTCACAGGCGGCTTTGGCAATCTGAGCTGCTGGGCTCGTTGCTTCTTGTCCGGCCACGAGGAAAAATGGACCCGATGGTGATCTGGCAAGAGAAGGATTGATGGTGGCGGCATTTAGCTTACACCTGGAGAGCAAGTGCACGATGGTGGCTTTGCTCACGACTTGCAGGAAGTTCAAGCTTCGCTCCAAGCATTTCTGAAGTTCTCCTTCGTCAAGGCTCAGGACGTTAGGCTCAGTTGTCGCGGTCGAGAATTGTGGTGAGCACAGAAGACCCTGCACACCAGGGCCGCTCTTGCTCGCATCTTGCACGATCTCATCGACATCGCTTTGCCGCCACTTGTCCTTCACAATCGTCACAACTCCGGCTTCTCTCCTCAGCTTTCCAATCAGAGCGTATGTGTCCATCTTCAGCTGCTTCAAAGCGGCTTCGTGTTCCTTACTGGCTGCAATCACGATGCTAGTGAAGTTCTGCTTGCTTAGGAGGATCTCGAGATCGGAGAGCGTTGAGTGAGGGAGGGAACCAGCGGCGAGCACGAGAAGAGCTCCCGCTGGGCCTGAAGAGGCTGCATCTGGTGCTGTAAGTGGCATCTCGCCAGCAGTGGGCGATGGTCGAGATGGAGTCCGAGGGACGTCGATGGGGTTGCTGGGTCGTCTCATGTTGGACATGTACGAAGGAGTGTAGCTGGTCGGTCGAGTGCCTGTGTCGGGTCTGCTGCTCAGACTGGGCACATTCCTGTGCTCCAAATAGCTCGGTCTTTGCTCTGATGAGACTGAGTACGAAGAGCTCGATCGGGCACTCCCTTGCTGCATCTTGAATGCTGTCTCTGAATGGTTAAGCGAATGTGAGTAGAGAGCGAATCAATGATTTGCAGAGATTGTAGGTGAAAGAGAGGAAGTGAATTGAAACAGTGGCCTGGTTCGGTTAACTTACGCGTATGGGGGTAAGTTAGTTAGGTGCTGTACGGTACGGTGCGGCATCTGGAACTGGAACTGAACTGGGTCATGAATCCAAGTGGGTACTCGGAGGAGGCAAAAGACATGGGCCGCCCCGGATATCCCTCAAGTCCCTTCTTCTTCGATGTTGGGTTGTTGGAGTTCGATCGAATTCATCTATGTCTGTGGCCAATTCAAAGACTGTCGATGGCAAGGCTATCTCAGGTCTGGGTCTGCAGCGCATCACGACGTTGTCGAATTCGCCGTTGCCAAGGAGCTGCATGCAATACGGCTTTGCCCGGAACTCTCCTCCTTCCACTTTCACGTCGCTTCCTCCTCAACTTCATCCATCCCAACATCGAGACCAGACATACAGGAACACGTCCACGTCCAATTCCCAGATTGAACGTGAGAGATAGGACCATGCTGCAGAAAGAATATCATGCTTCTCGAGCGTCTTAATCCTGAGACCTTGGATCCTTCTTAATCTGGGCCTCCTCGTGAGGATTCAATTCGGAGTCGTAATCAGCGCAATCCGCAGGCGAGGAAATACGACATGATTGTGCCGATCTGAAATGATATCAGCATCAGCTTGGCCGTGATGCCGAGAGAGCGTGTTCGTCGAAGTGACCCGCCTGATTTGCGAGATCATAGATGACGGCGAGCGTAACCGTAGTCGATGCTTGCGATTCGACGGCGATGTAACGAGGTCCTGAAGGTCAATATGAATAAGATCGAACGCCTCATACTGTTCTCGGGTGGCCGCCTCCTGAGACCAGATATCTTGACAACTGACCTTAGGCTTCTTGACCTGACTTTCACATGCAGGACTCAGCTCTCACCTTCTGAAACTTTCGGCTGCGGGCCGTGGCCAACAACGGCTTCAACATCTCCAAAGCTCTAAAATTATGGAATGCAAAGCTCCGCCAAAGCTCCAACACACCAAAACATGGCTGTAGACAACCCGGTCTGCGCCAACTGTGGCGGCAACGGCAGTCAAGTATGCGGCGGCTGCCGCCTTGTTCTGGTATGTTTTGTGTCATCTGCCTACAAATTTCTGTTACTGACAATCCCCAGTACTGCAACGGCGACTGTCAGAAATCTCACTGGGCAGAGCACAAGCAGTACTGCCGGTCACCGCTCACCAAGAGTACCTGGGAGCCCGACTGGATGAAGGAGAAGCGCCTGCCTACATTTGTCGAAGATGCAAGTGACGGTCCTTGTCTTTCTTATTTTGGTGAATTAAGGTACTTGTGGGGCACCGTCCCGGCCCTGGATGTGATCCAGCTTTCTGCAAATGAAGGCGAATCGTACAGTTCCGAACTACCACTGCTGTTCGCAGGCCGGTGTATCTTTGACACTACACCTCCATTTGAAACTGACTTAGAAGCAGCTTCCGGTGATCTGAGAAATATCATCAAGTCACTGACTTCACTACCCACGACCTACGACGGCGCGGTCACTTCTGTCATCAACGACGCCGATTTCGTTATTGTCGCTCGCAACACCATCATGCTTCTTGTGGCCCTGAGTGGCGACGATGACACCCAGACAACTCGCATCATCATCCATTTGTGGTACTCTGCTTTCATCGAGAAGAAAGATGCCGAGTATCTCAGCAGGTCGGTGCGGCCCATGGTTGAAGATGTCGTCGATCAGATCGCCAGCGAGAAGCCGGATGCTGTTTGCGGCAAGACGTGGACATTCGAAAACTGCACATTTCGACTCGAACTTACAAAAGCACGCTGGAACATGCTGCTTGCCTATTTTGACGTACCTCACGGAATGACGCTGGAAATGGCGCGACAAATACGCCAGAACACTGTACTGGCACCTCGCAAGGATTCCCAAGAGCTCTGTCTGTTGCACCAACCACCATATCATCGCGTTGCGTACCAGAGGTTCAGAAAGGATGGAATTTTGGCACCTTTCGGGTACTCTCGCGCGACCTTCACCGTTCCCAACCCGTACGTCCATAAGGATTTCGCCGTAGGCGTTAGAGGCTAATCTAAGAATGTAGTACCCTCTTCCAGGGCGCTGCATGGCCAATGTTGGAATCCGCAGAGCCTATAGCCGGATGGGACCTGACAGATGTCCGCGACAGTAGTGCGTATGGCGCTGGCCACGATCTCTATGGCAAGCTTTACTTCCACCTCCAGAAGCTCCTGACCGGCTTTAAAACCCGCCTGTCTCAGCTCAACTGTCATTTTCGCATGCTCAACGTCAGTGTTGCCGAACTGCCCAATCAATTGGCTGGGATGAGCTTTGCGCGGATTGAGGTATCACGGTATCCATTGTCATCATCGTGAAACTCCATACTGACAGATGTAGACATCAAATATCTCCAACCACGGCTATAGAGGCATTCGTTCCACTATCGACATCCTCGCTCCTCTTCTCCAATCGCCCGGGAGCAACCCACATGCCACGCTGATCTCTCTTTTCACCAACGCGACCCTTCAGGTCGACAAATCCGCCGCCGACCCGAGAACTCCAGAAGCCCAAATCAAAGAGATCGGCTACCACATGGAATGCTTCTACCCGGGCATTTTCACAAAGCCGGCCACCTCGACGTATGATTCAACGACCATGAAGATGTTGGTGGCCAAGGAAGTCATTCGAGATTTGGATCGCTACTTTGAAGAGTAAGTTCTAATCGCCAGGCAATGACTATGACAAATCCTAATCTGTCGCATAGGTACATGGAGTGGCAGCAATTCGAGCTCGTTGAGCGAGACTTTGGTGTCGAGATGAAGGAGCGTCATACTATCGTCGAGAAGTGGCCGACGAAGCTGAAGCTTCGCCCAGAACAGCCAGGTGCCCGTGAAGAGTTCGAATCGCTGATCAGTCCGGGAAACACGGGAAATGAGCGCTATGTGGAGTGGAAGCGGACTTTTTGATCAAGATGCATGGAGAAGTAGTCGCGTGTCAGCGTTGGGACTCCTTCGAGCAGACACTCAGCGTCGAGATGAAGAAGCGTCATACCTTGATTGAGAAGTGGCCGATGAGGCTAGAGTTACCTTATGGAGAGCCTGGTAAACAGGAGGACTTCGATACACTTCTGAGCTCGTGCCATACTGGGAAAGAGCGGCATGTAGAATAGAAATTGAGATATTGAGAATACTCCCAGTTTTGATCTTCACATGTCGTCCGCTCGTTTCGCATGCAATAATAGCAAAGTGAAAATGAGATGTCTTACTCAGGCACGCTTCTGATTTGTTCAAATGCTATCATGTCCTCAGAGCTGAGCCTAGTTGCGTCAACCTCCTGGACTCCCAGAATTCTCTCCTCCACCATTACTCTCGATGCGCAATGCTAGTTCTCTACACGTTTCTTTTGTTCTCCTCAGACAACTAGAACATGGACCAGCTAAAGCTGCGTACGCATACTCATTCTCCCAGCCCTCCTCCTCCTCCTCCATCATTCTTCCATTCTCAATTTCATCGGCAAGCAAAGTTCGTAGAATTGGAAGCGTCATTGTCGAGTTGCAACAGCGTACGAAGACGATGCGGATTTGGAGCCAATCATCGAAGTCGTCAGAGGATCTTGGTTTTGGTTTTCGTTCTGATGGGCTGAATTTATTCATGACGTGACGATCTGGTCTGTTAGGTACAGACAAGATTTTCCAGCAGGCGAGCGCACATTAAAAACGAAAAACCAATGTCTCAGATTTCTGTCCTCCATCTTGATTGCTCTCGCTAACAACAGATCTGGCGACTTCGACCATCAGGCAGCATTTCTCGATCAATCGAAAGTGACTTTCTTGCCTTGACCGATCACGATTGCGCCGATGTTTCTCGGTGCATTGGCGAGTGCTTTGCCTGGTGCGGTATTGCGGGCAGCACGCTTGTATTCTTGCTGTTTACGTCGTTCATCTTGGCGTTCGTCTTTGTTGAGTTTCTTCATTTTCGGACCTCGTTTTCTTGGCGCGTCTCGAGCTGCTGCTGCGTCTGCGGCGAGTGCTTCGATGCTGACGCCACCGTCCATGTCGACGTCTGCGCCGGCACTGGCATCTCCTGCAAATGTCTTTCCTGGCTTGCTACCGCCCTTTCCGTATCGCTTCTTGTACCGCGTCTCCTTATCCTCGGCAAACTCGCAACGTAAGAGGCGTCCATTGATCTTGTTGATGAACCACTTCCTAGGTTTATGGGCCTTCATCTTGCTCTTGGACTTCTTTTTCTTCTCGCCTTCTTCGTCATCACTCTCCTCACTGCTTTCCTCCGGCGCATCCGGCTGTCCCTCTGACTTCTTCATGATGAAACCTCTCACTGCATTCGTCGAAGCCTCCAAGTCCGCGAACCTGATCCAGCCAAAGCCTTTGCACTTACCGCTATCTTCAAAGGTCGCCAAGAAGACATCTTCAACTTGTCCAGCCTGGGAAAAGTGCTCGGCCAACTCGTCTCTTGTCGTGTCGAAGCTCAGATTTCCGACAAAAATACGCTGGCTTGGGGGCTTCGTGCTGACAACTCCATTCTCGGCGGCATCTTTGTCGGCTTTGGTCTTTTCTGGGCGGCCTTCGAAGCTCTTCGCGTTCTTGATCAGGACTTTGCGACCGTCGACGAGGTTCTCGCTCAGCGTCAAGGCGATGTTGAGTACAACCTCGCTGCTGAAATCGACGTATGCGAAGCCTTTGTTTTGCTGCTGTGGGTTCATGGGCAAGTTGACGCGCGTGATGGAACTTTCGTCGATGCCGCCGCGGTCGAGCAGGAATTTGCGCAGTGAATCTTTCGTTGTCTTGAAAGAGAGATTGCCGATCCAGATGCCATATTCAGATCTCTTGGTCTCTCCCTCCTTCTTGACAGCATTCGCTACCGTGACTTGTCCTTTGCGCGCTGGATGTACATCTTCCACTGCCGCTTCTGCCGCCTCGCTCTGTTCTGCCTTTGGTGCCTTGGACTTACTCTTCTTTTCTTTGCGCTTGGCTTTCTTCGACGGCGGCTCGGGTAAGTTGACGTCGATCTCGAGCTCGTCCTCGTCGGCAGACACGGCGCGCTTGCGCTTCTGCTTCTTCTCCACTGCGGGTTCGGGAGACGACGACATGTTGTCTCTTGACATGTTGTGTGATCAAGAAGATCGAGGTCGAGTGCATCGAAGTCGCAAAACTTCACGGCTTCCCGGTCAGATTGAAATTCTGCTTAGTCATGTACCGAGAGCTTATATTGTTCTTGACGTTAGCGTCGATCCTTCCTATCCTCCCTTCTTCTTCCTCTCGACATCAACAACCTCTCCACTCGATCAAGGCCTTGCGTGTCCATATGCATAGAAAGCCCAGAGCTCCCTTTTAAGCAAGTGCAAACGCGTGGGGAGATGTTCTAGCCATGTGATTGCTGAACTAAGCTCCTCAAGATGCTGAGACATCATGGCTCATCCAAATGAACCGAACGCTCCATTTCACTCACACCTATGGCTGACCGAATTGTCACGACTTGATAGATATCTCAGGATCGTTTAGACTCGTTTGAATAAATATTAATATGGGCACACCGGCTGAGGCACTTCCTGCAGTGGATGTGGGTACAGTCGAAGCCTTGCTCCCTGCTATAGGCTTGCCTGCGCCGAAGAAGATACAGATCCTATCAACAGGGGCAGAATACCATGACATCGTTCTACTAAGCTTTGAGGACCGGAACGATTTGATCCTACGCGTTGCTGGCTCTCATATACCTAGAGCGAAAACCGAGAACGAAGTCGCAACCATAGCATGGCTGCAACAGAATACATCTATCCCTGTCCCGAAAGTCAGATTCTTCGACTCCACCACGAATAACGCACTTGGTTGTGAGTACATCATACAAGACAAAGTTCCTGGCGAGAGTCTGGACAAAGTCTGGCCTTCGTTAGACGAACATGCCAAAATGCAAGTCCTTGATTTCGTAGCAGATGTCCTACGCCAACTCAATTCTCTCCACTGGAACCATATCGGCAGCCTCGAGATTTCGCATGGATCATCTCATCCGGCGTCCATTCTCGACGAACGATACTGGGAGCAACGAGATATTGATAGATACTTCCCTGGCGAGACTACCGAATCTCTGAACCCTCTAGGTCCATACGAGTCTTATACTGGATACAGCATTGCCCGCTTAGAGAAGTATGTGTACTGCGTTCGGAATCATGATTCTCTTACATTCATGCGAGCACATCTACCAAAGATTGAGGATCTCATCGAAAAGATCAGAGAGAGCCAGGATCTCTTGAACAAGAACACAAAACTCTGCCTCGCACATCGAGACCTCCACATGAGAAACATCATGTACGATACCACCACCAATACCATTACCGGAATCTTGGATTGGGAATTCAGCGCAGTCATGCCGTTACAGCAAGGTGATTTCTCCCGAGCCTTACTCTGGGATGGATGTGACGACAATGAGTCCGGCGCCCGGCGTAGAAAGCTTGTCGAGACCATGAAGCAACGACATCCTGACATGTTTAGAAATTACAATTTCACTTCCGAAGACCAGGAAGAGATGCAGAGTGTGGTTGACTTGCTTAGAGCCATTGTGGAGGTGTCGCCTCGTGGCCAGAGGGAAAAGGAGAAGTTTGAATGGAGAGATAAGCTGCTTGAGATCATTAGAGGATGGGATGAGTGAGATCCACATCGTAATGGCAAATGTGCATATGTTCCGCATGTCTGAAGATATTGGCGTCTCATGCCGCGTCTTTCTTGCAAGACTCTCCTCTGCTTCGGACAGTATGCGCCGAGAGCCCCTTCAAGCGTCATCCACGACATCTTTCCAGCATGAAGTACAGAAAAACATGCTCGCCGCGATCTCATAGCTTTCCGCATCCATTTTCAGAAGGTAAACACAATTATGCATCCTCAGGAACTCGGACTGCTGTCGCAATAGGTAATGGTATCTCTCTTTCCCTCCCTCAAAACTCCAAACTCCCATTTTACACATGCCCAAAATCCTCTCTTACATGCACAAACCGCTCCTCGTCCTACTTATACTGCGGTTGCTGCTGTCCTCCTGCTCCTGCTCCGCCACTCATAGTCGTCGGCTGTTGTTGTCCGCCGTATGGATTTCCAGCATTCCACCCTTGCGGCGGACCATTCTGTAGTGGTACTTGTCCTGCTTGTCCCGGATTCTCCATCTGTTGCTGTACGTCGGGTCGGTATTTTAAGTCTTGTTGGAAATGGCAAATGTGGCAGTTTACGCAGTGCCAGGGTTTTAGGGAGAAGGGGATTATGGGGATGAAGCAGAATGTGAACCATTCCCTAAAACATCATGAGAGGGTCAGTAAGTGAAGAAGCGTAAGGTTCGGTTCGGCTGGGCTGGATCCTGTTGTTGGACCTTGATGGTAGGGTTCCAATTTTCTCGCGCGCTGATGACTTACCATCTCTTGCACACCTTCCCTGACCAATTACCGCAGTTCTGACATTGCACTGTGATGTTCTCGTAGCCGGCTAGTAGAGATTGGAAAGCTGCGCAAGGCTGTCAGTCTCTACGGTAGCTATGCGCCGGGGGTCGGGAAGGCGTACTATGCGTGCCACAGGTGAAGATGAACGCCATTTTGAAATCTTCTTAAGATCGCGTTCCGATATGCTGTGCGTGCGGAAGTGATTGTAATGACTGTGATCAGACTGACGACGACGTTGTCTGCGACAAAGTGTAGTAGATTGCGCGGCGTGAGCTTGGAAAGTGCTCGGCACAGTGTGGCGCAGAGGTCCCAGCATCCTGGTCATCGCGGCCCGAGGGTTGATCCGGGGAAGGCCTGTGAGGCGAAGACGTCGCTCTATTCTTCGGTGATACCTATCTCCAGCAGACCCTTGCTGATTGAGCGCAAGTTGTGAGTGTGTGAGTGTGCACTTTCCTCACACGCCTGCACCTGCACTTCTATATCAAAACCCCACCCCCGCACCTTGCGCTGAAGACTTGGAAGCTGCCATTGTAGAATACCCGAGATCCGAGAAGCCGATAAGGAAGTCACAGTTGCAGATGGAAGTCACACACGTCACGTTCTGCGAAGAGCCTGCTGTGGAGGTAGGGTGATGCGACAGAAATGCACTACATTCATCGCGTTCGTAGGTGATCGACTCCCCTGCCAGCATGACCACTATTATCAACGAGCGCGACAGGCGCAAATGTTGCTCTCAATCCGCATCTGGCTCGGAAAGTTACTCTTTGGCGTTGGTCCTGGAGGAACCCGGCTGCGCCCTCGACGACTACTCAAGTGGCCGTGTAAGCAGACTGAGCTCGAAGCTCTCCTCTATGTAGCAGCCAACACGACTATTCCAGTTCCCAAGGTTTATCGGGCATATCAATACCATGGCGAACTAGCTATTGAAATGGAATACTTTCCCGGATGTAAGACAATCCAAGATTTATGGCACGAGCTGTCGGACCTGGAGAAGGAGAAAGCTGCTGAACAGGTCGCTGGATATATTGATCAACTTCGAGCGTTACAGCCTCCTAATGAGCAGCACGTCTCTTCAACGGATGGAGGATCATGTCGAGATATTCGAGTCGGCACTGTAAAGCTCTTTGGCCCATTTGACGACATTGATACCTTTCACACATTCATCCGTGGCGGCATACCGATCGAAAATGCACATGCTTCGTTTGGTGAAAAGGTGGCAGAGATTCACAAGCGCAAATACAGGATTCGTTTCACACACGGCGATCTAGCGTCGCTCAATATCCTCGTACGAGATGGGAGAATTGTTGCTATTGTTGATTGGGAATGCGCCGGATGGTATCCCGAGTATTGGGAATACACCAAGGCGCACTACAACACTGTTTATCAGCCCGACTTTCATCGAATGCTCGATCAAAAGGTCACTCGATATGAAGAGGAGCTAGAGGCCGAACGCAAGCTATGGGAAAGGTATGATCAATTTCTAGATACAGACCCTCCGGACGTAAATCATGAGACGACAAGCCAAGATCATCACCAAGACCGAGCTGTCCGAATGGAGAAGCGTGTTACACCGAACGCATGACTCATGTTGAACACATTATGAGCCACGAATAGCTCATGGGCCTGTCGTAGCTGGAGGAGCTGCAGCTGTCATCAATCTTGTGCAACGTGAAGCAGATACGATTACCTCAGGTCTTCCTGCTGTGCTTGCCATGATCAACGCTTGCACCTTCCTCACAACGGAAAGTTTCCAAAGCCCAATCAGGTGAGAGCTTAATCTTCTATTTGCACGACCTCTAAACAAAGCCACTTGACGGTCACCATTGCAGACACCATGCGAGACTTGTACAAGATGTCGAGCCTCCTCCAAATCGCCAGCTCATCGGCATATAAATCAGGACTCGAGACTTACAACATCGACCAATCAGCAATTTCAGTCTCTGGCTTCTCAGCAGGCGGGTTTATGGCCGCTCAGCTCGGTATCGCGTACTCCTCAGTCTTCACAGCAGGATTTGGTGTGTTCGCCGGGGGCCCTTATGATTGTGCCCGCAACCAGGACTTCAGCACAATCTGTTTGGGTGATCACACTCCCTCAATAGAATTGCCGATCCAGAATATGGAGAGATGGAGCCGTGAAGGGAAGATCGATTGCTTGGCCAACCTGCGACATCGACGAGTGTATCTTGAAGTAGGGACGGATGACGATGTTGTTGGGGCTGCGACGGCCAGGCAGCTTGAGAGACAGCTGGCTGGGTTCGTGGATCGGGAGAAGCTACTCTACGTGGAGACCCCGGGAGCAGCGCACGCCTTTCCGACCGATTTCGACTCTGCTGGCAATAGCCTGTGCGAAACTTCTGGCAGCCCATATATCGCGAACTGTGGATATGATGGCGCCGGTGCAGTACTCAAGTGGCTATATGGAAGGGACCTCAAGCCGAGGAAACCTTGGACGACTCCGAAGCGTACAGTGCAGGAGTTTCCGCAGACTGGACAATTTAGTGCGCTTGGACTCGCAGAGACGGGATTTCTATATGTTCCAGCCAAATGCAAAGCGGACAGCGGAAAGCCATGCAAACTACATGTCGTGCTTCATGGGTGTACGATGAGTTTCGAACAGATTGGGGATAAATTCATTCAAAATACCGGATATCTTCCATGGGCCGATGCAAACGACATCATTGTTCTGTTCCCACAAGCTACGGTTGATACTACTCCTCGACCTATCTGGAATGGGACGGACTTTCGTGGTGGAGCTCTTGCTTGCTTTGACTGGGTGGGCTGGGTGGGCGAGAATGCTGATCAGAAAGGTGGGGTGCAGATGGTGGCTATTGTGGATATGATAGATCAGCTTGCTGGGCTGTCTGGGCAAGATCAATCGAGTTGAGGTATCTGGTATCTCATCCTCTCAGGTACCAGGTTTTTGAGGCTGATCCTGTAGCATTGTTTCGTGGAGTTATTTATTGCGTCAGACTTTCCAACTTTGAATCTTCTCTTCCCTGATTTGACTTCTTCTAGCTTTATTAACAACTGGTTGTCATCTATATGATATGAAGATGACAGTCACGGGGAAAAGCTTCTTCGGTTCAATCACCCCGAAGCTTGCACAACTTAGGGCGGCCGAAGATTATTACGGGTTTAAGTTGCATGCGCAGCAGGAAAAGATCGTCGCTTACTCTATTTTGGGAGATGATACGCTTGTATTACTAGGTCAAGTCGCTGTTGTTGTTATGAGGGCGCAAGACATGCGGTGGGAACATGCTAGAGTACATCCACGGCGTGCTTAAATAGACTTGATACACGAGTAGAGATTGGTATTACCGGGAGACGTATCTAAAGATTGATTAACGGTTCCATGTTTTCCTATATGGCGCGACCCGTGCTCTTCCTGCCACAGAACCAGGCTAATTTGGGTCGGCTAGGTCAGGAAATACCGCGGCAGATTATGACATGCCTTGATCCGCATATCCATTCCATGTCGTTGCTCCTCTCGCCGCCGCCGAATATGCCGTAGTAGCCCTCTACAACCGCAAAAGCACAACACGCAACTAGTGTCAAACTTCGGCAGCACGTATCCGCAATACCTCACCCTTTGCCAGTAGCCACAGATTCTGGACTTCGCTTTTCGGGAGAATGACCTCACTTTCGAGAAGCTCGGCGTCGATAATGCGAGCTTTACCGCTGCCGCTTCTTCTGCCCTGCTCTGTCAACCACTCCACGTGGTAACCGATTTTTGGCTGATCACTTGACAAGCGGTCAATCTGTGAATCTGACGAGTGTTCGACGTGGACTTCGAGTCGCCCTGGGATTCCAAAAATAGCCGGTATATTTTGCTCAATGGAAAAGAAGACCTCCCGCCCAGGAGTAAGAGTGAATATACGTTCATTTGATATCGCAAATGAGACCGACGGCGATGTGTCTAGCATCAGTGAAGAGTCGCTGTCCGAGGTGATATCTTTGTTAGGCTCCTCACGCTCCACCCTGTCCGTTCCATTCATCGTGATTGCGGAACAATACGAAGGGAGAGATGAGTTTCCGCCTGATCGATTGATTGCGCCTTCGACATTCTTGCAACTATTGTCGCTATTCAGCGTCGATTTTGACCTAGGCAGTGTCAAAAGAGTACTCTCGTTTGGATCCAGGAAGACGGTCTTGGCCCGTCGAGAAATCAGCAATGCCAGACTATCCTCAATTTGCTGCTGCAGCCTATCATTGAAGCGTTGTCTTTCTGTCCCTAGATCGGTGTTTGGCAACCGCCATCCAGGATAGAGCTTGCCATGACACCTTGGCGTGTGAAACTTCCCATGCATAAGTATGAAGGTGTTGCATAGGAAACACGCATCCTTACTGGAACAGATGGCTCTAGGTGGAGGAACGAAATCTTCCAGCTCGCAGTAGAATATGAGTTGTATTTCAGCGTGGATTCTTGAAGTTTTCAAGGACTTGGTCATTTGGTCCACGAACTGGCTGTTCGCTTGTTGTTCTTTGAGACCTATGATTCGACATATGTTGGTCATGTCGTACCGTCCACCATAACGGTCTCTGAACCTCGATACTACCCCTGGTAGATTTGAACTCCCCAGGGTAACCGATGTCTTGCGGAAAAAGTCATCCGCCAATCGTACGGGTACAACTTGGGTTCGTCGAAGAGCTGGGTGTTCGGCGGCTACTTGACAGAGGAACACGGCAATTCCACGATAGCGCCCAACTTTTCCAATAATGTTCAACAGGCTTTTTCGCGCACTAAGCTCCATGCTCTTGTGCGAAATCGCGTTGAGAAGGTCACCGAGCCCAGGAATTTTCGACAGATCATGGAAGGTAGTGACCAGCTCTCCCAAACGCTCGGGTGTCTGATGTGTACTCCAGGCTGTAATTTTCTTCATCACGTCTCTGGTTTGTTCGAGATACATCCTAGCACCAGCAGGAGGTGGTCGAAGCTGTTTGACGGCATCGACACTATCTTGAAGTACCTTACGGATTGGGGGTTTATCTTTTTTCCTGTAATTCGGAGTGAATCGCAGTCGGCACTGTATACGTCGACTGCACATTTTTATGATCGCCATGAAGACGTCACCTAGTGCCACGCAAATCACATCAGTCACGACAAGAAGAGCTCGAACTACGCTGCTTACCGTTTGTGACCGAGGTAAGTGAATGAAATACTCCTTGAAATCCTTTTTCCAGCTCTCTAAGCACGACGTCTCCATCGGCCCACTTCGCTTTGTTGACAGCGATGAGGACATCTAGCGATTTCGAAGCAGGGAGCTCTTTGAGACATACGGCCGGGATATGATCTGGTCCATCCCTGGTACCCGCCAGGAAGGCGAGTGCGCTTGCCAAAAGGCGCTCTGTTTCGAAAGGAAGACTGTAGCCTGGATGAGGTTGCAATTTGAGCTCCACTCTATTCTCTATGGGTTGGGAGGGAACTTGGTGTAGCAGATGAAGCAGAGCTATGTTTTCAGCACAGATCACAGCGGGCTCCATAATGAAGACATTGCAAAAGGAGGCAATTGTTCAACAGTCGGTATTCCTAAGCGCACAGTATCAGGTCAATACCAAAGAAGTCCTTAATTAGCAATAATTGAATTCCACAATTGAATACACGAAAGTAGAAATAGAGGTTAAAACAGAGCGAAGAAGCGGGAACATGCAAGAGAGCAGCAACTACATAATTTCACGTCCCATGTCTATCTTATCAAGCCTGTAGTCTAGTTCTATGCTTACATAGCAGCTTCATCCTTGCGCCATTAATGTGGGTCGTCCCGTTTCATTGGCTTGAACTCCAGTTTGCTTGGCAGAGAGCAGACTCCAATACCTGCGTCTCACATCCTCGTACCCGCCGTCCTCCAACGTACTCGTCGACAGATCGCGCCGGCTGAGCCGTCCTCTCCTTCTTTCTTCGAGCGCTATAGCATGCGACCGGAGCGATAACCGGCTGACCACATCCCTACCGCAACATGCTGGAGGTATAGTACTTGAGCTCCTCCGTCGACTGCAAACGATTGACCAGTCGGTAGTGCAGAGTGTAGACATTTTGGCAGACGCACCCGAACGTCGACCTATCCATAACTTTGCTTCTAAGAAACCAATACGTAATGATCTGCTACAATGCTCCCGCCCTTAGGGTTGAGTGCTAGAGTGTCCACGCTTTCAATCGAAATGGTAGCATTACTCTACGGAGATCAGATCGGAGTGTAGATGCACAGGCTTCTAAAGATTATACTAACAAGGAAAGCGAGCGTTATGGCCCTCTACTATATAGGTCTGGCAATTATTAACAAATAGTACACCTTCCTCCATTCGGACAGCCGGATACATGTTTTCCTGGAGTCCGCCATTTAACGAACTCCAGTAGATTTTCAAATATCTAGCTAAAGAGTAGTCAACAAAAATATATTGCAACTCGTTCGCAGCATTGAAGAATAGAGCAAAAGTCTCGATCAGAAGCTCCTTCGGTCCAATTACCCCGAAGCTTTCCATTCAGCGGTGCCGAAGATCCACTCGCATGCACATCAGCCGCGACCCCGTCTTGGTGTAACAAACACCTGCATATCGCCTATCCTTCTGCCCAACACCGACTCGCGGGGAGAGATCCACAACTCCAGGATCACTCAACGTGACACACAAGAATATTTCCCTTTCACATGGGCTCCTCTCCGCCTTTTCCCTTCCTCGTCACCTCGCGACGATGGACACCACCAAAGATTTCGAAAAGGACGCGAGCCCGGTGGCAATCGAAGATGAGGAACAAGAAGCGAAATCCGCAGAATTTCCTACAGGAATCAACCAAAGACCATGTTCACCCGATCGAAATACAGAAGCCGAACGAAATCTGATTTTCAAACAAGATCTCAGAATCATCCCTCTCAGCGCAGCAATCTATCTCCTCTGCTATCTCGATCGCAGTAACATCGGAAACGCAAAAGTCCTGAACGAAGATGAAGGCGACGACCTCCTCACCGAAACTCACATGACAACATTACAATACACAATCGCACTCATGGTCTTCTTAATCGCATACGCACTTTTTGAGGTGCCCTCGAATTACATGCTAAAACGAATGCGTCCCTCACGTTGGATTGCATTCTTGATGTTTTCTTGGGGAGCGATCACGATGGGATTAGGAGGGACTCAGAATTTCGGGAGTGTGACTGCCGTACGATTCTTACTTGGTGTCTTTGAAGCGGGATTATTTCCCGGTCTAGTCTATTATTTGACATTCTGGTACCGAACTGAAGAACGTTCGATTCGAGTCGCACTTATCCTTGCGTCTGCGACTTTAGCTGGGGCGTTTGGTGGTGCGATTGCATATGGTGTTGGACATATGAATCAGACTAGTGGATTGAGTGCTTGGAGATGGTTGTTTATTTTGGAAGGGATTCCTAGTGTGGTTAGTAGTGGGTTCGTTTTCTTCTTTTTACCAGATTATCCTGAGACTGCGAAGTGGTTGGATGTTGAGGAGAAGGCGCTTGCGATTGAGAGGTTGAGGTTGGAGGGGAGTCATGGAGGTAGTGAGCATATGAAGTGGAAGGATGCGAAAGAGACGTTGATGGATTGGAGGCTTTATGCGCATTATGCCGTGTATTTTGGCATTTCGACGCCGTTTTCGTCGTTGTCGTTGTTTACGCCGACGATCACGGCGGGTTTGGGGTATGAGGGTTTGCGAGCACAGCTGATGACAGGTGAGGACTTGTATCTGGGATGGGTCGAGAATTTGCTGATGGCTTTACAGTGCCTCCCTATGCCGTGGCATATGTGGTGACGGTACTCGTTTCTTGGAGTGCTGATCACTTCAACGCTCGTGGCCTTCACAGCGCCATTTTCGCTACCATCGGTGCTATCGGATTTCTCGCATCGGCCGTATTGCCACCGCATGCTTATGCGTCTCGATATGGTTGCTTGATTGTGGCAGCTTCTGGCGCTTTCAGTTGCATACCGCCACTTCTCGGTTGGCTCAGCTCGAATTTGTTCAGTACAGCTTCTGTTGGGCTTGCGATTGCCATTAACATATCGTTTGGAGCGCCAGGGCAGATTGTTGGTGTCTGGATCTACAAGGCGAATGAGAAGACCCGAGGATATCCGACTGGTCACTGGACGAATGCAGCTTTGCTTTTCTTCGTTGCTGTCGGCTGTGTGGGTCTTGTGCTGTATTATCGAATGCTCAACAGGAGTATACGAAGGAATGGAGGAAACAGAACCTACAGATACTAGTCAGCAGTATGGAGCTCAAGATGAATGAAGTGATGATAGACTTTGCCAGGATCAATAATGCCTGTCTCATGCAATGGCTTTCGTTCCTAGAATGTCTCGGGGTATCCGTGATTATCATAATAGCGTAGTATCATCCGTCGTAAAGCCTACACACTCTCTCCTCTCGACCATTACATCCACACAAAGAATCCAACATTGACCGTAGCCAGCGCAACCAATGGCAATACAAGCCTCATATTGAGACTACTCGCCTCCCCAATATATCCATTACTATTACTATCTCCGGCCGGTCCAATATATCCTCCACTATTACCCAGCGTTGCTTGTGGACTGTTCCCATTGTATACTGTCGTTGTGTAACTTGCTCCTGCTGTCCCAGATCCATATACCACGCACGCTCCAGTGAAACCTTGACACGCGCTTGCTGCATCAGCTGTTGATTCTGCTGAGTCTGAGACGGTTGTTGTGAACGTCGATGTTTCGCTCGCTATTGCGTAAACTGTCGTGGTATATGGTGCTGCTCCTTCAGTTCCATAAACGATACATGCGCCAACGAAGTTGTTGCATGCGCCGCTTTCCGTCGCGGTGACTGTGGTTGTCGCTGTTACGATAGTCGTCGAGGTCTGGCAAGCGCTTAATATGGGAAGCGAGAGTATCGTGAGGTATCGTATTAGGGCCATGGCGAAGCGTACGAGGACTCAGTGATGTAGAACTATACTCTTCACATATTCCGTCTCTTGCTGTACATTGTTCACCGGTGGAGGTTGGACGTCACACATCATTCAGCCGAGGCGGCTCCATGATGATACCTTATCATGGTTGTTTTGCCATTTGGCCAAAGTTGGCAACGAGTTGCGGCTAAGACCTGCAGCAGGTTTGCAGGCTTCACGGCCGCGTGTATACCTGTGAAGAGGTGCATGGTCGATTGGTAGAGGAACGAGCTGGCCGATCTTCCTTCGCCTTGGCATCCCCACATGCCGGCAGGCTGCATGCATCATTGCATCTTTTCAATGGTGGTGGCACTGACGTATGCACGTATGATTGAATGAGGTTTTATGGATGAGAATGAGTATCTGGCCACAGGACTGAATATCGATTGAACTTGTTGTTTCGGAAGTATCCAAGACGGAAAGTCATTCACTTCACATGTTGCCAAGAACACAACTGTCATGGGAATTGCGTCATGCTTAGTAGATGCACCGGATTCGGGATACCAAATACGGTAAGAATAGACTGTACAATATATACCGCCGACAGTATCTATACACATTATCCTCACTTTATACATGTCTATACACACTCGAAAGGAAGCACACCTCATGACTGCCACGTACTATTAAGCACTGCCGTCGTCGAACACGACGTAGGCACCGTATAATTCCGATTCGAACCAGATTCCCAAGTCACAGCACCCGTCGATCCAATCTTGATGAACTTGTATTCAAAATACGTGCCTGATGGAATAAGAATGGTAGCATTCCAGATCGGGTTGGTGGAAGTGTAAGTCGCAGCAGACATAGAAGCAGCTTGCGAAGTATTCCAATTTCCGAGCAAGGGGATGGAGCCTGCGATCTGGATACTTTCGAGCCAGGCGGTCGTGACGTTTTGGTTGAATGTTACGGCGACGCTGGTTGCGGTGGTGCAAGCTGTACTTGTTGACTTCGTGGATGAAGTGGATGTGCTGGTCGTTGTTGTTGCAACTGTTGAGATAAGTCTAGCACCATAGACGCCATTGTAGACTGCTTTACCGACTGTGGACTTCATGTAGCATGCTGATCCGGAGAGCGAGACATCGACACAGCCGCTTGTGGTCGCGCATTTGTCGATACATTGTTTGAAGTTGCTGACTGCGACACCTGAGGCCATGTCGCCTCCGGAATGGTCGATGCCGCATTCGATGAGGAAGACCTGGCCGTTGCTGGTGTATTGAGTGCTGTTTGATGCTGGACATGTCACTGAGGTGGTTGCAGTCGATGCAGAGCTGCTTGTGGTGGAGGAAACGCTGGTGCTACTCGTCTTCACCGTCGACGATGAAGTAGCACTACTTGTTGTCTTTACAGTAGACGACGAAGTGCTCGTCTTCAGCGATGTTGATGAGACGCTTGTGCTAGTCGACTTGACCGATGTTGAAGAAGTAGATAACGAAGTTGTCGTCTTCAGCGTTGTCGAGGAAGTGCTTGTGCTAGTCGATTTGACAGATGTCGTTAAAGTGCTTGTCGAAGAAGGCACAGTCTTGGCCTCAGATTGCGCAGTGTTACTCGAAGCACACAAGTCGTTCCCAGATAGCGAAGACGTCTTGTAAAACACCCGAGGAGCCCCGTAGTTGATAGTCACACCCAGATTTCCACTGGAATCCGTCTGGACGACATTGCAAGTGAGCAAGTCCGTATACTTGGTGTAAGCCGCGAAGCCTGTCTTTGCCACGGTGACAATAGCGGATCCACTACCAGAGTACCCCACGTCTGTGAAGACAGAAAGGAGACCTTGTTTCAGGGTAGCCATGATCTTGGTATCAGAGTAAACTACCTTGGACTTTGTAGCGGCATACGTGGAATCCTTTTGTATCGCCAAGTTCCTGGCTGCATTCAATTTTGCGATGAAGGTATACATGTTGGCTTGGGTGTTGTATCCTGAGGGCCACAGTGGCTCGCGATTGTATGGATCGACAGCTCCGCTGAAGCCTTGCTCTTGTCCGTAGTATACGATTGGAATACCATCGTTGAGGACAGTGAAGGCTACGGCATTTTGCGTCAATCCAGTATCGTTTGTGATTTGTGGAAACCTGGGATTGTCGTGGTTCTCAAGAAAGTTGCCAAGCAATGTAACGTCAGTGCAGGTCGAGTTCAACCACTGAATGTTGTTTGCAATCTCAGTCATGGTGGCCGATGTGGATGCGAAGGCACGATTCAGCCAGAAGAAGTTCGGGTAGTTCAGTGTTCCTGGCATATAATTTTGCCATGCGCATAGAGTGGTCGGATTGCCGTCAAGAACTTCTCCAACAGCATAAACTCCGCTGGCTTTGATGAAGCTAGGCCAGAATGCTTGATTGACTTGCATGGCGCTGTCCAATCGTAGTCCGTCAATGCTGTAGTTGGCCACAAGCTGAGTGATCCATTGATTGAAACCATTCTGTACATCGGTGTCCTCTGTTCTCAGATCTGGCAGCGATACTGTGGTATCTCCCATCCAGCAATTCTGTGTACTTGTTGTGCTGCTGTAGTCGAGCTGACAGTAAGGGTGATAATAAGACACATCGTTGAATGGGTTGAAGCCGCTGTAGTTGACGTTTGCAGGAGCGCCGTTGTACGCCATGTGGTTGGTGACCACATCGACCATCAAGTACATTCCTCTAGCATGAAGTGCAGCCGATAGTGCCTTGAGGTCTGCGGCAGTGCCGAAAGCAGAGTTCAGCGAGTACATGTCCTGTGCCCAATAGCCATGATATGGTCTCCCATATGGCGTATTGCCGATGTTCTTCACGATGGGACTGATCCAGACAGCCGTGAAGCCCATGCCCTGGATATAGTCGAGCTTGTTTGCCAGACCCTGCCATGTTCCTCCGCAGTAATTACCCCAATCGCATGCCTGTGTCGTAGAGCCATTGGTGAGTGCGAATCGGTCTGTCACCACCTGATATATCGACTGCAATCGCCACTGTGCGGATGTCAATGCTGTTGCAGCTCCGGCAAGAAGCGGTAGTAGCTTGGAAGACCGCATCTTGGCAGTGCTAGTGTCAAAATATTGCCATTATTGCGGGCCAGGAAGGCTAAGTATACTGCCTGGTGTCCTTTCAATTTTTGCAATTTTCTTGTTATCCACACGCACCAGGTCAAAGGCTTCCGCATCGGCATGACCCAGCCTCGTCAAGATCGCGTGAAGTTTCTTTGTCGATATGCAGCATTGACCATACAAGGAAATCTAGACTCGCCGAGGGCTTCTCGATTCGAGTTGAAATTGGACAATAATGCATAACAAAGGCGAGGCTCGGGAGCGGCTTGCAAGAACTAGTGTTCGCTGTGGACGGCGAAAGACGATTTGTCACAGCGATGCCTTATCTTGGTTCTTCCATGTGCTGTAGGAGAGCATAGTATTGTTTGCGGCGCAAGAGTCGACACATGTAATGCCAATCGGCCTCGGTCGTCCTAGACGGGCACATCGGGCTGCCTCTGTGGATGTCGGCATCGAGCACGTGTCACCAGAAAGGGTAAGTCGGTTGTGAGTAGTTCGCAGATGTTCCGCGAACGCGGCGTCGGGGCGTCAGGACAAAGCTGCTGTTAATCAATAATATCCAGCGGATATGCTCGGCGTCAGCGAGTCTGTAAAGTTGTATAAACTCGTCTGCATCTGCCATCCAAGCAGTCAGAACCTGTCTAGTCATGCCGAGGCTTTGTAACTGCTGCATGCTGTCATGGTGGTTCCGGTATCATCGTGAGCTCTTGGCATCGCATGCAGACATTGAGCGCACGACCAGCTGCCACTGACGAGTCCGCGGATCATGATTACCGAAGCGATTGCCGTGTAAGAGTCTCGACCAATGTATGCATTCCAGTGGTCTTCTTTCGAAATGTTGTGCAGAAAGCATTGCAGTCGTTTCGCACGGGGTTTCAAACCAACAGTATTTGCTCGCTGATGGAAGAGAAGAGGAGAAAGTTCAATATTAAGATCAAAGCTTGTTTGATACTGCAACAGCGGTCCTGCGTTCGTCATTTGATGATGTTAGTGTAGTGCTGTGATTCGAGGAGTCTCAATAATTCTCCCTTTCCGGCCGAAAGTACATTCCTGTCCAAGATGAACTGGCAAACGATCTGCGATGATCAAAACAGCCTCAATGTATCGTTCTACAATCCCTTTGACTTGCTGTTCTTCGTAGGCGCAAAGGCCATGCACAATGCAAGTATTGCTGCACTCGCGAAATCGATTGGCGCAATATTGGACCAGCCTCCACCCGAGGAGAACATCAGATATGATGCGCATAGGCGACCAATGAGGGAGGCCCAATAGGTGGGCCAGCTTTCTTGCAGTGCGCCGATAGCCTCATAGGCTTTGATGGAAATGAGGCAGAGGGCGACTCAAAGTCAGTAAAAGCCAGTACTTCATCTGGACAACGAGGGAGACGTACAGATGATGCGCATGGTACCGGGGTCAGCAATGCCGAGTTGTTCTTGAGTGGAAGCCGGGCTGTAGAGGGTATAGCTTTGAATTCCTGTTATAACACCGGCGTAGATGAGCTGGAACCATGCTGGAGGTGAACTCGGGTGATGAAGCCCCATTGTCGATTTCGGAGACATTGTTCTGGTCGTAGATTCTCGAGTGCCGATTGTGAATGATAGATTTTGACCTTCTCAATAGCAGCTACAGCATGGTGTAACATATACAGCTTCGAAGGCAGACATCGTCATGCCAATTGTATGCGTCGGGCCGGCCGAGAAGGAGTAGCTGTGGTCCGGCCACACATTTGTCCCGGAGCTGAATCAGGAGCTTTCGAGTTCCCGGAAAGAGCTGACAAAACATGCCAGAACCGCGATACGTACTCGTGCGAAGCTCACGGACATAAGAAGCCAGTCATGATTCCGTGATTGAAGCGCATTGCCCATGATGAGGACTTGGATACAATGGCCTGCTGCGATTCTCCGGGGTTCAGTTGTAGAGGAGAGAAAGCGCGCAGCTTCAAGGCAGGCGGCAGTACTGTCCCGGTGTCGCGTCGGAGATCTCGCGATGCGTGCAGAAGTCTTCCATGTCTCCTCAGAGTGATACTGTTGTCGGGGGAAATGAAGCAGAAAGTAAGGTTGGAATTGTCTCCTTGCCAAGACTTTTCGTCATCAAAGTCGAGAGCCTTGGAGTCACTTGACAGCTTTCACTGAATCAGTGCAACAACAATAATGATGATTCGTACACCGTAAGACCTGCCGATACCACAATATCATTATTGGTATAGTAATGGCTAGCATCTGCGAGATGAACAGCCAAGCACTCTGGATGAAACCTGTCTCGATGTAATGTATCTCGTAAGCAAGGATGAAAACGCGGTGGTCTGAGCGTAGGCTGGTAACAATCTATATCGCATGGTACGACGCGTCTCGCAACAAGACCTCTACATCTGACTTTCTGCGCCTGATTGTGCTTCTTTTCACTTCCATCGACTGACCCGAAGCCTCTGTAGAATGCCTCCAAAAGCAGCCTCCACAACCACCTCCAATCTTGCAGGAGTCAAGTACACTATAAGGATGGGAGATATGTGACAGCGTGGACATCGTCCATATATCTCAGCGTCGTAAAGAGATGACTTGCTAGACAGGAAGACATGGGTCATCATCAGTCTACAAAATCTTCCGTCCTGCCTTCATCGGCATTTGGGCAATTGTAAACAAACTCGAGACTGGATTTCTACCACAATTTGCGGTTCTGTCCAAGGACATAAGTTCAGAAGTGCCTACGCGCACGCGAGCCAGCTTGTTGCTCCCGTCCACTCCCGGTACCAATCCATTTTCTCTAACGTTAACGGTAGTATTTCTGCCATGCCAAAGTCTGGCTATAGGGAAGTGAGGACTAACTGCCCAGCTCAAGTTACAATCTCGAGAGGAATTGAAACTTCTTCCAAGAAATCCAGACCACCTCTAATGATGGCAACACCGTCACTCCTTGCGAACAGCATATCTCGACGAGACAATGAGCAGAGAATATCTCTGCTTCCAGAATACCAATCGTATGGAATGAAAAAGTGGCGAAAGTACTGGAGACTCTCGCGTTTAGGTTGGCCAAGGTCCACCGAGCATATCCAAGACTTTTGGTCCCGGAAGACAAGTTTACCAGTACCCATGTAGCCGACAACATGTGATACACGACTCATTATCAGCCCGAGCAGACTCCGCTCTGCTGATGGGCCAGCGACATTCGGCACCTTATCGATATCGACCAGATGAGCACCACGAGTATCTGCACCCCCATTCAGCTCACAGAGCTCCACCAGAAGGCATTGAGTGCGATTAAAGGTAATGGCCTGAACGCTCTTGATTTGCTGCGTCGGATGAATTTCGAAAGGGATTTGCGCGATCTCGGACCAGTCATGCCAAGTGAAAATTCGAATTACAGAGGCTTCCACACAGAGTACATGCTCAATTGCATTGGGGTGTTGCACCCATTTGCAGATGCTAGGGTTATTGCTGCGGGTTTTGCAGAGCTGTTCTTCGCCTTTCATGGTCCAGAGATGATCTGAATTCCGTGTTGAGAGCACGAACTTATCAGCGGTGGTTCCTAGAAGTAGTTGTGTGATGGTACTGCCACAATCGAGCCGGCTCCGGAACAATACTTCATCGATATCGAGGACATTCTGACCAGATCTCTTGATGTTAAAGGCTTGAATGGCATTTGATGCATCAATGCTCAAGCAAAGGCTGCTTGAAGGCAGATATGCGACGTGTCGTACGGCGGTTCTGTGGTGACAGAGAGGTTTTAGTCGACGACCGTCTCGCAAGTCAAAGAGCGAGACAGAGCCATCGCTCTCACCACAAACTACAAAGTCTCCCGCGGATGATATAACCATTGCTGTCACTTTGGCCTTTACTTCCATGGCAGTGGTGGTCGTGAAAGTCGTAGCTGAGTCATCGCCATCGCTGAGCACAGCTTGACGCAAAGCTGCCGGAGCCCAGACATTGCAGATCGTACCTCTTATGTCAACAAAGCTGAAACCATCACTACTGAAGGCAAGCTGTCGCACGTAGAGCCTGGATGAACTTACCCTGTAGAGTAGATTGAGTGACTCGAAGCCGTATATATCGATGATACCTGCACCAGCAGCACCGGCGATGAGGCGTCCGTCAGGACTCGCAGCCAGTTTTGGACAATTTGCTCGGATCGTCTTGACAGTGAAATCCTCAAATGGATCCATCAGAACCAGTTCTCCGTCTAGGTAGGAAGCTACAAGAAATGGCAAGGTCGGGTTCGGATTAAGGATCAGAGCCGTGACAAGATGCCCGCTTGTCTCGCCGCTTGGGAGCTTTTTGCCACAAGTACCGTAGTAGCAGTCAGCTTCTAGATCCCACAGAACGATGGGTCTTCCTTGGTATGCGATGGCCATCATCTTGTGCCCGAGAGAGACTGACATTGCTGAAGGTGAACGGCGAGTGCGACTGTCGCCGTAATCGCTACCGGTGTCCCATTCCTTGTCAGGTTGACGATCGAAGCCCTGATCGATGTCCCAATAAGCAAGGTAATTCTTGTCACATGCAGCAATCAGCCGCCCTTGATCAAACATGAGACTGATGCAACGCTGTGGAGCTGCTAAATTGTGCAACACTTCACCGGTGCAGACATCCCAGACCTTGATACTCTTTAGACCTCCCGATGCCATAATGTCTGATCCTGAAAGAAATGCAATCAGGTGGACTGCCTCTTGGTGCTCTAGTGTCTTGTATTCCTGCCCAGTCAGCGCATGATATAATGCAATGGAGCCTGTACCCAGTCCGACAGCGAAGACTTCATGACCATAGCACACACAGCTTGTCTGCGCTCTGAAATCTGTACATGAGAGCCTGTCGTCCCACTGGTCATTCGTGGGTCCTATGACCGAAAATCCTCTATTTGCTTTCCTAGTTTTGAATATGGCCGAAGCAGTAGGACACAGGGGCGGGATGAGCGAGAATATCGCCGCAGGTGACGCAACAAGCGCATCAGCAAATCTTGCTGAGATCCGAACCAGATCTAAAGACCAGCTCTCGACTAGTGACAACTCTTCTTCAAATTTGGAATAGAGTTCGCGGCATCTTTTAATGTAGCTTTTGAAGTTTGCAGACGCTTCAATCATGTAAGTCAGAGAAGAGTCTCGCGCGATGGCTTCGATCCACGAAAGGACATTTGCTTTAAGGAATTGATGAAGCAATGACAGCAGCTCCGAGGAGTTCGGATCAGCCTTACTCAGGTGGTAGGAGAAGTTGGAGTAAGAGTAAGTTGACAGGGGGGCCCGTATCCGTGGAACGGTGTTTGCGCTGCCACGCCGAGTTGACCGTGGTATCTGCATCTCTTCGCCGGTAAGGTATTCAAGGCAAACATGAGTTATGCGTGTATGGGCCTGAAGTTCATCGATGGCTAGATCTGACTGTAGGTTCGTATCCAGGATGAACTCTCGCGCGGTTTCATGGATCATTTGCACTTTGCCAGCTTTGTCAATGGTTACGAGTTGCCCACAAAGTCCTGTGATCGCTGCCCTGAGATCTGGCAAGCTCTCCTTGACGTCAATTCTCAGCGCATTGTCGAGTTCCTGCAGAGTCAGCGGATGAGCTGCACATGCTGTCCAAGTCAAAATTGCCTTCGCCAGATGTTGACCGCGTTTCATTGTAGACATCGCATCCAACGTTCTCTGATAAAGTGGCTTCATCCCTCGAGGAAGATCCTCCAAGACTCGGTTCACCTCCTCTGCGCTGAAAGCGTTCGATAGTTCTTTGAGTACTAGGATAGTCCAGAGAAATGAACCTTTGGATTTTACGAGGATCTTATTCACCATTTTAGGGAAGCCTTCTTGCTTGCTGAGATTGTGACCAGCGTTTTCTTGAATTAGGATTCTGATATCGTGGAGAGTGTCTGCTGGCGAGATTCGTTCAGTCACCACTTTAGTACGGACTGCGAGATTTGAAAACTCCGATTCGAGTAAGGCGGTTTCTCGACTTGTGATGAGGATACGTAGATTTAACGTTTGGCTTAATTTGCCGAGCATGGACGAGAATGCCGCGACGATGGTATCGCACTCATCAAGTGCATCGATAATCCAGTAATGTGTCTTGAGCGTGCCCGAGAATGCTCCGTCCAAGAAGAGTCTTCTCCACAGCAGCCTCTCACTGTCGTTGTCGAGATTGCTAGTTCGCTGGGCAGTGGTTGAGGCCAGGAGTCGATGTCGAGCTTGTTCATCGCAGTGGGCCATTTGCAATGCTATAGACCTCAGACACGCGCTGAAGGTTGTCTTCGATCGATCAGAATGTTTGAAGAAGAAATAACTGACAGGTCGGTCATGATGTCCCAATTCACGGATCACATAGCCAGCTAAGGTGGATTTTCCGGAGGCCGGTGCGCCTACAACTCTTAGAACCTTTGTTCCGTTGTCGGATGAATCGATCCAGTCAAGATAACTGGGCTTCTCAGTGAGCCAAGAACAGGTTCCAGCTGCTCTAGAATCCTCAGCGGCGAGGAGATCGTCTTCAGGAGCGTATTTTACGCCAAGAACTTTCTGAAGCTCGTCCAGCTCCTTTCGCCTCTTAGCCTCTTTCGTGGGTGGTACAGAGGCAGGGAGAGGTGGAGTAGCCAAAGAGTCTCCAGAGGGAAGTATGAGATGACTCGTGTCGCCTGACTCTTGTGGATAGCCAGGCACATCTTCGATCCGCAGGATATCATCAAGTGTGAGCCGAGACAAGTCGTGGCCAAGTTTGGTGACCGCGAGCTCGCTACCAGCTAGGACACTTTGGACAACATCTGCGTTGCGGTCCAGTGTTCTGCGCAAAGCAATGCTGGCTGCTTTTGCAGCTTGGGATGCCCAGCGAAAATTTCCCTTTGCTCTGTGAATGATGGAATCTGCAAAGGCAGATGTAAAAGACTCAATCATTGATGGCTTTGAGAGACCACCAATATGAGTAGTCCGGAGCACGTTCAGAGATCCGTATACTATGATGTGCATATCTTTCAAATTGTAGTGATCTAGCCATAGACTGTGGCTCTCGCGAAGTAAATGCAGAAACTTTGGGTGAGGGCGGGTCGACACGCACACCTTGAGGCGATCGCTGCCCACGGATATCCACTTGTGAAGCAGGTCAACCATCGAAGTGCTGTCAAAGCTTTCTTCAACTTGCTCGTTGAGTCCATCAATAAAGATTGCGAATTTGTATGAGGTATTGACGCCAATGCTCCTCTTCAGCAGCCCATCGATCGCTGCTTGTATAGATTCGTTCCCGATATGGATCTTGGACTCAAGCTGCCAGGGGGAAGAATCGATGATCTTCCACGGCTCTGGCAAAGCATCCTGCGTCAATTCCGGATATTGGGTGAGGATTTCAAAAAGAACAGATCTACACAGTCCCGCGATCGACTTTTGTCTTTTGGAACCTTGCTTGTTCAAAAAGTATCGAGCGGTAGCGAGTTTGCTGTCGAGGGCCCAAGTTTCGAGTAGTCTCCTTGTTTCAGAATGGCTCGATAAAAACTTCATCAATGTCGATTTGCCGGATTTCGGGCCAGCAATGATGTGAAAGACGCCGGTCCCAGATCGAAGCCAATGCTTTAAGTGATTGTGAGCTGCCGATTCCCCTGAAGCATGGCCGTATCCAGTTCCAGCGTTGCTTACATCGGGAGGAATCTCCACGACAGACTTTGTCCTTGATTCTGGCTGTGCGCCAGGACTAGGCTGCACGGAGAGGGCATCCACTTTTGGAGACGTGGCTCCCATTCTTGTATATGTCGTGAGGGATAATTTCTCAGCAAAAGCCCACTCGAGTGTGCCGAGATGAGGGGGACCTATCTCGTCAACGCGTTCGTAGATATCTTCATATTGGAGAAGGTTAAGCACCCGGCCTGTAGTGAGTGCTTTCCGAGTATCTTCAGGGAGACTGAAGATACGCCGTAGTTGTGCTTCGGCATTTGGACTTAGCGATGATATGTTGACGTTCCCACGCAGATCTTGTATGGTATCGAACAAATTCTGAATCCCGGCATCATTGCGGCTTTGCAACGATATGACCTGCTGATGCAATGTTTTGCTGTCCAAACTGAATTTGATGAGTGGCTATTCTGCTTGCTTTGAGCTTTGATCCACTCACTTTGCAAGGCGGGTCAATTGCACATCGAGTTGGGCTCGGCACTCTGACAGACGGGCGATTAAATCATCCCGCTGTGCCTTTTTGAGCTGCGTCTTGATGGCTGAAACAAAACAGTGCCATTTGGAGGTCGGGTTCTTAGCCTTAATGGTCCTCAACAGGCCAGAAAGTTCGCTAGATATTGCTCTGCATCGCGAAGCGAGTCGTAAGAGGGCTTCCTCGTCTGCATTTTGAGATGCCCGTCCGGTAGTGCTCAGCCTCGCGCATAGGCTATCGAGCTCTGAGGCACACAGTTCGACGTCTGCATCTGATGCGGCTGCACCGGAGCCAGACACGTACACCTGCCTGGTTCCGTACGCAAGCTTGGTAGCGAAATCCACGAATTGCACTATAGCAGCAGCTACACCAAGAGCGCTAATCGGGTCCATCTATCGGTCAACAGGCATGCGCCGGGAATGTGCAGCGGTAGAGCCTCAGGTGAAGCATGTAACACAACGCATGCCAGTCGAAAGTAGGAAGTAAATGAAAGCGGCATCGAATAATGAGAGGCGCAGCGTCGGAGAGGTCCAGCAGTCAGGGCCCGGGGTATGAGAGGTTGCCTTGTCTCTACGCAGCTGTCTCTGATGTGACTCGCGTACTTGTTAAAGATGGCTAGGCTATTTACGCTCCGTGCGTGATGTTTTTCCAGACTCCGACGTCGCTCAGTGATAGGGGACCTTCCTGGAGCGACAAGAGAGGCAGCTCTCGAAAAGCAATGGCAGTGGCAGACTCATCGATGTAGGCGCCCGCCTGAATCCGTGCTCGTGGAGCAGGCCTGCCAAGAGAAAGGCAGCCGGCCGCTCTTGCATGCATGTCTCTTCTAGACCCCTACAGCCGCCCACATCGACTTTGTTCACTGCAGCCGATAAGGGCAAGCGGCTGCTGGTAGGATATCATTGGGCGATACCTAATCACTCCGCTTTGAATGTTTGGTTGAGTGGAAGGAACACCAAGAGAACGCAATCTAAGAGCTGAAATAGAATTGACTGCGGCTTCCAGCGAAGTACGGTGAAGAGGCACAGAAGAGCAACAAAAATTGTAGAGAGGGAAAGCGAGGGACTCCACGAGCCGTCTCAATACCGATTAGGCCTGGCGGCGGCAGTAGTGCGCCGGTGAAGGCCGCACGCGGAAGCCTATTTCGCGGCTTGGACATGGGTGGACTAGATGTGGGCGACGCTTGCTATACTTGCCATCTATGGTCCTGTTCGGTAGCCAATATATCGTGCGGCTATAAGCTACGATATATCGCAAAAACATCGATATATCGAGAGCGTTTACTTAATACTATATTTTATAGCTATATAAGTTATAATATATAATCTACTCTACTTAGAAATAATAAGTCCTTATTAATCTCTTACTTCTATACCTTATTATAGTATAGCGCCTCTTTTTCTATAATATATTATATAACTCTAACCTCTACGTATAGAGCTTTTTAAAAGTAAAAAATAATTATATATTATATCTCTCTAGCTCTATAGCTACTACTAATATTATAATTACTACTAGATAATAAAGTAGAAGTAGTAGAAGAAGTAGAGGCTCTTACTAAAGAAGGTATAGTAGGTCGCGCTATATCGATATAGTAGATTATAAGAAGGAATATAACGCTAGTAGTTATAATACTATTATTATTAATATAGTAATATATAGAAAGTATATTACTAGATATTAGATACGTCTATATAGATAAAGAAAAAAGTAAGTACTTTCTATATAAGCTATTAGATAGTAATAAATAGCAGCTATATTAATACTACTACTTTACGCTTTTATAGTTTCTTAATCTATATAATATAATCTATAAGAAAAGTAAAATAATAATAAAAAAAAGTAGAGGTAGCTATATTATTAGATAGTTATAATATTAGTAGCGCCTAAAAGCTACTAATCTTCCTTAATTACGTAATAAAAGCGTAGCTATATCGCGACCTTACTAAAGACTTCTATTACTTAGTATTAATACTATTAGTAATTATCTATAAAGTATTAAATATACTACTACTACTATTATATTAAAAGCTTATTAAACCTATAAAGCTAGAAGATACGCTATTAATAAAGTAATAAGATATAAAGTATTAGCTATTTTTTAAAGACTATATAGGTATATTAGATAGCTCGAAAGTACTAGCGTTTATAGAGTTAGAAGATTAATACTATTATCGTAACTATAAAAGTAATATATTATAGAATATTCTTACTATTATTAACTTTAATAAGATATTTATATTTATACTATCTAGATAGAAGAGCTCTATATATAATAGTATAGTATTATAGGATATAATTAATTATTATAGCTTCGCTATACTAGAAAGTAAGTATTATCTTACTAATACTAGATATAGGTCGACTAATATAATAATAGTTTCTTTTTAAGTAGTACGCTATTATCTTTATAAGTAGTATAAGGCGCTAGAAAAGCCTTAAAATAAGTATAAGTTATATAACCTATACTATTTATTACTACGTAATATTATTAAATATACTTTTAGTATCTTTAAGTAGCGCTTTAAAATCTTTAAAATACTACCTAAATATTTATTTAATATATAGATAAAGCTAGTATATATATATATATATATATATAGCGCTATATAACCTCTTAATAGATAAAAGAAGCCTATATTAGAAGAGGCTAGCTATTTAGCGTAATAGAATAAACTACTTTAAAGAGTATAGTAATAGTATTAATATATATAAGTTTATAGTTAAAAAGAATAAGATAGAAGTATTTAGAGATAAGTTAGTAGAGAATATATAGCTTAAATATAGAAGTTATTTAGTAGTAAATAGTAATAAGAAGTATAAAAGCTAGTAATAGAAGTTAATATAGCTAGAAGACCTTATTACTATATAAATTGCTATATAAAGCTAGTAGTATAGTTACTAGGCGCCTAAACGTTACTATAGAAGACTTTACTAATACTAAAGTAAAGTTACTATAGGTAATAATATTAAAGTCTTAGTATTATAATATAGAATAGTCGAGTAGCTTTATAGCTTAAATAGACGCTAAGGAGCTTAATAGTATAATAGAATATATATAATACTACTTAGAAAAATTACGCTATAGCTACCTTACTCTCTATTACTCTCTTATTATTATTAGATCTAAATTTATTAATAATTATCTTCTCTATTTACTCTAACTATTTATTTCTTAATAATCTAAGAAATAATAATACTTTACTTTTATTAATTAACTTCTACGCCGCTACGTACTAGTATTATATCTTTAGCTATCGATCTTTAAATATCTTTATTACTAGTAGTAGTTTAAAGTACTTCTAAGTATCTAGAGGTTATTACGCTAGTAGTTCGTTTATATTATTTAATATACTAATAATACTATTAAGAGAGTCTAATATCTAAGTAGTAGCTATCTTTCTATACTTCTCCTTTTTCTTATATATAAAGTTAAGTATAGCGCGTTTATATATTAATAACTTATAACTTCTATTAATAGTAGCTACTTTACTTTCTTTTATATCTACTAAAGAACTTTATAAACTTAGACTATCTTTATCTATTAAGGCTACTAAACTATACGTATATTTACTAGTTACTAAAGTTTTATAAAATAGCTACTTTAGAATATCTTTATAAGATATAACTTTATATCTAAACTTACTAGCCTTCTTTATATACGCTATATAGAAGGCTTCTATTAATACTTTATCTATAATTAGTAGGCCTATATCTAGGTCCTTAGACTAATCTAACTATAATAGGATTATTATCTATATCTTATAATTACTCTTTATTATTACTATTTTATATATAACTTTACTTTTTATAACCTTCGACTTTCTATTATCTAGCGTAACCTTTATAACTTTATTAACTATACGCGTATATATAATAAGTTTAAACCTACTATTAAAGTCTCTCTAGCTATTTACGCTACTATAAACTAGCGATAATAATATCGCTATAACTATTACTTTTATCTAAACTAGCGTCTTTAGATTATTAGCTCTTTTATTTATTAAATCTCTACTTCTTCGACCTATACTATTTAAAGGTAGTAGAGTCTAAGAATCTAGTATAATAGGCTCTCTAAATAGCGTTCTAGCTTATAATAGCGTAGTAGCTAATAAAAGAGGTAATAAAGCTTCTAAAGAAAGTATAATAGCTTATAAATAAAGTAATAAAGATATTATATTAGGTATAGTTAGTAGTAAACTTAGACTCTATAGCGTACTAAGATCGAAGAGTATAGACTACTAGAAAGTAGCTATTTTATACTAGATTATTATATTATTAATAAGATTATTACTTTTAAGAAGGCCTTTATATAGCTACTATAGTAGCGATATTATATCTATTAATACTATAGATTAATACTATATAGTAGTATTAGATAAAGTCTTAAAATTAGATATATACTAGGTAGGGGTAGAGCTACTAACTATATAATATATTAATATAATATATTAGATACCGAATAGGTAGCTAATATCGTAATATTTTAGCGTTAAAAAGGACACGATATATAGTGGATCTACTAGACAGTGCACTAAGCTTATATAGACACGATATTCACTACGATATATTGGCTACCGAACAGGACCTATGTCACTACTAATCTAACCATATCTTGCTTTCAAGTCCCTGAGATCACCCAACATTCTAGAACTCGGTGAGTATTCAATCGCGGCCGGAGAATGCTTAAACTTACTGGTCTCGCAAGGTCGGGTTGTCGTGAAATAATGCTGATACATGAGTGTTGAACTTCCTACAATTCGTCAATATAGTGTTCTTCAGCAGAAGCTCCTGCATCTTCTCACAACTTGTATAGGTCGACTCGTCCATCAAAGTCCTCCTCTGGTGCCGACACTCGCACGTGAGTGAAGTAGGCGTCAAGATACTCGGCTCCAAAGCGATTGCAAACAGGTCGCCACTGGCCAAATTCATCTAGAAGACGCAGTGTCAGCGTTCCTCTTCCTCCATATTCGTGAATCGCAATGGCTCACATTCATTGTGTGCGTAGAAACAACATGCGTCGAAAATCAAAGGTTCGCCCGAAGCACTATCGATTCCTGAGTTTGCAAACCAAAGGTCGCCATGAACAAGTGCCGGCTTTATAGCTCGACCGTCGCTTTCGAGTGGTCGCAGTAGACGTGGGATAATCTTGTCGAAGAGGCATGGAATGAGATCATCAAATTCTGGGTCATAGCCCTTTGCGGCAATCTCGAGGTCCAAGGCTTTTCTCATTGCCTTCGCGAAGAAGACTTCCCAGCTCTGATTCCAATCTGTGTGTTGCGGAAGGTTACCCGGATACGTTGTAACATGAAACCCAAATTGACCATTTGGCGATCGACTGTTTTGATGCAAAGCCGCCAATCCTGCTGCGAACTTGTCAGGGTCAGGCATTTCCAGAATCATGTCCCGAAATTCGCTGAGAATGAAGTGTGTATCCGGGATGGTCTCATACGACCCCCATGCAATCGGCTCTGGTGCAAATTGTGGCAAAAGGCTGTGGATAGCTTTCATTGACTCGAATTCGCTGTTCAGCATATTTTTGCCGGTGTCTTTCGACATCACTTTGATGAAATACGATCTTGGGGTGCCATCCGTGAGCTCGACATCGATTCGACCGGTGCTTGCCCAGAAGCTGACTCCATGCTCGTCAGTGGAAACCACTCGACAACCTTTGGGGAAGGCTATGTCTCGGTCAATAGATGTGGTCGACTTGACAGGGTGGAGAGTACCTTTCATCACCACTGGATCCACTTCCACGCTCCCTGCACCGAGCTCCAGTCCTGGGGTTCCCTCAAAATTCATCTTTTAGTGACTTGTTATCCGAGAGTGTGGAACAACGAGATCAAAATTGAGAGGACACAATCAGCTTTAGGTTAGCTATCGGGACGACCCGCATAAGCGCTGTTTGCCGCCGCGTTGCTGTGCCGCTATGCACAGTCTTGCAGGACAGGCAATGATGACAAGGGCGACCATGGTATTTTTGGATTAGCGGGAAGAACGACAGACGCGAGGCGGCCGAAACAGTTGAAGGGAAATCATCATGACAATTTGGAGATTGCATGGGTTGTCGAGCAAACGGAAAACGCATCCAGACATCTGGGGGAGCAGCCAAAAATCTGCTGACATTGGCATTGGCTTCGGCAAGAGCTCACCAGCCTGATTCTGCAGCCAGCGCTTCCAGTATGGATTTCAACACTCACTTGGTGCGTTTATCCTCGTTGTGGCCTTCCATAGCCGCCTCATAGCAGAGATCGTGTGCATTGGGAACCATCTCGAATCTGATGCCCTCCCCCTCAAGTCGTTTCTTGCCGTCGTTGTCCACAATAAATGTGTTTGGCTCACGGATGCCAACATAGACCACTTGTAGTTTGCCTTTCAACGCCACAATCCTGTCGCAACATGTCCGATTGCCGCTCAACCTCGCGTTACACGGCTCCATGGTCGTGTAGAGTACGGTGTTATCTGGCAGAACGTCTTTTATGTGCTCCTCAGCTCTAGCAGCTGAAAGACCGTACTGCCGAGCAACTTTGATGAAGCAACATTGTTCCGCATGTGTGGTTCCAAGGTCTCCATCGACGTCTCGTGGGATCTCGATGGAATAGCCAGTCGATAGTATCTCGCCAGTGTCGCCATTGGCAAGGACTGCTCCGACGCAAAACTTGTCCGGGCCTGGGGGAGATTGCCGAGCCGCTTCCACGGCATACTCCATGAATGCCGTGTGATTACCAGGAGCAATCTTTGGATGTGTTGTCATGTTTGCGATGTTGATGTACTGCGTTGTGGAATGTCTTTGGAGAGAGTTGTGCGGATGTTCTTAGAACTAGTGGGCAACGTACTGTGGCGCAGGAGGCCACAGTAATTAGTGCTGCGATGCCGCAAGGCAGGCAGGGATCTGGACCAGGCGAACTGCCTTTTGGCTACGAGAAGCCACTCTGAACAGCTATGGGACATTTTGTGCCTTTCTGGTTTCAAAATGTAGTCTGCTGTCACCAGTTGGACACAGAGCCATAGCTGTGCACGTTGTTGTAGTGGCAGACACCGTGATGATCAGGCGAGGGGCCCCTCGGGCTTGGCGCACTGAAGTCGGCTCAGGTACGGCGGTACAATAGGACATGGTGTGCAACTATGTATTTTTAGATTCATCTTTCGGGCAGCACCGCTACTGCGTAGCTACAAGTACGTTGCGTGCTACGTATTGTCGTCGCAACGCTGTCGCAACGCATCTCTATAGCTCTTTTATATACCCTATTATCGGAGTGCAATTTTATCGCAATTTGTCTTATTTTTTTGTTTTAAGAATAAAATCGAATTTAAATCTTGAATCAAATTTTGATTAGCTAATAATCAAATTTTAGTTGAAATTTATAGAAGTTTATTCTAAATTTTTAGCTTAAAAATAGGCTTTTATATCCTAAGTAATATTTAGTTTAGACTTGCTTAGAAACCTAAAATTTTCAATTTTTAATTTCTCTTCGATTCTGCCTTTAAATATTTACTTAAGAATTTAGATAAGGATCTTTTCTAGAAAATTTAATATATAGATTTATATAAACGATTTTAATATTCTAGATAGAAGTACTATAGTAGTATATCGCTATAGCGACGATAAATCGCGACAATAGCGACGACAGTAGAGTACTCAAATTGCGATAGCGTAGCTTCTAGTACGCGCTGCACCGGAAGGCGCCTCCCTTCCGTAAGCATAGATCTCTCTACGCACCGAAAATCGAAGTTGCACACAATGTCCTATTGTACCGCCGTACTCAGGCCGAAAGATTCCGTGGTGTCAATTCTTTCTTCACTCACACCACAATAATCTGTACATACCATGGTACAACATATGTACAATGCCACACTGCATTGCTAACTGCCAGAAAGTGAAATAATGGCCGATCGGATCATGAAATTCAGGTCGGTCTCGATGCCATCTCGAAAGGAAGACTGACAAACGCGGTGGTCTGAGCGTAGGTTAATAACAGCCTCCCTTCTTAACTCATGCGCAGGACGCGTCTATACAAGATGCTTCTGCTTCTATCTATACTGTTTCCCGTCTTCCTTTGACTTCAATTACAACGCTGGTTCAAAATCTCCACGACATGTCTGCGGAACGAGGAGCCGCGACCCCATTCCACCTTTCTGATGGGGCGGAGTCGCCTATGACTATGACTGCCGCTAAACGCAAGGCCAGCAGCATTGAGCTGGATGACGATGCTTCCGACAAAGAGAATGCGAGAGAGGCAGTGCCTGTGAAGAAGGCGCGAGCGGCCAACAAGAATCCGGCTGCCAAGGCGCCAAGCTCGGAAGTAGACTTCAACACACCTGAGGCGGAAAATAGCGACGATATTGAAATACCTGCAAAGAACAAAGCTGAGATAGGAGGAGATACCACTGCTGCAAAAGCGAAGCCTGCCGCCAAGAGCGCTGCCAAAAAAGCCAAGACGAAGACACCGGCTGGGAATATCAAAGCAGCTAAGAAGCAGTTTGACAACCTGATCAAGGCCACGGAGAAGAAGGTCAAGACGTTGGATAAGAAAGTGAAAGTCATGAAGGGCAATTCCATCTCGGCTTCCGACTACTGGGACATTGCAACCAACAATCATAAGGCTGGCGGAACTCTGCTCAAGATTGATCCTGTGCTTGCTTTCAACCTCATAGTCTATTTCGGAGATGTTGCTGCTACCTATATGGACATCAGCATGAAATTCTCTGGCTACGGCGAACACGAAGATGCATTTCCATTCTTGGATGACGCACTGCTGCCCATCATTGATGCGAGAGAAAGGCCCAAAGTCAAGCTCGACAAGATTCCCGAAGTGCCATACCGCTGGAGTAGAGCGGATGCGGATGTTGGTGAATTCAAGACCGGCCGCCCAAACAAGCAGCAGTGGAATGAAATGGGCAATCAAAGGATCGAGTGGGAGGAAGACAGAAGAGCAGAACGCCGTGAACGCAGAGCTGAGTGTGAAGACTGGATTTCAGTTGCATTGGCTGACCTCAAGGAGAATCGCGATTACCTTGATCAATATGGAGTGGAAGGGTTCTTCAGGAAAAGTATCGCAAAGTTGGAGGAATTGGATGCAGCACGGTGAGCATGGCCGAACTGTTCTCTGCTTTCAGCACTGCTTTCAGCAGTCATCGGTATCATTCGAATTTCGAAAAGCCCGCGATTTCTTAACAGATCCTTCTGCAGAGCTTAATTGCCAATGATGTCGCCACGGTGCATTTTATACCGACCCTATCACGCTAGTCAATTGCTAGTCTCTGATGCTCTCCACATCTCCGCTCCCGGCATCCGCGATCTCTGAAGCTCTGACCAGACACACTTGTTACGTATTACCCTGGCTTCGGACGTACTTGCGGCATGTTCTCGGCACACATGGATGTTTGTCCGCCTAAGAGAGGGCATGTTCGCCTCTTTCATCGGCGGAACCCATACTTGGAAGCTCACACGTGGATATTGAAAATGAAATCGAACTCTCCTTGGCCCTTATAAGAGCACCAGGTTGGCATTGCCGCAAAAGAAGATCCGTTTCTAGGCCATGTCGTTCCTTGCATTGGCGTTGTCAACGCTCTCTGTGGCCACAGCAACAGTAATACCACGCCAGAATACCTGTCTCGATCCAGGTTATGTCGACCTCACTCCATTTAACGGAACGTCGTTCATCAACTCGGCATATTATGCAAAGAACGCCAAAAACATCTCAAACACTTTCAATGAGCTCAGTTTCTGCGAAGTCAATGCCTCGATATCATATGGCAATAACGACACCCTAGCGTTCACTCTATGGCTACCGGACAGCTCAGACTACAACGACCGCTTTCTAGCAGTCGGCAATGGAGGCATGGCAGGCGTGATCGATTACGCCGGCATGCTCACGCAATTGAACAGCGGTCTCGGCTTCGCAATTGCTGGTGGTGACTCAGGACATCTCGCCTCGAACAACAACAACGGGAATGGAGCGCCTGGTGTTCTGATTCCATATCTTCACGATCCAGACCAACTCCAAGCCTGGATCCACAACGCCATCAGCTTATTCACGCCCGCTGCTAGAGCTTTAGTAGAAGGCTACTATGCCAACCCTCCGAAACATTCTTACTATGCTGGATGCAGCACCGGTGGAGCACAAGGTTACGCACTCGCCCAATTCCATCCTGATCTTGAATTCGATGGAATATACGCAGGCTGTCCGGGCAACTGGTACAGTCATCTGGCTCTCAGCTTTCTTTGGAATGCACAACACACAGATACTCCAGAGACAAACCTATCTCAACAAACCTTGACCTTTATCAGGGATAAGGTTGTCGAAGCCTGCGACACGATCGATGGAGTACAAGATAAATTGATCGAGAATCCTTTGGCGTGCAAATTCGACATCGACACTCTTCTTTGCGACAAAAATTGCACAGAAAACTGCCTCACATCCGACCAACTCCATGCAGTCAAATCTATCTACTCTGGTCCGGGCGCAGAAGTCTATCCTGGCTTCAGCTTCGGCAGCGAAAGTGAATGGCTCGGACAAGAAGGTGAACTAGCCAACGCATTCAGTATCCCAATTCTCCAAAATCTAGTCTTCAACAACCTATCCTACGACGCTCATACGTTTAATTGGGCATCAGATATCGATATCCTGGATCAAAAGGCTGGGACATACATCGACGAGATCGATCCCAACCTTCGCGCTTCATTTAAGGGCAGGTTCCTTACGCATCAGGGTTGGGCTGATCCTTATAATGCTGCGAATTGGCCGATTGAACATTTGGGTCAGGTTGAAAAGGCTGCAGGTGGGAATGTGAGTGATTGGTATAGGCTTTTTATGGTTCCTGGTGGTGGGCATTGTGCTGCTGCGAAGACTTACCCTGATGTGCCGAGCAATTACCATTTTCTCGAGGCGTTGGTGGCTTGGGTTGAAAATGGGACTGCTCCGGGGGAGATTTTGTCTACGAGTGTGGATGGTAATGGGACGAGGAAATTGTGTCCTTGGCCTAAGACGGCGAAGTTTTTGGAGGGTAGTGTTGATGATTGGGAGAATTATGAGTGTAGATAGAGTGTGAGTGTAAGCTTGAGGCGTGATAGTCGCTTCATCCAAAATCATATGTGAACGACCCAAAAGTGTCTTGATACGAAGCATTGCACGCTTTTCCTGCGAGAGCTAGAGACGACGCTGCCTGCATGACCGCTGCTTACTGGGTCTTCGGTGGCAGCTAAGAACTTGCAGCGCAGTTTGTAGTCTTGAATGGCTGCATTGACAACATCGAGCCAAGTTTGGTGAACCGGCTTCGACTTGCTTTTAGCTGGAGCTGTTAGATGACTCTCTGAAGTGTTGAGTAGGCCGACTTCAATAACTTAATCGGCGGTCAATTTTCGGGTTCCATTGGAGGCCTTTTCTTTTCATTTGCTTCTTGGAATTTGGTCGCGTGTCGAAGAGTCACTGCGAATGGTTAGTAGGACGTGAGATTGTAGCCTCGTCACTCGAGACACATGCTAAGGAAAACTCCGAGTTGCCGCCATCCTGTTAGATCAGAGATTCAACACGTGGTACATCGAAGGAGTGAGGGAATGGAAGGACGGCGTCTCCACCGGTGTCGAATAACCATCTTTTTCGTTGGCCTTGCCGTTCTTCATTTCCTACATTTCCGCCACACAAGCCCTGCAAGGCGTTCGGCAGATTGTCGTCGTGCTTGTCGGTCACTCTCATCCTGCCTTTGCCACGCGTCCTTGGAAAGTGGGATTCGCGTAATGCCCACGTGGAGCACTTTCGCCCAGGAGTCATCGATCACTGTATCGCTAATCTCATTTCTCATGTGGAGCCCAAACTGAACGATTCCAGATCTGGTATCTTTTCGTTGCCGCCAGCACACTGACGGCAGGAGATAGTGCCATTTACCACGTTTCCATGGATACAATTACTTCCGGTTTATCCGAGTAGCCATTAAACATCCTTGGGCGACGTTATGTTGCATCCTGAGCATTGATGTATTGTAGTAATGGAAGCGTGATTTGAGAATGCCGAGATCACCGCCATCTCGTAGGAGGGGAACTGACGATTTATTCATGCACTTCTATATAGCACGCAGTAGTCCTAGTCCCCGGCCCTATCCCTTCTCAACTGCTGGTCGAGCAGCGCGAAAGTGGCCAAAGCTTCCAGTTGAGTTCCTCAACAAAAACGGGCTGGGATGTCATACTCCTCACAGGAGGTCATCTGGGTAGTCCTTTGGCTCTGCCTCTTTTGGTGTCGTGAAGACAGAAAGCCATGGGTTCGTGAAGTCGTGAAGTCTTGAAGTTGTTGATGTCGTGAATGTATCAACTGAAATGAGATGGGGCATCGCATGTAGTGACATCGAGTGACAAGAGATAGTATAGCCGCTCGACGAGAACGAATTGCTATTGCCAATTGGAGATGTGCCGTGATGCTAATGTTGAGTAAGAAGTCGAACATTGTGAAGACGAATGGTAAATACACCGATGAGAGTGATTACGGACGGCTCAAGGTAATGACAGAAGGTGCACAAGATAGTAGTCGTCTGCTTCACTTCAATGAGCGAGCATGTCGGTTTCTCTGTGCATGGTGGTCCGTGCGAGGCATGTGCTTGAGGAAGTGAATGATCAGCTTTCAGCTGAAATGCAGCGTTTACGTCCCAGAAGACGGTCAAAGCCGGGAACTTCTAGAATCGTTGATCGATCTGTGATTATGACCGTGTTTTGCTCGATTTCGGATGCTGACCCACATTTGGCTTTTGTTCCAGACAACCATACGGGACAGCACTACCTTAGTCAAGAAAATGTATGGGTCTTTTGGTGTAGGCCAAATCGATCATGAATGTATAGAAGCTGAGAGTTCTTGCTAAGCTGTCCTGATAATTCCTAGCATCAGAATTTCAGACGTTCCCAACGCGAAAGATGGAGGGGACGTCCGCTATCGCACTCTCTGTGGCTTTCTCAATCTCCATCAAGAGTGGTGAAGATTCCTAGTATACATAGGATGGAAGAAATGACGACGCTATGGCTTCTCAATGACCTTTGCCGCCGCTTTGCTTCCATATGCATTGAATTCCAGCGTCACGAAAAGTAAGTCACTCCATGGTACTCGAGAGACAAGCTGGGAGAGCGACCAAAGCACTCTACTACTTGTCTTTGTCGGCCTCATATCCGCTCTCTCTTCCTGAGCCCTCGTCAGAATCAGCTTCGGTGCCGTCGAGAGTATTGCCTCTGAGGCCGTTTCGAATGCACTCTAGGGCCCCCTTCCAATTGTAGATCTCATCTTCGAAGGTGATTCCGTCTTTCGCGGCATATGCAGATGTAGCAGCATGGACCACGCCAAGAAGGTCGGCTTTGATCTGGTTTGAGGTATTCTCCTTGCAGAAAGCGATAATGTCTCTGACTCCCTTCTTCGTGTCGTTGAGCTGCTCGATAATCTGGTCCAGAACATGGATCATGTCTTGCTTTGTTTTCTCTTGGGCTGGGACAACGGACTTATACAGCTTCGTAGCAGCCTTGGCAAGGGCTTGACCAAGAGTGCGCTCTTGCATGGAAGCGGTGGTCAGAACGACGAATTGCTTGTAATGCTCGCCATCGTTACTGGATGAAGTCATCCTGATTGAAGGTCAGCACATTACGCGATGCCTCCGAAGTCATGAACTTACTTGATTGCGTCGACGAGTACCTGAAGTGAAGGTGGTCAGATTGTGGTTTGTCAATCGATTGTATTTGGCTGCAGAATAGTGTTCGGATGTGGTGGTAGAAGACCAAGGGAATGGTGAAGTATTAATACCATTTCTGCGGACGACTTCGATATGCTTGTGACAGTGGCGAGGCTATCAGAAGACGATGGTATTCTGCCGCTTCACTCAATCCGGGACAGAAATTCTGGTCCGTGCGAAGCATGTGATTGACTTCGATACTGTTGCACATGTGCCAGTCTTGAATAGTGCCGGAACCTGACAGTCTGAGAATGTTGACTGCATGGTCTCCGACGTCTGTGAGTTTTAGAGGACGAAATTCGAGCGTATATCTCAATGGATGGTTGCTATAGACGGTGGACTTATGGGAAAGAAAATCGCGGTTTGTATTGGAATCACAGAAGTGGGATGATCTTCGACAGTCCCAAACCGTCTATTATATGTTCAAATCCTAAGACTGGGTGTTTGTTACATGAAAGAAGACACGAAGCAAATTTTTCCATTCAGAGTAGCTTTTTGAAAGTCAGCCGATGTAGAAGGATCTACCCAATTGGTGTGCCAAATTTCCGCCCCAGAGAGGTGTTCTGCGTCTCTTCTCACCTGAAATAGGGAAATTGACTCTCTTGAGCGTTCCGATCTTGGTCATATCCGATTCTGCATCGGACGTCATCGGTGTATCAACATTGTTGAAGCATCAATGTACAACTGAGCCTGTGAGGTTCAAGAATCATCCTATAGCCCTCTGTAGATTGGAATACACAATTTCAATTTGGGGACTTCTCAGGCTAGTTGCACTTAGCTGGCCAGCAAAGTGTTATGTTTAGGGTTGATTTCTGTACGTTCAGCCGTGAGCTTCTCCTTCTTGACCGCCGAGGCCGTTCTCTTGCCCTGCTCCGCCGTAGTCAGCTCATTCGCATATTTACTCTCCCTTTCCATAAAGACCTTTATCCTTCTCGTCCTGCTGCTTGTTCGGTGGAAGCACGAGAACTTCTACTGGGTGAGTTGATGCTGCTGATTGCACATTTACACCTGCGACAGTAGGAAAGCGTTTCGGAATTGATCTATGCTAGGCCATGATCGAAGATGAGCCAGATGAGCTTAGATAGCTGCAGTCTAGTAGAGCTGCATATCGAGATTATTGTCAGAGACTGTGGTTCGTACGAAGTCCGGTGCGAAAATTCGCTACGGATGGATATCAAGTTCTTCTTGTCGTCTTCGCTCTTCTCCACTCCAGGATCAGCGTCCTCCGATTATACTCCGTGAACAGCTATTTGGTAGCTCACCTCACCTAAAATCCCGTCTCAGCTCGGGTAGAGTCCAATGCGGATTGCAATGTCTTTGTGCATTTGGTAGCATCGGCAAAGTAGGATTGCAATGGTGGAAACAAGTGTTTGGGATAGTGGCTTCTTCGAAGGCTAGTCCAAGACGAGTAGCAAGTTCTCCTTGTCATCTCCGCTCATTCTCCTTTTAAAGTTTTTGGTCCTCCGACTCTACTCCATGAACAGCCATCTTGTAGTTCACCTCACCTCAAATCCACGTTAGCAATCCCGAAACCAACCTGTACCTATCATAATGTCTTTCCGCCTTTGATACCATTGACGCGGAATGACCGTAGAGTGCATGGAGAGAGGACGGTACCTTTTGATAGATCTATGTCATATGCAGTGGCCAGAAAGAGTCTCTACCTGCTTGAGGTTCTCTACCTGCTTGGGGAGCCTCTACCTATGCCACGTCCCAGCCTTCTCAACCCCATGATATAGCGAGACATTCCTGTATACATATAACATATATCTTGCCAAATAGATCCCCGCTCCCTCAGACTCTCGCCCTCTATTCACTGTCATCCTTCGAGCATCTGCTCTTGTCTTTGATTGGCTCGTTGTTGGCCATTTTCTTGCGCAGATCCTTAAGTGTTTGTAGATTTGCCTCCAGGACGTCTGCGAAGCGTGCACCCTGCTTCTCGGCATAAGCATCGGTCACGAGCTCGACGATACCGAGGAGATCAGCTGTCAACTGGTCTTCCGTACTGGCTCTGACAACTTCAATATTCTCCTTCGCGCGAAGCTTCTCGTTATTGATGTAGTCGATCAGAGATCCCAGAACCTTGGCCATCAACGTCAGGTACGCGGTACTCGGTGGGTAGTCTTTGTCGAGGGAGTCAATGCCGTTGGTGAGAACCTCATCGAAGGTCTTGGTGTTGATAGTGGTGGAGTCGAGGAGGACGTATTGCTTAGCGCTCTCCAGGTTGACGCTGGTTTGAGCCATCTGGGCTTGGGTCAGCCGAGAGTCCGAGGGAAGATGGATAAGCAACACACCTTGGAGATTGGCCTGTAGCTTGTATCGGTACTGAATAGGGACCGAAGGACGAGAAGTGGGTTGCTGTGGGAATGTTGATCAAAGTGTGTTGTAGTTGGTGTTGACTGACGTGGTTGTCTGGATTGCAGTCGGAAGCTGATGTTGATGAAAGATGTTGGAAAAGGTCGAAAGATATAGATTGTTGTCGCGGAAGGCTTCGAAGTGCCTGTGACAATGCATGCCAGCGGAAGAATCACAGGACATCGGTTGTCGAGTGAATAACAGTCCTCGTCCTGTGCTTGATTGGACTCGCGCCGCATGTGACAATAGCAGAATCACAAGCGGAAAGAGCATGTGCAAGTTGACGTCTGATTGCGCCCGTCCAAAGCGTATCCATTCGTTTCCGGGATTTGATTGTGATAGTATACGGTGCTGGAGAATGGTGTAAAGGATCATGCTGTGTTCGTAGTAGGCGACTCGGCTACGTAGTGTTGATCTCCCCCTGCGAGTCTCAACTCTCGCCCCTGCTCAGGCAATGAGTCTTGGGTAGTAGTCTGATTCATATGGGATCATATCCAACCATATACGCCATTGTCCGTATTTACCATTGGCTCAAGACTCGGTGCTGGCTTCTTCAACTGCAGGTGGGATCTCTTCAACGCCCTCCGTCCCATCCAGAGTTCCTGCCTCCAACGCAGTGACCAGTCTCTTGAACACCCACAAGAACAAACCCATCTTGTCCGCGTCCGCATCGCTACCGATCGATCCGTAAACATCCAAGCTGGTGGAGATGCCCATGAAGATGTCGGCTTCTAGCTGTGCCTGGGCTTTGGTTGCGCGGTAGGAGATGACGCGAGAGATCTTGTCTGGGTTCTCCTCAAACTTCTCGATGATGAATTTGAGGATCTTGACGATCAGTGTCTTGGCAGCGTCGCTATTGTGAGAGGCATCTAAGGCTCGATGGACACCAAAGGAGATGGCTTCGCCGAACGTGCGCTGCTTCGAGTTGAAGAATTTCTGGTAGTGCTCCCAGTTCAGCTGAGCTGGAGGCATCTAAGGCATTGTCAGCCTAGATCGAGAAACCCAGAGCACTGTTGCCGATGTTGCTTACCTTGAACGAGTTCTGGTTGAATGGAGAAGAGAGGATGGCTAGGAGTCGGTACTGGCTTGGTTGGTAACGGGCTCGAGTGGTCTTGGAGCTCTTTGCGTGTGGGTGTGTGTGGAATAGAAGGCTAGGTTATAGATTGCAATGAAGGCGCGGTATAAGTAGTCGGCGGCTGATCGACTGTACCTGTAGCACATGCTGAAGAAGCATGAGGCGAGACATCCACTAGCTGGTGAATGACAGGTACTTAACTCGCTGCTGTCACAAGGCCCTTTGTGACCGTCTCATTGTTGACAAAGTTGGACCATGTGCAAGCAAACGTCGGGCGGAAGAGTCCAACTCGAGGACGCATGTGAACAAGGGGGCGGCGCGGCGTAGCCTGAATGTCTTGTGACGGTCTCAATCGAACAAGAGACAAGGAGAGAGGGTTCTTCGAGTGAATATCGTTCTGTAGGCGGCGATGGGAAGGGCAATTCGTCTTGAAAAGTGTCGGTCGGAGGGTAGGTGAAGTCCTGTTCTGTCAAACAGTCCCTGAAACGTTCGCAACGCCGCAGCTCAACCACCCACAGAGCTTTTGAATTTGGTCAACACGCACAACCTCGACACCACCACCACGCCAACATGTCGAGCGCGGTACGTACACTTCCATCTGACTGATACTGCCATGGCAGCGAAGTCAAACTCATTCCAACCGTTCGAGCATATGCTAATGGAGCCGCAGAACAACAACACCCCAAGCGAGGTCGCTGAACCTCACCACCGCAACGCAATCGTAAGTGCTTCTGCATCAGGTCGACAGCCTTCTTGTTGACGGCTTTGATCTCATTTGCATGGAACCATAGCACTGACAGAGATCCAGGACAACCTTCTCGCCATTGTCGAGGAGACGGAGGACGTCCCGATGGAGGACGCCGACGAGACCACCGCCGCGCCGCCAGAGAAGAGCGCTCTCTGTGCCGGAGTGATTGAGGAGATGCGGAGCCTCCTCACCGAAGCAGGCCCCTCCGTGCGCAATGGCAAGGCCATGCGCTTCGCTCTCCTGCTCCTGGTGCAGGAGTTCCGTGAGCTCAAGGAAGCCGCCGAGCTCGAGAAGGACAAGTGGTTGGACAAAGTTCACACCACCATCATCGACACCAGAGAGGACGATACCGTCCGATATTGGGTTGGCCATATCATCACAGACGCCCTCGCCCAAGCACCATGGGGCCTTGAAAAAGGTCCAGATTCTCCATCAAGCAACACGGCACAGACCGTCAACTCCCTTTTCGCTGCTATGCAGACCTTCGTTCGTCTCCTGAACGCAGAGCTCTCTGCGAAAGGTGTCAATCTTGAGGCCTTTGAGGATGGAGAGGAGGAGGAAGACGAGGAGGACGACGACGATCAGCCGGCCGCCACCGCCAACAAGGCCAAGAAGTCCCGCAGAAACCCAAACGCGCGCGACAACCGTGGGAATCACGGCCACGGTGCCACCCGAGCATGGACGGACGAGGAGCATCTTTCTCTTCTCAAGACTTGGCGGGACAATGCCGACAAGCAACACAAGGAGAAGGTCGCAATCCACAACACCACATTTCGTCCAGTCGGAGACGATCGGGTCCGGACTCGAGAGGGCTTACGCCAACAGATGGACAAGCTGGTAGGACTGACGCCAAAGGGGTTGAACGGGAGGATCGACGCGAAGATTACGGAGTTGGAGAATAGGATCGCATCAAAGACGACCTGAGGAGAGAAGTCGCTGCCATTTTGGAGTGTCGCCGATCAGCATACCTACACCCTGCAAGGCCTAATCCATCAGCAAGGTAGAGGTCAAGGAGGAGGTATCGGCAGAGGCCTCAGAGCCGGAGTCTCCATAGCATACTCGAGGAGCGATGAAGGCATTGCCGGACAGAGTCGCATGCCCCGTTTTGCAGAAATGAAAAGTCCAACTCCGTTCACGGAATATATGTCGTGTCTCTTTCTTTTCCCGGTACCTCGAGTGCTCCTATATCGCTTGCTGACAGACAACCATACCTATAAGAGCCTCTTTGGAGGTATGCAGACTCCATGCATAGGCCAGGCCTCTCCATGTGAATGTCGGTCGCTTCATATTGTTCGCTGCTAGAGTACGAACCAGGAGAGTGCTCTTGGAGACATGTCAACTCCATGCTCAATTCATAGGCCAGGATTCACCACATAAACTCGGTCATTTCGTCTGTCAACAGAGAAGCAACTACTCGGAGAGCTCTCTCGGGAGTACACCTTCACCGTCCAAGACATACATCTCAGGTCTTTCCGAGTAAATCGAGGTCTCTTTATAATGCATGAGGATGGAGAAGCGGCTACTCGGAGAGCTCTCTGGGAAGGATGAATCCAGGTCCTGTTGTCGGAGAATGGAGAAGCAACCACCAGAAGAGCTCTCCCGAATAGCTTTCCCAGATGACTTCGACACTATTCGTGGCTGGGAGCTAAGGAATCTTGGAGAAACTCGGGTCTTTTTATTTTTTTCCCTGGCAGAGAAGCATCAGAGAGATGACCTCTCCCGAAGCGCATTGACTCTCCGGCAATGAGATTCTGCGGTAATGAAGGGCCATGGATCCAGATTCTGTTGTATTGCTTGCTGACAGAGAGGTGGCAGCTGGGCAATGCCTCACAAAGCATGTAGCCTCTATGGGTGACGAGAGGCGAAGCCTCTGCGAATAAATTCAGGTCCTTTTATGTTGCTTGCGAACTAAAACGCAGCAGCTGAGTGATTCCTCACAGAGCATACTAGCTCCATCGGTATTGCAGAGCCAGACCTCTGCAGATGCGTCCAGCTCTGATTATGTCGCTGACTTGGAGAGAAGTCGCGGCTGTGTGGGGTCCCGCGGATAGTCTGATTACTTGCAATTTTTGGGTACAGGCGTCCATCGACGGATTCAGATCTTTCTACATCGCTTGCTGCTGGAGAAGAAGCAGCTATGTGAGGCCTCCCATATAGCCCAGCTCGGTTTCCAGTATAAAACCCGGGGATTCGAAGGAATATCCGGGTAGTCTTACATCGCCTGCGAATGGAGAGGCAGCAGCTGAGTGAACCCTTCCAAAGATGACGAAATAGAATCTACTCCTTTTCCAGTACGCAGACCGTGCATCTCCAGGCGGATCCGGAAACATCCATACGGCTTACTAGCACAGAAGCCGCGGCTGGGTGACCCCTTCCGGATCTGAGAAACTCACGCCTGCTTCTGTTCTCGAGCATACGGGTTATGCATCGATATGGACGCCCCGGAAGCTTGACATTGCTCGCTGGCAGAGAAGTATCGAGCAAGTAAGTCCTCACAATCGTAGGTGAGAGAGACCCGATTTCTTACCAATAGACGCAATATGCATCTCCTGGAAGATCCGGATAATTCCAGGTTGCTTGTTGCAATAGAAACATCAGGCAAGTAAGCCCTCTCATGTTTGCCAAATCGTGATCCGACTGCTATGCCGCCAGAGCGGCCTAGTGCTGTGTCATCTGCTAACACGCCGCTCTCCTCCGTAGTCTGCGAATGGCAGGCTACGTGGGGCTTCTCTAGGGGCATCCGGGTGGTTTCATATCCCGTACGAGCAGAGAGGGAGTCACTGAGTAGGTCCTCACATATCTGGAAACCCGGTTCGACTCCTTTCCCAGCACACAGGCCAGGCATCTGTAGTCAACTCTGGAGTTCCCCGTGCGAATACATTAGGCAGAAGTGACAGCTAGGTGAGCATCCAAAAATTCGTATGAGGAGGATCCATGGAGAAGCAGGCGCCAGAAGAGCCTTCTCAAATTCGAAATAGGGTCTTCCGGTCTTCCTCCGTACTTAGGTCTCTGGGTCTCTCTACACAGATCTGGCGCCTTTGGTACGGAGATCTCATGGAGAAGTAATGATTTGATGAAAGTTGTGATGAAAAAGGAGGAAGGTGGCGTGAAAGTCGACGGCAAGCGACCGGGGTCAAATGCTTGGCATTGCCCAGGCATCGCAAATTCCGACCTTGATGATGCTACCTTCCTCCATTCATCAACAACACAGCATCGGACATCGATTTTGACCGCGAAAATCACTACTCTATGACAACGGAACAAGGCCAGAGATCTTCGTCAGCATCTGGCGAGAGCAACACCTTCCCAGGCCGCCGACAATGCGTTCAGACTCGTGGATGCTGTCGACAGAACACCAACGAGACATAGCAGGCCATGAGTGAGATCATGCTTATAGCCAATCCACCAGAGTTGTCTCTATGGATTCCCCTCTCACCGATGCCTTGGGAGGTCACTCTGGTCGTGATACAAATGTACCTCGGAGAAGCGCTGTGGTTCCCGCTTTAGGTAGGAGCGGCACCTACTTCTTTGGGATGACTAGGTTTTAGAATTACAGCTCGAAGAACAGGTCTACTACTACTGCAGAGCAAGCTCTCTGGCCAGTCGACACGTGCATTGAGCACCGTTGCTTTCTTTACTCAAGCGCCTGAGGCTATACAGAATGGTGAGACTATTCGAATTATCATCCGGTAGTCAAGACGTCGCAAACCCTCACGATGAGCTGTTGATGACGAAACAGTCACTCACAGAGGACTGGCTATTTCGACACCTAGGCATATACTTGCGCAGCTCTGTAATTTTGGCCCCGAAAAGTTCTTACTCTGGCATTCGCATATGTACAGGATCCTCGGTACCTTTGACTTTGCGGAACTGAATTCTGAGTGCGATCGCATATGTTACATTTCTCGAAAAGCCACTCAACAACTCAGTATCTAATACCAGCGACGGGATTGGACAGCCTTTCAACTGAAAGCTTGCTGTCCCGTGTCCGGCTCCGCAACGGGGAATTTTAAGCTTGAATGCAAACTTTCGGGATGCTTCTACATGTCCGAACTATACCAAGTTGTGCTTGGTATGGAAATACCGCGAGAATATTGATGCACTGAACAGGACAAACGACGAATCATATCCCCAACTATCCTCCGTCAATCATCCCGAGGCGTTCTTTGAGGACATGCTCGTGCCACGAGGCATGAGTATTAGGACGCGTGCCATGCTCTCGACTAACGGCATGAGGTGAGCATCATGCACTGCTGATCGTCGTAGCTTGAAGCATAGGGGTGTTGTGAGGAAAGTGTTGCCTTGGAAGCCGTGCCAAGAACGCTCTTTCGACAGGATGAGCTAGCTACAACACAACAACGCCGAGGTAGGTGTTGACAGATCACCAGAGTATCACATATAAGGTGATCGTCGTCTTCATCTGACATCCCCAGACCGGCAGCATAACCACATTCTCACAGTTGGAGAGTCAAATCAACACACTATGGCACCAAGATCGCTGCTCGTCACTCTGGCAGCCGCCCACAGCGCTTTGGCCTACCCTTGGGTTGTTCATGCTCCTGGTGTGGACTCAGGATTGCTCGCACCACGATCAAGTCGGATTCTGATGCCACGAGACTCACCAAACTGTCCATTCAATGCCAACCATCAGCCAGCGGCACCGGTCACCTCGCAGTATCCGTACAACAACGCGATCAACGGCAAGCCAGGTAATGGCAAAGGAGGATACCTTGTCCCAGCCCCAGGCGATACAGCTCACGAATACCGTGCCCCCAATACAACAACCGATATTCGTGGACCCTGCCCAGGTATCAATGCAAGTTGATACCATCAGTGGCTGAAGCGTCCAAACCCGACTGACATATTCTAGGCAATGGCCAATCACGGATTCCTGGCGAGAGACGTAGATCCCAACGCCATCCCCGGCAGTTTCGAACCGACTAACATATCCTAGGGAATCACTACCTACAATGAGCTTGTCGATGCTCAACAGAATGTATACAATGTTGGCTACGACCTGTCAAACTTGCTGGCTATTGCTGGTGTTGGATTGGTAAATATATGCGTACCGTCCAGATGAAGCACCGCTGATGATGTAAAGGACGGTGATCTTGTCGGAACGACCAAGTTGTCGATTGGCTGCGATGCCACTTCTCGCACAGCCACTCCGGGCAATGTCCTTGCAGACGAATTGGGACTCGACGGTCATAACCATTTTGAGGCCGACACTTCTCTTACACGTAACGACTACTTCTTGGCGAACGGTGACAACTACAGGTTCAATACCACGGTAAGTAGACCACAGGCTCACGAATGCATAATCGATGGCTGACCGCGAAACAGCTGTTCACCCAGATGATGCAGTACTGCAACGGCAATTGCGATCTTCAAGCTCTTGCCTCGTACAGGGAGCTGCGGTACAACCAGTCGAAGGCCGAGAACGGAAACTTCTTTTTCGGACCAGGATCGTTGCTCTTGTACGGAGCTGCCTCCTTCCTTTACGAGCTGATGCCAACTGCTGGCGGAACTGCTGATGAAGCTGTACGTGCTACCTCGAATTACTTGTTTGAGTTCTCGCTGACTTCCGCAAGACCATGATGTCGTTCTTTGCTGCCGACAAGGATGCCAACGGGAAATACGTCTTCAACGGCGGCGAACGCATTCCACCTAACTGGCGGGCCCGTGTTGTAAGTATAGTCGAGGGTAGCTAGTCTTCATTGAGCAAATGCTGACATTGTGCAGGACCCATACGATAACAACAAAGTCGGCGGTCAGATCATCGCTATGTATCTGCTTCACCCAGTCCCATTCGGCGGAAATATTGGCCCGAACAACTTCAACGGCATGAACTTCAGCACCTACATTACCAATGGCCAGCTCAACCAGAAGACCTCGTCATACGCTATGTGCTTGATCTACCAAGCGCTGACAGGTGGCTTCCCATCTGAGCTTGGCCAAATCATCAATCTGCCGGTTGCTGTGACGAATGCGATCACGTCCAAGCTTGCACCTATGGCCCAGAACTTTGGATGCCCGTTGAACCACAATTCTGGAGGCAGTGTTTCTGGATCATCTTGAAGTAATCAAAAATGCAAAGCTGATTGAGATGTGAAATTTGTGCAGCTAAATTGATCCAATATGCATTCAGACATGAATCCTCTCTCAAAATCTCTCTTTCAACCATGACATTATCGCTTCGCCAGTCTCTGCTGGTTTCTCATACATCAACCAATGACTCGCCTGTACTTCTTTCACACTGACATCCGGCAACAGACCTTGCGCAGCAAGCCCATGTACCGCTGCAGCTGGAGCCAAAGGGTCTTCTAACGCCATCACCGCCAAGTACGGCACCTTGACAACGTGAGTCCCATTTTGCAACGCTTGCATATCCGCATCTGCCATCAATCCTTGCGGTACAGCTTTATACCAATTCATCGGCCCCTTCAGCCCATCGCGCCGCAACCTCGCAATCCATTCTTCTCGAAATCCATCCTTCTTCGCATAATCGAGGACAGGCTTCTGAACATTCTCATCATCCAACAACCACTTCTCAAAAGCCCCTCGATTACAACAAACCTCCTTCATCCTCTCTCCACCCCCATGCAAAGCAGTAAAGAACTTCTCAGGATTTGCGTCTATAACCTCGTATCCTTTCTCCCTCGTGAACAGCTCAAAATACCAAATCGAACAATATCCTTGATACTGTTCCATCATGGTTTTGACTTGTTCGAAGTCGAAAGGGATAGGTGACGGTGGCACGAAAGCATTTCCTAGTGTTATCAGACCTATGACTGAGTCGGGATGGAATGAGTACATTTTGCTTGCGAGGAGGGAGCCGAAGTCGTGGCCTAGTGCGATTACTTTTTGACCTGAGAGGAGAGAGACCAGGTCGGTGCAGATTGAGGATATGGAGTAGAGGGAGATGTCATCGGGTTTGGATGAGAGACCGTAGCCGATTAAGTCGGGGGCTATGATGCCGTAGCCGTTTGGGAGGAGGTGGTTGGTGATGAGGTCGGACCAGAGGGATGCTTCGTCTGGGCAGCCATGGAGGAGAAGGAGAGTTGGTTTGTTCTTTTGGGCAGAGGAAGTCCAGTAGACGTAGGTGACGCCGCTAGGGGTGTCGTGGCTCTTTTGGCTTAACTTGTCCATGATTTTTGGAGTGTTGGAGTTTGGCCTTGGTCCCGAATTGAACACGATCTTGAACTGTTACCGAAGAACCGTCACTGATGAACTGAACGGTTCAGAATCACGATGCAGCCGCTGGAGCCCATGCTCAAGTCGAGTCTTCAATGTGGAGGTAGAATTAAAGCTGTTGAATAAGCGTTGCATCCTGCTCAGCCGCACCTGAATGTCGCTGCTTGGCGGAGTAGCCGGGGCTTTCTTGCCGCGTCCAAAGAACAACGTTCGTAGAACTTGATTAGATGGTATCGATATAACGTTGTCATGATCATTCGCTCATCGACGGTCTAAGAACCAGTGGCAATGGTAGCAACATCAAACACTCAGTCCTCTCAAGACAACTCCGTGTCATGTAGCATACAGAGCACTATGTTTCGCAGATACAACTCCTCAGATAAGCCAGATCTCATCGGACTCTCTCACTCGGTCATACCTATGGACATGCATAGAAGCATGTTGTCGTTGCCTTCCATTTCCGCAACGCTCCCTCTCGAGTCACATCGCGAGAATTGGAAGCGTCTGATAGGCACCGGGTCGCAAAGCCTCAGAGTACTTTCCACCCATGGTCTGGGTTGTCTTTGTGTCAGCAAACAGGGGATACACTAAGGTCCTGAAAGGCCGACCAGCGACCAGCGAGGCAATGGCAATGGCAATTCGGGTTGGTCGCTATTCGCATGTTGCAAGTGTAGTATACACAGAATTAGCATACGAGAACGATATTATATGATTATCGGCCGTGCTTGGTTGCCAAATGATTGTACTAGGCAGCGACCTGGTCTCGACTCAACGTTCACTTCACTTCTCGGAATTATGACGTCGTTCTGGGGCCCGCGGGTCTGCCGCACTTCGACGCCTTCTACTATCCGAGCTGCTTTCGTACACCGACATCGTCTGACCATCCATGCCATGGATTCTCAGGAGTCTCGATCGAAGCGCGCAGCGGCGCAGAATGCCGGGGCTTCCATCGCAGATCAATTCGGTCGTTACAAGCGAAAGAGAAGCGACAAAGGCGACGACAACGAACAGCGACCTCGCCCGACTGAGGAAGCTGCGCAGCCAGACGGTGTCTCAAAGAAGAGAAAGATCAAGTCGAGTCTCCAAAATGTCGCATCCAAGGGACAAAGCGACCAAGACCAAGCAGATGTTGCAGGAGCAAACATGAAGAAGCGATTTACCAAGTCTACCAGAAACATGGCAACTCCGGATACCGCTAGCGGTCAGCAGCAGGTAACTATGCGAACCTTCAGGCCAACACCGATATGGACTTACCGTACCTCAAAGAAGTCATCGAAAGCCAAGCTGCCTATGGATGACTTCTCAGACGACACGAGCGACCACGACGAGGAACCCGAGCAAGGTGAGGCGGCACGCGCTCCATCCACTTCGAAGAAAGCCGGCAAAGCCGAGAAAATTACTAGTAAATCCAGGCCGGATACTATTGCAGCTACCTAAGAAGTGCACTCCGGTAAGCGTACGATACGTCTAGTTATAGCGATATATACCGGTCGACTAGCGCTCGAGCAAGTCTATACGTCTATCTACTTTAAGACTTCTAAAGAAGATAATAGAGAGAGCTATAAAACTAATAAGTTAGAAGGTTTTTATTTTATATAAGACTCGAAGATAGAGAAGTCTTAAGAACTAGTATTTACTATCCTATAAACGTATATAGAGTATATTAATAATAAGATATTCCTTATAATTATATAGCGTCCTAGTATTAAAATATAATAAAAGTACTTCTAATAACTAACTTCTAAAATAAAAATAAATCTAATAACTAGATTACTAATACTTAATCTAAAATCTAGAGACTTTATAAAGAAATTTTAAAAAAAATATTACTTAAGTTATAAAACTAATTTTAATAAAGTACTAGTAGAAGCTAAATAAAAATCTTAGAATAAAAATATATTATTTAAAAATAAAAAAATTAATAAAATTTATTTAAGCTTAGATCTTATAAGCTAATTTAATATAAGTAATACTTATAAAAAGAATAATAGTATAGCTAAAAAGCTATAAGCTATAATAGAAATATATTAAAAGAGTTAGGTTCTACTAATATATAAGAAAGCTAGAAATATATTTATAGCTAAATAAAATTAGTTTAAAAAAGAATAGAGTTTACTAAGTATTATTCTAAGCTATAATAGTTAGCTATTAATAGAAATAAGAATATAGAAGTATTAGAGCTTCTATATAGATTAGTATATTTTATATACTAAACTTTTATTTTTAAAATAAATAATTAGAACTAAGTACTAAGTAGATTTTTATTATATATAATACTATTATAAAAAAAAATCTTAGATAAAGCTAGCTAATATAATAATAAGTAGATTATTAAATAATACTAAAAATAGATAAAATTAGTATAAACTTATTTTAACTTTATTTACTTTAGCTACTTTTTTATACTACTTTAAAACTTTATTTAATTACTTAGAATCTATAATTAGTAAGTATAATACGCTAGTTAAATTATTATTTTTAAGTTATTAAAAGATTTTAAAATACTATATATTAAGCTTTAAAAGCTACTAAAGTATTAAATTCTAATATATTTTTTATATATTTAAAAAAAAAATTTTAAACTTTATTACTTAGATCTATATAATATAAAATAAGAAGCTATTTTAGCTACTTTAAAAAATATTTTTATTATTTTAATTCTAGAAAGTTTTTAAAGCTTAGTACTTTTTACTTTTAATTTTTATAATAAAAAAAGTAAAAATAAATAGTTATATTCTACTTAGTATACTATTAGATAATTATCTAGTTTATAGTAGAACTATTATATTATATTTTAATAGTCTATTTAAATTCTAATAGTTATATAATAGTTATTTTTTTTTATAATTTATAAGCTACTTTTAAATTTAGATTTATACTATTAACTATTATAAATATAGTTATATTATATTTACTAACTTAATAATAGCTATTATATAAGTCGATTAATTTATAAAAGTAAATAAATATTAGATAAAGTACTATTAAATATATTATTTAAAAGTTCTAATTATTAAATAAAAGCTTTTTTAAATAAAAAAAAAAAAAACTCTAAATTAGCTTAAAAAATTAATTCTTTTATAATTTTCTTTTTTTACTTAGTATATATATTTTAGTATACTATATAATATATTATTACTTATAGTAGTTTTTTAGAGTTATAAGTATAATAATATAGTAAAGCTTAATTTATTATATTAAGCTTTAGCTACTAATAAAAGTATATTAATATAAACTATTAATTATAGTATATTCTTTTATATATATTAAAAATATATAGCTAATAAAGTTTTAGAATTATATTTTTATAATACTTAATACTATAGTTAGCTTTATATATTTACTTTATATACTATATAGTATAACTTAATAATACTATTATATATTAATATAGCTTAGTATTTATAGTAGTATTTATATTATAGTATAAAATATATTTATTTTCTAGTATTAAAATCTTTTTTTTTAGCTTTATACTAGTATACTATAAAGACTTTTATATATTTCTATTACTACTAATAAAGTAGAAGTCTATTATTTTACTAGCTTTTCTATTAAAGCTTTTATATTTTTTATAATTTATATTTTTTATAAAACTACTTAGTTATATCTTTTCTAATAATAATTTTTCTAACTTTATATATAAAAGAAAATTATAAAATATATTACTAGCTACTAAGATATCTAAAACTTCTATATTTACTAATAATACTATATTCTTTCTAATACTATTATAATCTAACTATAATAATCTATATATTATAAATAGTTTTATAATTAGAATATTACTAAACTAATAAAATAGCTAATAAAAGTTAAACTATAATATACTTTATTAAAAACTAATAAGTATAGAATAGCTTAGTTTTATATAGAAATAGTAATTCTAATAGTAAGAAATCTAAATAGTTATACTAAGTATACTATAAGTAGCTATTACTATCTACTAATTACTATAATACTTTTAATAATTAAAGTAAATTTAAACTTATTTAATCTACTATTAAAACTAATATTAATAGTAGTAGTTTAAAATTAATATAAATTAATCTAGTAGTTATTAAAAAAAAGCTTAAAAATATAATTAAAAACTAGCTTATAATTAAAGAAGTTCTAATTAATCTAGTAACTTTTATATATTAGATTAATTCTAAAATATATTAGTAAATACTTATAAAAAATACTACTAGTATAATAGCTTCTAGTTTTAAAACTATATATAAAAGTAGCTATACTAGAGTTTTTAACTTTTTCTATAATAAGTACTTTAATAATATATAAAATATTACTATTATAAAGTATATTTTTATACTACTAAAAAATAAATTTAATTTTAGAAAATAAAAAAATTTTTTTACTATATAAATATAATTTAATTACTAGCTATAGCTAGTAATTTTAATATACTACTTAAGAAAGTAATTATTACTAAATAGAAATATAAAAAAAATAAATTACTAAAACTATTAATTAAAGACTATATAATAGTTAAATATAATTAACTAAATACTAAAGTACTTAAGTTAATTACTAAAATAATTATAAATAGTATAACTAACTTTAAAAATATATAGTTTATAAAAGATAGTTTATAATATAATACTATTATACTAAATTTAAACTCTTTAAAGACTTAAATAAAGAATATTAATACTTATTTTAAAAAAAAATTAAATAAAAAAAAATATTTTATTTAACTATAAAATTATTAGCTAGAGCTAGAATAGTATTATACTATATAGTAAAAATAGTAGATTTATTAATAGTAAGTATCTATTAGTAGAAAAAGTATAAATAGTATTAAGAAATATTCTATAAATAAATAAAATACTAAAAAAAAAAAATTAATTAAAAGTAAATAATAAAAAAAGTAAAAAGTTTAACTTTATTTAAATAACTAAAATTAACTATTTAAAGTACTACTAACTCTATATAATTAAGTATTATAGAAAAATTAATTATAAAGTTAAAACTAAAAGTTTAAATATACTTCTACTTTTATTACTAGTAAATAAAAATAAAAATAAACTTTAATTAAATCTAAATAATAAAATAAATAAATTAAATAAAAAAGTTAAAACTAAAATAAAAAATACTTTCTAGAACTATTTTAGAATAGAGTTAGTTTCTACTAAGATATAAGTAATATTAATATCTTTTAAAAGTAGTAATATATAATTTAGATATTTTAGGGTTAGGTTTAGGGTTAGGTTTAGGGTTAGGGTTAGGGTTAGGGTTAGGGTTAGGGTTAGGGTTAGGG